>OZ038380.1:74747138-75217975 GCA_964036045.1 Eutreptiella sp. 'Long Island Sound 2002' | reverse complement strand
TCATTTTGGGTGGTCACAATATCACAAAAACAAGTTTCGAAAACTTCGATTTTTTGAGTTGTCCGGGTTGAAAAGCTGCATAAGCAGGTCGTGCACCCGTCCCTTGGGAGACCCCCCCCCGACCTAACACCCAAATAGGGTGAAAAACACGTAAATACGGCCTAAAACATGCTTTACATACCTTGGATGGTCATTTTGGGTGATCACAATATCACAAAGGCAAGTTTCGAAAACTTCGATTTTCGAGCTGTCCGGGGTGAAAAACTACATAAGCAGGTTGTGCACCCGTCCCTTGGGAGACCCCCCCCCCGACCTGATACCCAAATAGGGTGAAAAACACGTAAATACGGCCTAAAACATGCTTTCCATAGCTTGGATGGTCATTTTGAGTGATCACAATATCACAAAAACAAGTTTCGAAAACTTCGATTTTTGAGCTGTCCGGGGTGAAAAACTGCATAATCCCTTGCAAGCCCCCCCCCCCCCCTGTGCGGCCAATACCCAAATGGGGTGAAAAACACGTAAATACGGCCTAAAACATGCTTTCCATACCTTGGGATGGTCATTTTGGATGGTCACAATATCACAAAAACAAGTTTCGAAAACTTCGATTTTTGAGCTGTCGGGTTAAAAAGCTGCATAAGCAGTTTTGCACATGTCCTTGGGAGACCCCCCCCCCCCCGACCTAACACCCAAATAGGGTGAAAAACACGTAAATACGGCCTAAAACATGCTTTGCATAGCTTGGATGGTCATTTTAGGTGATCATGGTATCAAAAAAATAAGTTTCGAAACTTGGATTTTTGAGCTGTCCGGGTTGAAAAACTGCATAAGCAGGTTGTCCACCTGTCCCTTGGGAGCCCCCCCCCCCCCCCCCGGACCTAACACCCAAATAGGGTGAAAAACACGTAAATACGGCCTAAAACATGCTTTGCATAGCTTGAAATGTCATTTTGGGTGGTCACAATATCAAAAAAACAAGTTTCAAAAACTTCGATTTTTGAGCTGCCCAGCGTGAAAGCTGCATGAGCAGGTTGTGTACCTCCCCATTCACTAGGCCATTATTGGTGGAAACAGTCATTTCGCGTGTTTGCCAGGGGTTGTGAACGGCCCTAAGCAAGGCTAGAGACTGCAAAAACGTCCTTCCGTATCCTAGTAGGCATATACTGTCACAACATCCCCACTCACACCCCTCAGAGTGGATACCACGGGGTCACCGAGGTGCCAAAACCGCCAACATAGCAAAAATGGCTGAAAAGTGCATAAACTGCATAAGCGCTCGTCCCACTCCGCCCCATACAAACCCCATAGAGTCGGGACCCGGAAAAACTTTTCGGCTCAAAATCGAAAAAAACCAAAAGATTCATGATTTTCGACCCAAAAAAAGGGGGGGCATTTTTTGACCCCCCCCCACCCCCCCCCCCCCTCCCTCAAAACCTGAAAAAGTGGGTTTCAAGTGGGGGGGGGTCTGGGGGGGTCCGGACCAAAAACTCATTGGGGGATGCGTTTATTGGACAAAATAATGATTTTACAAGGGGTTAAACTAACAATTCAACCCCTTGGGGTAGGGTACGCGAATAGCCACAAAATGGCCAAAAAGGGGTGGTATGTGGCATTTTCCCTATATACGCCTGCCTGGCTTTGATCTAACAACCTCTGCGAGGTGATTTCCATTTTTGACTTGTAAAGGGTTGAAAACTGCTTAGGCGGTTTGTGCTCACACCAAATGCCATTGAACCACCTACAAACAGCAATTTTGAAGCTTTTGGGGGGGCCCGTGGCACGGGCTACATAGGCCCAGCGGCCACAACGCGGGTCCCCCTGGGTGCTCAAGTACCCGTATTGTCACTAAATCATCACCCAAACCCATCCCAGGGGCAACAGAAGGGTTTCGGAAAAGGCGAATTTCGGAAATCTTGCAGGTGTCACTAACCAGCCTACACAACGGCAATTTCGGGGCTTTTGGAGGGGCCATGGCTCGGGCTATATGGGCTTGGCAGCCACTACGTGGGTCCCCATGGGTGCTCAAGTACCTGTATTGTCACTAAATCATCACCCAAACCCATCATAGGGGCGACATGCAGGGTTTCCGAAAAAGTCGAATTTTTGGAAATCTTGCAGGTGTCACTAAACAGCCTTATCCAGTGTGAAAACGGCTAAGTCCTCACTAGCAAGGGCCCATAGGGGGGGGCGACCGGGGGTACCTGGAGTTCGGACCTGGGACCCCCGCCATGGGTTAGGGGGTCCATGTACAAGAAAAAAGTTGCCCGGGACCTGGTGGTCCAAATCCACACACAGCACCCAGAATACGCAAAGAAGTTTTGACCCCCCCCCGACACCCCCCCCACCCCCCCCCAACCCCCCAAAAAGGGGTACCCGGGTACGGGGGGCTAAAGGGGTCAAATACGAAAAATTCATTGGGGGATCATTTTCTCTCCTAAAATGATGATTTTACAAGGGGTTGGACATCCGGTACCATACCTTGGGTATGGTACGCGAATGACCCCAAAAAAGGGGGGTATATGGCGTACGCACCTGCGCTTGATCTAACAACCCTCTTCGAGGTGATTTGTGGGTTCATGAGGAATATCCGGGTCTTGAGGTCAAAATGGAGGCTGGAAGCCTTGAGACCTTAGTTGTCAAACAGCATGTGCATGCGAGCCTCAGGCCTATGCAACACCGCTCGCTACAATCTTTTATCATTCCTAGTTGTGGCTCCTTCCACATTTGTTTCTACCTTACCAACTCATGGGTCTAAGCATATCTAGCCCCCCCCCCCCCCCCACGCCTTGGGTTGGTGGGATATCAAACGGCCATGATTAGCCACCACCTTGGTGGTGTTGACAATGTAAGCACTCTGAGCCAAGCACACTTGATTGGGATGTGTGAACCCTTCATGGGCACGCCAAAAACAAGGTTGGACAGGTTGGTTCAAAAGAACCAAAATTGCGGTATAACTTCACTTGGTTTTGTAGGACGAATGTGCGCCATAATTTGTGGTCGTGTTGTGTGTATCCAATTAACAATGTGTGTTCTATTACTTGGGTGCAGCTTGTAATGGTGTGCATGAGCATCCATGTCCCAATCCCCCAGTTAGAGGTGTCACCATGAGTGTAAGGGGCCATGCATGTTATTGGACAAACCTGTGACTAGCAACATAGATGCAGTTTGTATAACCTGTGACTGCAGGTTGCCGACAAGGCCTAGTTGGGCTTCTCAAGAAATGCGCCATTTTGCAGACTTGTCTGCTTTTTTGCATATCTGCATGCGATTCAGACAAGACTAATGTGCAGCCTTGCAGGGTAGGGCAAAAAAAGAGAAGTGACGGGGTTGATGTTTTGTTTTTTTTATGTGGAAAATGTTTCGCCTGCCAGCTGCTTTGTGATCACTCGCGAATCCAACTGCTATAGCTTGCTTGCCAAATGTCACGAGTTCGCAGAACTGGCCCTGTTGTGCCTTCCTCTGACTTGTATGGGCCCAGCGATGGCAAACTTCATTAATTCTTGGCACCACACGCCGTTGTTTGTTCATATTTCAATTCCAGGAAAAAGTAAGTGCGTACGGTGCCTATTCTTTGCACCATGGGCCAGAAAGCAGCATGAAATCCAAGGGCATGGACAGCCCATCACATACGATACAATACTTGGTGCAAAAAAGGTAAATTCATTCACGTAGTGGAGGCTTTGGGTGCCACAGCGGATACCACAACCCTGGTTGTTTAACCTACCGTGTTTGTTGGGCTTCTGCTCCCCAATTGCATTGTTGCAGTACATGCACGACAGCGCTTGATGCTCAACCAGCAACAACTGGTGATTGCAAAGCAGTTGGCTGTGGTGACCAGGCAGTTGGTGGTCGTAGGAAGGTAAAACGCGTTGTTTGTTCAACCATTGTTTGTCCTCGGAGAGGGTGACCTGTGGCGGAAAAAGCAGGAGCCTGACTCTGTTCCAATGGCTCCGACCCGTGCTCCTCCTACACCCTCCTTGGGCTAAGCCACACACCAAGCCATCTTCAGTCTGCACCGCCAAACCCCCACTGGCTTCCACATCCTCTGGGCTTGCGGGCTTACAACGGCAGAAGACACGAATATTCCCTGCAGGCACCAAAGACGGGAGGGGATAAGACACAAACTATAGATCCCTGAGGCAGAGGGGCACACATCGTGGTCAAGAGCCTTTTTGAAATTTGCAGAAACGTTGCAAAGAAAAAAAAACTGCAGAAGTTGCGGAGCCCTCCATTTTTCCTCTTCAAATTCTGTTCACAAGAAATGTATGGTAGCAGCAAATCGCTGAAATTTGCAGCAGTAAAAAAAAAGATGAAGGGGGAAAAAGTGAGGTAGCATACTTTTGGGGGGCAACAGGGGATCAACATGACATTTGACGAACTTTATGGAGGGCAAGCAGTGGTTTCAAGTGGGTACCAAAATGGCCCGAAATTGCATGATGTACACAACAAAACTACCAGGGCATCATAGGGAAGATTTTGAGCCATCCATACTTGCCCCCCCTGCCCCCGAACCCCAAACCTTTCTGGGTAGCTCCACCTTTATCGTTCCTCCTGGGTCTGCTTTGGGCCTCTCACTTTGGGGAGAAAGGGGGGGCCGGGGTGGGGTGGGGGGGGGGGGGGGCAGGGGCTTGCTTGAGTGGGGGGGGGGGAGGGCGGGAGGGGGTCCAGGGGAGGGGGGGAGGGGGTCCAGGGGGGAGCCCCCCGCCCCCCCTGCTGGAACATACCCAATCCACAGGGAACAGAAAATTATTGGAGAACGAACAACTCAGCATATGGAAATGTCATGATGTCGGCCGTAAACAAAGGAAATTCATCATTGAATGTCAATTCAGGGTTCCCACATCTCACCAATACACAACAACTACAACAAAGCGGGACATTCACCATCTCATGCCAAATGACAGTGATCTTTCTTATCAGTCAGAATTAGACTCGTCTGAACTGGAGCCTCCATCGGTAGTGGAACTGGAACTGGAACCTGATGATGATGAAGAACCTGAGTCACTGCCTGAATGGAAGACATCAGGCAAATTATCAGACAGTGCCTCATCATCCACTGACTCTAGATCAGAGGGTACCTCGGCTTTTTGTCTTTTATGACCGGTGATCCTATCTTTAAACCTAAAATAGAGCAGAGCGTCAATTACGTCTTCGCGTTTTGCGCGTGGCAACGGTGGGACTGGGGAGCTGAAATACACTGACAACGAGCGTTGGGGCATGGTAGTCTGGAAAACAAGGTATATGGAGCACACAAGGAGCAATATGTACACAGTGTATGGCATGCGCCGAAGCCGAAATTTTTTCCATGCCTAAAAAATGTTCCCAAAACCCAGGTTTTCGGGTGCACTTGAGCTGAGGGGGGAGGGGGGGAGGGGGTCGAGGGGGGAGGGGTCCCCCCCCCCCCCCTGCCGGAATGAAAATTAAAGCAAGTCCCTAGAGGGGGGGGGGGGCTGGGCTTGAATGCCCTGCCCCGGTCAGTTGCTTCAGAGCGCCATTGAAATCTTCCATTACTGGATACATTACGTGGCCTGGACGACCACAATCTCATTCCTGGACAGCCAAACTGGGTCTTGCGCTTCCTTCCTGGAGTATGCTGTCCTGAGTACACCTCCTGGTGCTTCAGTCAAGCTGGAGAAGGGGAACCACCAACTCCTGTAGCCCAGAGTGCCAGAAGCAGAAAAAAGAAATGTCGACAAAAGGCCAGAGACACATGACTGGAGCAGCGAAGAAAATCAGCAATACACACGATGGCTACACTCAAAAAAGGTTGAAGAAAGACTGCCGGCCAAAGACCAGCCGCAGTTAAAATTGGGCTGCTTCCATCAGGTCAATGATCCACTCACCATGGCGTACACATTTCTTTTGTGAGACTTTGGGCAGCAGCCATCTTGGAGGTACCTGCATGCCATGTTGCTGCCTGCGGACTCCCCAACAGTGTGCTGCGTCGAACTTGGTCCACTCAGCGCCTGGGTGTCAATGCCAATATTTGCACCAGGCCGTGAATACAGCATGGGGTCCATCCATCCATTCTGGCATTGAAATGCAGGCATAGCAAGGTTCCCAACCGCTCCTGATTGCTGCTGGAAACAGGGGGCGGGGACAACCTTTCAACTCCTGCAATTCATTGAAGTATTGCCTTCGCATCTGAACAACGCAGCAATGTGCAGGCATCAAAGAGATCAAAATAGGTGCCATCTGTGAATTGTCCCACATGCCTAGCCGACTGCAGACACAGGGCACCGTACTTGCAATGATCCAGCCCCCATTTGATTCTTCACTGGAGATCATTGGAGATCATGTATGGACAGTGTCACCAAATCCAAGTAGACAGCATTCAGACAATGGGAAAACTTTTTGTGTGCCGCAGGTGCACTGCAGGGATGCTGTAGGTGCCGTAGGGTAAGGATAATGTACTGTATTGTACAATGTCAAAAAAAGCGGAGAACAACAAAAGAAGGGTGCACCTTGTTCTGTGGACACCACAGCTTTCTTCAAACGAGAGAAGACAGCTGAGTTCCTCATACCAAAGCACAACCACAACCACAGGGCATGGGGGGAAGAACGTGCGGCCAAGCAGCGCAGGAGAAGTAACTCAATTGTTGCTGAGCAACCTCTCTTTGTCCAGTGACCAGCCACATCAGAAATGGGAAAAGCTGGTGCTGAGCAACCTCTCTTTGTCCAGTGACCAGCCACATCAGAAATGGGAAAAGCTGGTGCCAACCAAACGTCACCGTGCAACTAACAAAGGTCCTTACATCAAGACGCAAGGCTATGACTCAGCTCGGACCGAGCTGAGTCCTAGTCTTGCTCAAAATTGATCACCGGCATCATTGAACAACACTCATTTGCCATCATTTCTTAGCCCAATCGTTGTGATGGATGAACGGCCTACATTGTTGACGCCTGCTTGACACACTGGTGATCGCCCTAAACTATGAGGACAATCGTCCCGAAAACTAGCTGAAAACTGACTGAAAATGGCAACTTTTGAACACTGAATCGGCCATAGAACGGGCTAGATGGCTTGAAAAGGTATGAAACTTGTTTCACGTGATGCGCATTTGCTTTGCGATCATTTTGAGCTACTTGCATGGCCGTTTGGAGCCACGGTGTCCCCTAAAACACTTTTTGTGCGCCTATTGCTGCATGCTAAACGGTTGAAAAACAGCTCATTTTCACCATAAAAAAAAAATGGACCACGGAATGGCATCGGCATGGCAATGCAGACACCTCATTGAAAACCCATTTGCAATCATCTGATAGCCCAATCATCATGGAAGAAGAAATGCCCTCATTGGAGACGCCTGATTGGCACACTGGAAATTGTCTTGAACTTTTAGGATGATTGTCATGAAAACTGGCCATTTTTGGACAATCAATCACCCATAGAATGGGCTAGACGGCTCAAAATGGCACGAAACTTGTTTCCATGATGCACGTTTGCTCTGTGGTCGTTTTGAGCTACTTGAATGCCGGTTTTGAGCCACGGTGTCCCCGAACAAGACGTTTGGTGCACCTGCTGTTGTTGATTGCGGTTGCTATTGCCAAAATGTTGCTCACCATGGAGCCTAAGAAGGGTTGTAAAACCTCCATTGGGAAACCTAGCTCGGTAATCAAGACTTACGACTAGACCGAGCTGGGTCCTAGTCTTTCTCACTGCATCGCTTGCTCCGGCTTTTGTTCCCAATGCCAACGCGCTGGTGTTGGCCATGGCCTTGTTAGAACTCTTTTCTTGAGCCTGATTTTGTTTCCGCTGACCTTGCATCACACGATTTGGCCCGTGTGGGGCGACACTTACACAAGTGGCTTGCATTCGACCAGGGGGGTCCATGCCCTGAAATAAAAGTCGCAAGGACTTTTTAATCATCCGTTGCTGCTGCTGCTGCTGCTGCTGCTGCTGCTTGCTGCCGCTAAAATGTGTTGCTCACCCTTGGACCCTAAGAAGGGGTGTAAAACCTCAACGTACACCTAGCTCGGTAATCAAGACGCAAACTAGGACCGAGCTGGGTCCTAGTCTTGCGTAACACATTGGAAATCACCATGGAAGAATGACTCATGCTTTGGAGACGTGCCTCCACGGTCAGGACAACGTTGTGGAAACACGGCTCAAAAACAGCTCATTTTCACCTCAAATCAGACCACCGCGTGGCACCACGGCATGGTACATGCCTGATTAAACACCCATTTGCCATCATTTGATGGCCCAATCGCTACGAAAGAACAACGGCCCTCATTGAAAATGCCCACGTGACATACTGGCAATCGGCGTGAACTTTCTGGACGATAGTCCTGAAATCAGCCCCCAACCGGCGATTTTTGGACACTAAATTGGCCCTAGAACGGGCTAGACGGCGGAAACTAGCACACACCCTATTTGTGGTGTTACGCCTTTGCGCCCTGGTCGTTTTGAGCTACTTGGATGCCGGTTTTCAGCCTCCGGGTCGTCGCAAGGACTTGTGGATCGCCTGCTGTTGCTGTTGCTGCTGCTGCTGCTGCTGCTGCTGCTGCTGTTGCTGCTAAAATGTGTTGCTCACCCTTGGACCCTAAGAATTGGTGTAAAACCTCAACAGGGTAAACCCAGCTCAGTAATCAAGACTCGAACTAGGAGCGCGCTGGGTCCTAGTCTTGCTTAACGCGTTGGAAATCACCGTGGAAGAATGACTCCTTGCTTTGCACATGTGCCTCACCGGTCAATACGATCGTCCTAAAACGCGGCTGAAGAACGGCTCATTTTCACCTCAAAATGGACCACTGTGTGGCACCACGGCATGGCACATGCCATATTGAACACCCATTTGCATTCCTTTGATAGCCCAATCGCCATGAAAGAACAACGGCCCTCGTTGGAAACAGGTACTCCCCGCACCGGCGATCGTCCTGAACTTTCAGGACGAACGTCCTGAAAACAGCTCAAAAACGGCCATTTTTGCACACTAAATCGGCCGTAGAACGGGCTAGACGGCTGAAAATGGAACGAAACTCGTTTGTGGTGATGCGCGTTTGCTCCTTGGCCGTTTTGAATTGCTTGGGTGCCGGTTTAGAACCATCGTGCCGTCGCAAAGACTTGTGGATCGCCTCTTGCTGCTTGCTGCTTGGTGCTTGTTAAAATGTGTTGCTCCTAAAAGGTGGTGTACAACCTCGACAGGGTAAACCCACCTCGGTAATCAAGACTCACACTAGGACCGAGCCGGGTCCTAGTCTTGCTTAACGCATTCACCGTGGAAGAATGATTGCTTGCTTTGGAGACATGCCTCCACGGTCGGGACGATTCTCTGAAAACAGGGCTCAAAAACGGCTCATTTGCACCTCAAATTGGACCACCGCGTGGCACCACGGCATGGTACATGCCGTATTGAACACCCATTTGCCATCACTTCATAGCTCAATCGCTATGAAAGAACAACGACCCTTATTGCAAAAACCTACTCAGCACACCGGCGATCGTCCTGAACTTTAAGCACCATCGCCCTGAAAACAGCCCCAAAACGGCCATTTTTGGACACTAAATCGGCCGTAGAACGGGCTAGACGCCTAGAAACGGCATGAAACTTGTTTGTGGTGATGCGTGTTTGCTCCCCGGTTGTTTTGAGCTACCTGGATGCCGGTTTTGAGCCACGGTGTCATCGCAAGGACTTTTGGATCGCCTGTTGCTGCTTGCTGTTGTTGCTGCTGCTTGCTAAAATGTGTTGCTCACCCTTGGACCCGAAGAAGGGGTGTAAAACCTCGACAGGGTACACCCAGCTCGGTAATCAAGACTCCAACTAGGACCGAGCTGGGTCCTAGTCTTGCCGAACGCATGTGAAATCAACGTGGAGGAAACACTGCCTGCTTTGGAGATGTGCCTCCACGGTCAGGACGATTGTCCTGAAACACGGGTCAAAAACAGCTCATTTTCACCTCAAAATGGACTGCCGCGTGGCACCACGGCATGGTCACTAAATCGGCCATAGAATGGGCTACACAGCTCGAAATGCAACGAAACCTGTTTGTGGTGATGCGTGTTTGCTCCCCGGTCGTTTTGAGCTACTTGGATGCCGGTTTTGAGCCGCAGTGTGGTCGCAAGGACTTTTGGATCGCTTGCTTGCTTGCTGCTGCTGCTTGCTGCTGCTAAAACGTGTTGCCCACCCTTGGACCCTAAAAGGTGGTGTAAAACCTCGACAGGGTAAACCCAGCTCGATAATCAAGACTCGAACTAGGACCGAGCTGGATCCTAGTCTTGCGTAACGCATGGGAAATCACCGTTGAAGAAAGAACACTTGCTTTAGAGATGTGCCTCAACGATCCGGACGATCGTCCTGAAACACGGCTCAAAAACGGCTCATTTTCACCTCAAAATGGACCACCATTTGGCACCACGGCATGGTACATGCCATATTGAACACCCATTTGCCATCATTTGATAGCCCAATTGCCATGGAAGAACAACGGCCCTCATTGCAAACGACCAGTTGAAACACCGGCGATCGTCCTGAGGTTTCAGGACGATCGTCCTTAAAACAGCCCAAAAACGGCCATTTTTGGACACTAAATCGGCCATAGAATGGGCTACACAGCTCGAAATGCAACGAAACCTGTTTGTGGTGATGCGCGTTTGCTCCCCGGTCGTTTTGAGCTACTTGGATGCCGGTTTTGAGCCACGGTGTGGTCGCAGGGACTTTTGGATCGCTTGCTTGCTTGCTGCTGCTGCTGCTGCTGCTGCTGCTGCTAAAACGTGTTGCCCACCCTTGGACCCTAAAAGGTGGTGTAAAACCTTGACAGGGTAAACCCAGCTCGGTAATCAAGACTCGAACTAGGACCGAGCTGGATCCTAGTCTTGCGTAACGCATTGGAGATCACGGTTGAAGAAAGAACACTTGCTTTAGAGATGTGCCTCAACGATCCGGACGATCGTCCTGAAACACGGCTCAAAAACGGCTCATTTTCACCTCAAAATGGACCACCATTTGGCACCACGGCATGGTACATGCCGTATTGAACACCCATTTGCCATCATTTGATAGCCCAATTGCCATGGAAGAACAACGGCCCTCATTGCAAACGCCCAGTTGAAACACCAGCGATCGTCCTGAGTTTTTAGGACGATCGTCCTTAAAGCAGCCCAAAAACGGCCTTTTTCGGACACTAAATCGGCCATAGAATGGGCTAGACGGCTCAAAATGCAACGAAAGGTGTCTTCGGTTTTGCGCCTTTGCTCCCCGGTCGTTTTGAGCTACTTGGATGCCGGTTTTGACCCACGGTGTCGAGCTGGGTCCTAGTCTTGCGTAACGCATTGGAAATCACCGTTGAGGAAAGACTGCTTGCTTTCGAGATGTGCCTCCACGGTCGGGACGATCGTCCTGAAACACGGCTCAAAAACGGCTCGTTTTCGCCTCAAAATGGACCACCGTGTGGCACCACGGCGTGGCACACGCCTTATTGAACACCCATTTGCCATCCTTTGATAGCCCAATCGCCATGAAAGAGCAACGGCCCTCATCGGAAACACCTGCTTGAGGTAGCGGCGATCGTCCTGAACTTTCAGGACGATCGTCCTGAAAACGGCCGAAAACAGCCTAAAAAGGGCCATTTTTGGACACTAAATCGGCCGTAGAACGGGCTAGACGGCTCAAAACGCAACGAAACTTGTTTGTGGTGATGACCATTCGCTCCCCGGTCGTTTTGAGCTACTTGGATGCCGGTTTTGAGCCACGGTGCTGTCGCAAGAACTTTTGGACCGCGTGCTGCTTGTTGTTGCTGCTGCTGCTTGCTGCTGCTGCTGCTAAAATGTGTTGCTCACCCTTGGACCCTAAAAGGTGGTGTAAAACCTCGACAGGGTAAACCCAGCTCGGTAATCAAGACTCGAACTAGGACCGAGCTGGGTCCTAGTCTTGCGTAACGCATTGGAGATCACCGTTGAAGAAAGACCGCTTGCTTTCGAGATGTGCCTCTACGGTCAGGACAATTGTCGTGAGACACGGCTCAAAAACGGCTCATTTTTCACCTCAAAATGGACCACCGTGTGGCACCACGTAATGGTACATGCCGTATTGAACACCCATTTGCCATCATTTGATAGCCCAATTGCCATGGAAGAACAACGGCCCTCATTGCAAACGCGCATAGGACATACCGGCGATCGTTTTCGGGACGATCGTCTTGAAAACAGCCTAAAAACGGCCATTTTTGGACACTAAATTGGTGATAGAACGGGCTAGACGCCTCGAAACGGCATGAAACCTGTTTGTGGTGATGCGCCTTTGCTCCCCGGTCGTTTTGAGCTACTTGGATGCCGGTTTTGAGCCACGGTGCTGTCGCAAGGACCTTTGGATCGCCTGCTCCTTACTTGCTGCTGCTGCTGCTGCTGCTAAAACGTGTTGCTCACCCTTGGCTCCTAAAAGGTGGTGTAAAACCTCGACAAGGTAAACCCAGCTCGGTAATCAAGACTCGAACTGGGACCGAGCTGGGTCCTAGTCTTGCGTAACGCATTGGAGATCACCATTGAAGAAAGACCGCTTGCTTTAGAGATGTGCCTCCATGGTTACGACGATTGTCCTGAAACAAGGCTCAATAACGGCTCATTTTTACCTCAAAATGGACCACCGCGTGGCACCACGGCGTGGTACACGCCTTATTGAACACCCATTTGCCATTCTTTGATGGCCCAATCGCCATTTTTGGACACTAAATCGGCCGTAGAACGGTCTGGACGGCTCGAAAGGCAACGAAACTTGTTTGTGGTGATGCGCCTTAGCTCCCCGGTCGTTTTGAGCTACTTGGATGCCGGTTTTGAGCCACGGTGCTGTCGCAAGGACTTTTGGATCGCCTGCTGCTTGCTGCTGCTTGCTGCTTGCTGCTGCTGCTAAAACGTGTCGCTCACCCTTGGCCCCTAAAAGGTGGTGTAAAACCTCGACAGGGTAAACCCAGCTCGGAACTCAAGACTCGAACTAGGACCGAGCTGGGTCCTAGTCTTGTGTAACGCATTGGAAATCACCGTGGAGGAAAAACTGCTTGCTTTTGAGATGTGCCTCCACGCTGAGGACTTTTTTCTCAAAACACGGCTCAAAAAAGGCTCATTTTTACCACATAATGGACCACCATTTGGCACCACGGCATGGTACATGCCTTGTTGAACACCCATTTGCCATCATTTGATTTCCCAATCGCCATCGAAGAACAACGGCCCTTATTGCAAACGCGCATAGGACACACCGGCGATCGTCCTGAGTTTTCAGGACGATGTTCCTAAAAACGGCCCAAAAACGGCCATTTTTTGACACCAAACGGGCCATAGAGTGGGCTAGACGGCTGGAAATGCAACGAAACTTGGTTGTGCTGATGCGCCTTGGCTCTCCGGTCGTTTTGAGCTACTTGGATGCCGGTTTTGAGCCACGGTGTGGTCACAAGGACTTTTGGACCTTCTGCTTGCTGCTTGCTGCTTGCTGTTGCCGCTGTTGCTGCTTGCTGCTGCTAAAACGTGTTGCTCACCCTTGGACCCTAAAACGTGGTGTAAAACCTAGACAGTCATGAAATCAAGACTCGAACTAGGACCGAGCTGGGTCCTAGTCTTGCGTAACGCATGGGAAATCACCGTGGAGGAAAAACTGCTTGCTTTTGAGATGTGCCTCCACGCTGAGGACTTTTTTCTCAAAACACGGCTCAAAAAAGGCTCATTTTTACCACATAATGGACCACCATTTGGCACCACGGCATGGTACATGCCTTGTTGAACACCCATTTGCCATCATTTGATTTCCCAATCGCCATCGAAGAACAACGGCCCTTATTGCAAACGCGCATAGGACACACCGGCGATCGTCCTGAGTTTTCAGGACGATGTTCCTAAAAACGGCCCAAAAACGGCCATTTTTTGACACCAAACGGGCCATAGAGTGGGCTAGACGGCTGGAAATGCAACGAAACTTGGTTGTGCTGATGCGCCTTGGCTCTCCGGTCGTTTTGAGCTACTTGGATGCCGGTTTTGAGCCACGGTGTGGTCACAAGGACTTTTGGACCTTCTGCTTGCTGCTTGCTGCTTGCTGTTGCCGCTGTTGCTGCTTGCTGCTGCTAAAACGTGTTGCTCACCCTTGGACCCTAAAACGTGGTGTAAAACCTAGACAAGGTAAACCCAGCTCGGTAATCAAGACTCGAACTAGGACCGAGCTGGGTCCTAGTCTTGCGTAACGCATGGGAAATCACCGTGGAGCAAAGACTGCCTGCTTTGGAGATGTGCCTCCACGGTTAGGACGATTGTTCTGAAACACGGCTCAAAAAGTCAGAAAGGGCTCATTTTTACCTCAAAATGGACCACTGTGTGGCACCGCGGCGTGGTACACGCCTTATTGAACACCCATTTGCCATCATTTGATAGCCCAAACGCCATGAAAGAACAACGGCCCTCATCGGAAACACCTGCTTGGCGTAGCGGCGATCGTCCTGAACTTTCAGGACGATCGTCCCGAAAACAGCCGAAAACAGCCCAAAAACGGCCATTTTTGGACACTAAATCGGCCGTAGAACGAGCTAGACGGCTCCAAATGCAACCAAACTTGTTTGTGGTGATGCGCCTTGGCTGCCCGGTCGTTTTGAGCTACTTGGATGCCGGTTTTGAGCCGCAGTGTGGTTCCAAGGACCTTTTATGCGCCTGCGGCTGCTTGCTGCTGCTACTGCTGCTTGCTGCTGCTGCTAAAACGTGTTGCTCACCCTTGGCCCCTAAAAGGTGGTGTAAAACCTCGACAGGGTAAACCCAGCTCGGTAGTCAAGACTCGAACTAGGACCGAGCTGGGCCCTAGTCTTGCACAACGCCTACCAAGCGATCGTACGTAATGGATCGTGGGAGTGGTTGTGAGTCCCCAGTTGAAAATTGGTAATCAAATTTGTAACATGTCAAGGCATCTGAAAAGACAACATATACATTGACTCCCTAATGGCAAGAAAAAGCCTACTTGCCATGCTTTGTGTGCCACGTTTTGTGGCAATCTTCTCATTGTGGCATAACATGGTCGGGCACACAAATGTACACCAACAATTGGAAAATTAGTACAATGTCGGGATACAGCCCATAAGGTCACGATGACCTAACTCTACTCCCCCGACTAGAGTAAATCCCCGGGTCTTAGGTGCTACGCTGCTGCGATGGGTTGTTTGTATACCGGAGGGGGCGCTTCCCATCGGCCAAAAGAATAGCACCCGTTGCCCCCCAGCCTCCGTGCCGTTGGCATAAAACCACAAGTCCGGGTGAACCCAGATATGTTGAGACATCCGCATGTTCATGAGGTTCTTCCAAAATGTGCCCCATGAAGTATGATGGCTGCGCCAAACCACATACAACATGCATAGTAGCACTTCCAAACTTCTCGACCTACTTTCGAGTTTTGTTTAGCAGCAAGGGAAAGCCCACTTGCCCACTGTGAACATGCCCCTCTTCCACAAAGTCCACCTTGTAGAATCGTCCAATCCGTGCTTCTAAACTCCGGCCAATGCTTTGTTCAGCAGCAAGGGAAAGCCCACTTGCCCACTTTGAACATGCCCCAACAAAGTCCACCTTGTACAAACACCCAATCCATGCTTTTTGACTTCAGCCAATGCTTTGTTCAGCAGCAAGCGAAAGCCCACTTGCCCACTTTGAACATCCCTTCTTCAAAAGGGTGCCACTTGTAAAAAGCTGATATTCATTTTTCTTAGGCCCACTACAATGCTTTGTTCAGCAGCAAGGGAAAGCCCACTTGCCCACTCTGAACATCCCTTCTTCATAAGAGTGCCACTTGTAAAACGGCCATATTCATGTTTCTTGACATTACTTCAATGCTTTGTTCAGCAGCAAGAGAAAGCCCACTTGCCCACTCTGAACATGCCCCTCTCTTACAAGTTCCGCCTTGTAAAATCGTCCAATCCATGCTTCTTGACTCCGGCCAATGCTTTGTTCAGCAGCAAGGGAAAGCCCACTTGCCCACTCTGAACATCCCTTCTTCAAAAGACTGCCACTTGTAAAAGGCCCATATCCATGTTCATTGACCCCACGTCAATGCTTTGTTGAGCAGCAAGGGAAAGCCCACTTGCCCACTCTAAACATCCTTTCTTCAAAAGAGTGCCACTTGTAAAACGCCCATATTCATGTTTCTTGACCCCACTTCAATGCTTTGTTCAGGAGCAAGGGAAAGCCCACTTGCCCACTCTGAACATGCCCCTATTCCACAAAGTACACCTTGTACAATCGTCCAATTCATGCTTCTTGACTCCGGCCAATGCTTTGTTCGGCAGCAAGGGAAAGCCCACTTGCCCACTGTGAACATGCCCCTCTCTTACAAAGTCCACCTTGTACAATCCTCCAATCCATGCTTCTTGACTCCGGCCAATGCTTTGTTCAGCAGCAAGGGAAAGCCCACTTGCCCATTGTGAACATCCCTTCTTCAAAAGAGTGCCACTTGTAAAAGGCCCATATCCATGTTTCTTGACCCCACGTCAATGCTTTGTTCAGCAGCAAGGGAAAGCCCACTTGCCCACTCTGAACATGCCCCTCTTTTACAAAGTCCACCTTGTACAATCGTCCAATCCATGCTTCTTGACTCCGGCCAATGCTTTGTTCAGCAGCAAGGGAAAGCCCACTTGCCCACTCTGAACATCCATTCTTCAAAAGAGTGCAACTTGTAAAAAGCCGATATCCATGTTTCTTGACCCCACAAAGTACAAAATATGAAAGACCCTTCGACCTTTGGCAAGCAACGGCAAATGACTATATTGCTGGCGGCGCCACCGCTTCTTGACCCCAACCAATGCTTTGCTCAGCAGCAAGGGAAAGCCCACTTGCCCACTCTGAACATGCCCCAATAAAGTTCACCTTGTACACACGTCCAATCCATGCTTCTTGACCCCAGCCAATGCTTTGTTCAGCAGCAAGGGAAAGCCCTCTTGCCCACTCTGAACATGCCCCAACAAAGTCCACCTTGTACACATGTCCAATCCATGCTTCTTGACCCCAGCCAATGCTTTGTTCAGCAGCAAGGGAAAGCCCACTTGCCCACTCTTAACATGCCCCAACAAAGTCCACCTTGTACGAACGTCCAATCCATGCTTCCTGACCCCAGCCAATGCTTTGTTCAGCAGCAAGGGAAAGCCCACTTGCCCACTCTGAACATGCCCCAACAAACTCCACCTTGTACAAACGTCCAATCCATGCTTCTTGACTTCAGACAATGCTTTGTTCAGCAGCAAGGGAAAGCCCACTTGCCCACTCTGAACATGCCCTTCTTCACCATTGCAACTTGGAAAAACCCCATATTCCTTTGTCTATGGAGACATCATTTGTAACGAGAGACGAATGAAATGTTCTAGGCGTTCTGGACGAATTCAAAAAAAGGTTCTACGACGCGCACAACGTCCGGAACGCGCAGAACGAATCGGTGTGGCTCCGGGGACACATGGAGAGCCACGCGTGGAATACGCGCGCAACGCGTACGACGCGCACGACGTGTTGTGGAACAGAGTACCACTGTTGGAGGGGGGGGGGGGGGGCGCGTCCTCACAGTTGGGTATCCAGCCTACGCGGTTGTTCCACCAGGGTTCGCACTGGTCCCATGGGTAGGGATGGCAAAGGCTCCGCCTCCATGATCGTCTCGTTCCGCCCCACCACGCCCATGACAGACTACACGTCGTGGGCGTCCCCGAAGCACTTGATGTGCATGTGCTTCCCGCACGCTCCACACGCCCAACGCGTACTCCCGTTGCGGCAATGCGTGCACAAGAGGCGGCTCGCAAAGCGCTTCGGTGCATGCACCGTAGGGACCGCAGCGGTTGGCGTTGTGTTGTTGAACTCCGCGCCGCTAAAGTACCGCTCCTTGAGGATGTCCCATTGGAATTCCCACATGGTGGTCTTGTCGTCCACCAATCCCAATGCCTTGGCGGTGGCAAAGGCATTGCCGGCCGCGTACCGCACCATGAACGCACGCACAGCGTGGCTCCAGGTCATTTGCCTCCCCAATTGGCGCATTTGCAACGCCATTTGGTTGGCCCCATCTACGGCACGGGAGAACTCCCGGTAGCATGCTACGACCGGAGGGAGAGGGTTCCGTCTCCGGTCTTTGGGCACCTCCTGCCCATACCAACAATTGGTAAGGAAGGGGACCAAGCGTGGGGGTTTGTGCCCCACCTTCGGGTTCTTGTACACGGCAAGTTCATAGTTCTTGTCGGCCACAATTGCCCGTGCCATGTCGCCCTCCTGGGTAAGGGCGGCCGCCCTTGTAAGGCCGGCATCTCGCTTATCACGCTTTGAAAGCATGAGAAACGGCCGACGTTGGGCGTTGCTCGGAAAAAACATTCTGACCCCGCGTTCTTCGTGCTCTACGTGTTGCGCATGCTGTCTCTCCTCCTGTCCCCGGTATCAGATACGGTCGTTGTGCGCGTTCAGAGCGTCGCGGGCGTGGTCTCCGTGTAGGGCTCCGGGGACAGGTTTCTTTGGAAGTCATGGGCTTGCCGAGGAACAGTCCATATATATTGTCTGACGGTCAGAACGTGGGTACCCCGCCGCAGCCCCAAAGGCCAGACGGACTCTCGGGACCCTCTGCCGTCCACCACCCAAAAGCCCACAGCCAAGTAAGGTACAAAAAGGGACCGGCGGTCAAACCTCACCACCATCATTCGTCCCCACGGCGGAACCACCTGTCCTTGCGCTCAGGGGGTGGCAAACACCACTGTACAGTAACGAACAATATATCAGGCAGCGTTAGCAGCGCCACCACTCTGGCGTCTCCTGCGACGCTGCTACCGGTGCGGGGTGCGTGTGCGGTGGCGGGGTGTGAAAAAAAAGAGGCTGGGACATCTGCCGTCCACGAGCCTCATCGGGGTCTGGCCACCCCGACCCATCCCCCCACCCCTCCCCTCCCCCCCACCCCTCCCCCCCTTCCCCTTCCCCCTCTGCCTCCGAGAACTGGGTGAACATGTCCACGTCGTTGGCATCCCACGCGTCGGGGTCGTCCTCAGCAGCCGTGGACAACATGCAGGACATGCAGCACATGCAGGCGGTCACCAAGGACATGCCGGGGGACAACGCGCGGAACGAATACGACACACGGGACACGAAGCGATGGCGCCAGGGACACAACCGGAGACAACGCGCGAAACGAATACGACGCGCGGCGCGCACGTGTGACCTGGTTCGCCACTGTCCATCTTTGGTTCTTCCACCTCCTCCCGCTTGATCGGCAGGTCGTCCATCGGGCCGGCTTCCTCGGGCACCGGAGGGGCATCTCGCGGCGACCGGGCGACGGGGGCATCTTGGGGCGGTGGTGGCGGTGGATGCAGCTGCTGTGCCTGGGGCGGCGGTGGTGGGGGGTGGTGCTGCTGGTAGTGTTGCGGCGGTGGTGGCGGGATGCGATCCGGGTCCCACTCCGCCTTCATACCCGGTTCTTCCCACTCCTCATCCTGGTACTGCGGCTGCTGCCTGTACATCTGGCCGTACCGCTGCCCATACTGCCCATATTGTTGCCCGTACTGCGGCGGTTGGTACGGCACCGGGTACTGCGGGGGATATTGCGGCGGCGCCAGTTGCGGGGGCAAGGCCTGTAACATGGTACGCATATTAAGCGCGGCGAACACAGTTATTGTCACCAAAGCCGAATCCGGAGACAGCACGCGGAACGTCTGGAGCGCGCAGAAAAAACGAGGAGGCCGCCAGGGACAGTGCAAGAGACACCGTGTATCACGTGCATCGCGCAAACAGCACCACACCTTGTGGCGCTTCCATGCTTGAAATTCTTGGTACTCTGCCTGCCGCACCAGAGTCCACGTCTTCTGCTCCGGCTCCTCAGTCAGCCCGTGGTCGGCCTCTAGCATGTACCTCAACAGTCCAGCTGCCCGCACGGCTCGGTTGTACTTCTTGATCAACTCGTCCAGATCCATGTCCATCACATCCTTGACGTGGAAGCCTGAGACGTCCGACATCTCCGACCGCGGCCCTCGAGGCTGGCCTCCAGTGCCGAGGACTCCCCGAGCCTCTCGTCCAGAAAGGCTTGCCAGCGGGATACCCCCGGGTTTCGGCTTTGGGTCCTCCGCCTCGAATTCCCCGGCCTCCCCGCAACCACTAACGCAATCGCCAACACGACGGAGAATACTCTTTGCAGCGCCCTCTGCCCCGGCGGTTGGGTACAGCGTCTGGAAATGCTCCACTGCCTTCGTGACCGAACTGCAGTTCTTCGTTCCACAGGACAGCACAGCTTGGATCGTGCGCGGCTCAGCGCGGCTCAGCGCGGTTGCGGCGAGGCCCAGATCTTGACGCAGTGCAGGACACGAAACACGCGCTCAACGACATGCATGTCTCCAAGGACACATGCGGAGACGACGTGCGCAGCGAATTGGACGCGCGGAACACGAGCGACGGTCCCCGGGGACGCAAAGAAAGCCTCCATGCACAGCAGTCTGAACGTTGTGCACACGCATACCTTCAGCACCGGTTGCCGCCTTCAGCTGTGCGCAGCAGTTCTTGTAATGGTGCACGAACGTCCCCAGCGAGTACCCCTACTCGTTGTTGAAGAAGTTCTTCAGGATCTCGATGGATCGGGCATGGTGCGCCGATCCGGTGAACTTCTCCTGTCTTGTCTGCCCGGTGGGGAGCTTGCTTGGCGGGCGGCCATGGGTCTCCACCAGGAAATGGGGCCTCGCCTTCTCCTTCCCCTTCTCCAGCGCCTCCGTCTTTGCCGCCTTCAAGACCCCCTTCTGCTGCACTGGGCTCTTCTCGGCACTCTCGTCGCTCTCACTGCTGCTTGAGCTGCCGCTGCTGCTACTCGTGCTGCTCTTGCTGGTGCCACTCTTGGAGCTGCTGCTGCTTGCACTTCCCAATGGTGGCAGTGATTCCTGCGGCACTTCCAGGTGTGTCGAGCGTGGGGCACGCCGGGGCTGCGAAGCCATCCGCGCTGGCTCCGCCTTGATCTCCTTGACCCTCTCCTCGAAAGCATTGTCGTCGTCTTCTGACACGATCCTCTTCGCCTTCCCCTTTGGGTCCTTTTTCTTCGGCTTTGCCGCTTCTTTCCGCTCCTCCCGCTTCTCTTTCTTCCTTCCTTCCGGCCTGCCCTTGGTCTTGTCTTCGGCCTTGTGCTTCTTCTTCTCCTTTTTCTCCTTCTTATGCTTTTTGTCCCCGTGCAGGACACAATGAACGCGTAAAACACGATTAATGTCGCCAGGGACACTCCGAGAGACAACGCGCGCGACGCGCAAAACACATAGGACAGTTCAGGCAGGCTCCAGGGACTGATACAAAGACAACACCACGGACGTCCGGAACATGCAGAACATGTACCTTTTCGGGTTCATCGGGGATAAAACCCCAGAATGATCTAGCACGGATCTTGTCGACGCTGATGGACACGGTGCCCTGCAAAGAAGCGCGGGGGGCAAGGAGGAGGTGTTGTAAGGCATTGTAATCAAACACTCCGAGCCGGTAGATAACCGAAGTATACCTGTGCTCTGGTGCCCTCGATCTTGCGGCCCTTCTCCTTTGTTGTACGGACCATGTACGTACTGCGTCAGCGTCAGAACCCAATGATTGCTCTTCGTCTTTTTATCATACACTTCCTCCATGCCGGAAACCCACCCGGCATGGTACCCGGCTGCAAAGAATGGGTGAAATCACCAGCGGCACACGAAGAGGCAACACGTGGAACGCGAGCAACTTGAACACTGCACACATACATGTTTGCTGCTTCACTTGAAAAACCACCGCCGCATTCTGGTCCTTCGTGACGTCGCAGCACGACATGGGGTCACCTCGGTGAGGTGGGTGTGGGATAGCTAGTACTGACTGGGGTACAAAGGCAGCATGGCACATAGTGCTGAGCAACGAAAGAAAAATCCTGCACAGGTGCTGGGGAACACTGAGAACGCGCAGAACAGGCAATTCGGCCCTGGGGACAAGAGCAGAGCCACCACACACCACCCGCAGAGCAAGCCCTCTCAGGGCGTAACTGACGCGACTTGGACATGTACACGCAGTTCTCCGAAGGCCCCCTGTGGGCCACGGCGGTGTCACGCTCAGGGCGTAACTGACGCGACTTGGACATGTACACGCAGTTCTCCCTCACACATGCATTGCAAGGCGTGCACAAGTGCTGCAAAACACGTAAAACATACTTCACAAAGTAATTGGCGCCGGGGACAGTTGTGGAGCCAGACGTGAGAAGCGCGCGGCACGCGCGGGACACGCGCGACGTTGCTACCTACTGGTATGGGGTCATGCAGGACATGTAGGACACGTATGACAGCGGAGCCACGGTCAGCAAAGGGGCTCTACACCCAAAAATGATGAAATTACAAAAAACGGACAATTCCAGTGCGTTCCTCGCCCTCAAAAACCCCTAGAGCCAACCAAACCTGAGCGGAGACATGCACGACAAATTGGGCTCCCGAGAGCCATAGACAAAGGAATATGCATGCTTCTGACCCCACAAAGTCCAAAATGTGAAACACCCTTCAGTCTTTGGCAAGCAACTGCAAATGACTATATTGCTGCCGGCGCCACCGGCGGCGAAGCTCAAGCCATTGCTATTACTTGAGTCCGGTCATCTGAGGCGAAGCACATTTGGAGCTTGTCAATGCAACTTATACTTGTCCTTCAAGAGATTATATGCTTTCAAAAGCAATTGAAAGCGATCCGTGGCCCAAGAATCTTTGGACTTATCAAGATGCAGTTGCACACTGAGCTTCAAGTAATGTCTCCGAACATCTTGAGCATTAGTGGCACCTAGTAGAGTTAGAGCCATGGTGACCTTGTCCTTGGCCTTCGGCAATAGTGATCCAATTTCAACCAATCTGGATCCCGGAACGGCGGAAATCTGGCATGGAACCCAAGGTGTAGGCGGACCATGCATTGATGGGGAGGAAGAAGATGATGATGACGATGATTGGATGGGCGTTGCACGTGCAGGGGGTGCAGAGGTTTGTGGCGACAGTGAGGAGGCTTTAGGAGGTGAAGTTGCATGGCATGTTGTTGCCGGTGTTGATGCGGATGAACGGTGTCTCCGCTTTGAGAGTGCGGTGGGTGAGATTTCATTGTCACGTACACGTTGCTTTCCTTTCCGTTCTAGTCTTTGTTGTCCTTGTTCATCTAGCAACGTTCGTGCTTCGGAAGCGGCGTTGATGAAAGTGTCTTCATCCAATGCGGGTTGCAGCACCGTGTCAATGATATCCCCTTCCATTTCTTGTCTTTCACGGGTGTGTGTATGTGTACCCGTACATTGCCTTTTGCGGGCTTCCGGAGACGGTGTATTGATTGGTCGTTTGCCACTTGAGTGGGGCTTCGAGTGGGGCTCGACGATGGAAGCATGTGGTACATTCTCCTCTTGGTCGGCATTGCTGGGGTTATGTTTGCAACTTGCTTCATGCAGTCGCCGATGATGTGGAGTGGCGAACATTCGACCACATTGCGTGCTGCAAGGAAATGTTCCTTTTTTAGGGGACTTCTTGGATGCCTTGCGATGCATTCTCTTGTCGTGGCCTCTCATGTCGTAGTCAATATCCCATTCACGGTACATGGCCTTCAACAAATTGTGAGCATTCTCATAGCTGGTTTTCAACATATATCGAACAACCATGACTTTGGGAACAAGTGACTTCAATCGACCCCGCCAATCTTCTGGTGCCTCTTCATGGTTCCGCAAGCGAATAACATGAAGACCAGCACTTGTGCGAACCCGGCTAATGCCCACGTAGAAGGCGTTGTACGTCAACGCAGGTAGGCTCTTGTCATCCACGACCAAGATGATTTTATCCATTGACCTACATTGCACCCCATGATATGTTGATCCAAAGATCAATCGGAAAGGATGTGCGTGAGTGTACAAAGACCCACGGCCTTTGGTGCGCACAGCAATGTACCGATGAATGTTGATCTTGCGTTGCACTTGCATGAGAGGAATAACGACGTTTGATGCAGCCTCATGTTGCATTCCACCCGTACTTAAGGCCGAAGCATCAATGGCAATGGTGACACAAAATGGTGGGAACTCAAGCATCACTAAAGTACCAGCACCTGCATCACGGATCTCTTGCGCTCTACTTTGCTCTTCATCGGCATGTAGGACAATGCTATGCAACCGTCCTTGGGTGCCGTTGGACAATCCTTTCTTTGGTCTTAAATTGCTTGTGAGGCAACAAGGCAAATCGTTGAAGCATGACTTCATTCACAGCGTGAACGGTCTTTTGATTAGTGCTAACGATTGTGGTTTCTTGCCAAGTAGGGTCCTTAAATTCCTCTGGGGTGATTTCCACGATGGTATCCAAGAATTCCATGCGTGTTTGCGGAGCACTAGTGGTCCACTCACGGAAGGCGGATACCGATGCAGCATATTGTGGATCCGTGGCTCTGTGTTGTTTCACGAGACTCACCTCATCAAACTTTTGGAACAATTCCCGGCCAAATACATCATTCAAGTCTTGCCCACCAAATTGGACTTTTACGGATCCAAACAATTCCGTTTGACCAACAGGCGTTAATTGTACGAAATCACCCATCAATACCACGCACATACCGCCAAATGGTTTATCTTGGCATTCCATGATCTCACATAGGCGGCTATGAATATCCCGTAGCATGCGACAACCAACCATTGAGACTTCATCCACTATCAACACTTTGCAACCTTCAAAAAGTTTACGCAAGCGGTGCAACTTTGCCTTGTCGCTCTCACATTGCAGTGTTTCACTGTCTCCATCAAAAACGGCAAGGCCCAATGCATGATGGATGGTATATCCCTTTGCCAGATTACTTGCGGCGATTCCTGATGGAGCAACAAATCGCACAACGTTCCGACCAAAGCTTTGTCGTAATCTTGCATAGATTTCCCGTGCCACCCAACTCTTTCCCGTTCCTCCGCCAGCATGTAGGAAAACTAGAGGTGCAATTGGCTTCGCGGATGAGTCGCACGTGGCCTCTAACCTCACGTAATTTGTGATCTTGTCGATGATCTCTTCTTGATCTGGACTTCCTGTTGATCTAATGTGACCATCACATGTGGAAGAAACATCTGTCTCCGGTGACTCCTCCTCAGCCTTGATATCATCGAATACTCTTTGAGCATGGGAGTAAATATCATCTCCATGTGGGTAATTTTCATCATCGCCCGAAGCATAAAGAAACTTTGTTTCTTTTTCCCGTGAGGCATGACTAATTGCCGGTGCCAACCCCAATTGCAAATTCAAGGCTTCTTTGAGGATATCAAACTCCTCACTTGAAGCCGCCTGACCTCTTTTATTTGCGTTTTGGGCTCTTTGAATTGCTTCTTGCATATCTTGCACCGCTTCGGCGAACCTGGTATCTTTCACCGCCATCTCCTTACCCGCGTTGAAATCAACATCCAACGGGTGCCTCACACCCCAAATCTTCCTACAACGCTTTCGAATGTCATCCGTCAATGACTTTCGCAAGCGATCATAGTGCCCAATCTTCTTCAACCGGACAACCATGGAATGCCGACTACGCTCCAAGTAGCTTGCATGTGCGGTCTTGCAATGTTCCCCCCATTGCAAGTAATCGTTCCAAGTGATTTGGGGCGGTTGTTCGATATCCCAAGTAACGAAATTGCACATGACAAACTTGGCCCATGCCTTCCTTGTGCGAGCACTACCATCCACACCGGGCCACACGGGCATGCGCTTCCCTGCCAAGATAGGGCACCTAGATTGTGACACTAGGTATTGCACGTAATTGCTATCATCAAGCACATGCCGGGGATGAAAATCAAACATGGCATTTTCGGGGCGTCCATCATTGACTCCATCAGTAACTTCAATAGGGTCCGTTGCACGCCGTTGCTCTACTTTGATGAGACAATAATACTCAAGAGCGCAAAGGGCCCTAAGCCGCTTCCCACGACAAGCATAATTGATGGCGGGCGTGACAGCAATTTGCCTAGCTTCCAATCCTTCACCCACTGTGTAAAGGTACGCTCGGCATGTTGCATCCGCATCGGATTGTGCCACATCCATTGTCAAAGAGTTCGGGTGTTCCACAAGAGTATTGTTGTCATCTTGGTCATCCTATGAAGAACCCGTGCCATTATCATTTGGAGGCGGATGTGTTGGCGCTTGTGATGCTTGCTGCACATCAACATGTGATGTTGCCAAGGGGTCATCATCCACCACATCTGAAACAGATGACAAAATGGATGACGCATCTACACAAATGTTCTGCAAGTTTGCATGACCTTCATCATCACTTGTACTCTCCCCGCCTCCATCTTCCAACATTCCACTGAATAAAGTAGGAATGGCGGTTACAGTGCTCCAAGGATGCACAATGGCAAACTTGTGAGAGCAATGCCATGAGGGATATCCCAACAAGGAGACGGCTGCCATTTGCGCACTAAATTCCACCTTCTTGTCCAACGAGTTGATGATGCGCTTTAGCAACAGGGCCTCCTTCTCTCCGGGTTGTGCAAACTGCGTGGTGTCCATTTTGTCCACCTCACGAGTCACTTGACGAATTGTGCTCAACACATTGGCAATCCTGACTGGATTCTTGCTACAGTAACCAACAACGTATTTGGCCACAGCAACCAGCACGTCCTCACCTCCGAGGTATTGCACATTCGTGTTGCTAGCATACAGGTAGGCCAAGAGTTTGTTGGTTTCAACCACACGTCCATCACAAGGATGTGGCCGCCGCAACTCCCATATGACGAGAACACAGCTTACCTTTTCATCATTGGCATCGAATTCCACCTCCGAATCATACATCTGAATGTTGTGCCTTCCTGAAGGGGTATGATACGCCACAAAGAAATGTGGCCTTGTGTCATCATACCCTTCTCCCGCTGCACGAGGCAACCCAAAACGGCACCCGCTTTTTCCTCCTGGTGGTTTACCGCAACTAGCAATGAGACACCTGTGGATTTGAATGTTGCCAAAGACCTTGGAGGCAAACTGTTCAATTTCCCGTGCCGCTTCATGGGGGTCGTCCGGCAATGGAGGCAAAAGTTGCTTCTCCTCTAGCATACGTGGGGCTTCAACCTTGTGCTTTAGTCTATGCTCATAATCCTAGTGAATGTGGGCATCCAATGCGGCACATATTTGTTGATCCAACACAGCGGCAACGGCCTGCACAAGCTCGCTATTCCCTACAACCATGTCCAACAACCATGGGGGAATGCCACCCCAAAAGAGACCATGGAAATGGAGAGAGCCTCGGCCTTGGCACTCGTAGCACGTGCAATGGGCCACGCATGTACCAAATAGACCATTCTTCCGGTTGCACACCGCACGATCTTTCTTGGTTTGCTTGGAACTCGGAAGACCTAGCAAAACCTCCAAGAAAGCCCGCACTTGTCGCTCAAAAATGCGTGCGGCGGCCACAGGGTTCTTGGATAACGCTTCAAATCGCCGCGAAACCTCCGGCAATGGAACACCGGCTTGGCGATCACCCATTGACAAACATAAAGACAACTCGTTGTCTACATTATTTGGTGCAACCGTGTAGAAGAGACTTGGAGGCCCAAAGAACAGCATCATACTATTCATCTTCCCCATCACTGCATACCGTTCCGAAGTGCTCAAGGGCACTGCTGCATGGCAAATCCGGAACAAAGGCATGAATGTGTGCACAAGGTGTCGCGCTTCTTTTCCTTGGGGGTTTGCTTGTGCCTTCTTCAAATCTTCCTCAACATTGGGCGTGTTGATGGCCGTCTCAAACGCCTTCATTCGATTGGGATTGGCATAAATGGCATCCCTAACACTTTGCAATGCTGTGTGGCGGAACTTTTGATTAAAGAGCAACAAACAAAAGTCGCGGGCTTCAGCAAAGAATTATCATATTGCAACAACATGTGCCTTGTATCCGCTTCCGAAACTCCACATGGCCACTTGATACCACTTCCAAACATAAACAACGAGGGAAAGGACAACGTCAAAAGGCGGTCATTGGCCTCAAACTCGTTCATGGCAACTTCTTCTCGTCGAACTATACTGTTACAACGGTCCGCTAGCATCTCCTTGATAGATTGAAGAACCTGTGGCACATCGTTCCCATCTCGATTCAATAATGCTCCGTCCGACAACATAACAGCATCCAATATTACGTCACCATCAGCCAAGTCACCTTTTCTTGCACCTGCAATGTCCGCACCGGATTGCTTTTCGGCTGCAATCACGTCCGGATGATCACCAATGGACATATTGTCAAATACGGCATTTGGAAAATCAACAACTTCAGGTGGTGCAACCTCCAAGATTTCGATGTTGGCATATTCCGGATTGATCACTTTCAAAACTCGCAACCATTCAACCAATCGATCCCATCGCGGTGTGAAGGTTCACTCTACTCGTTCTTTACAGTGTTGATCACGACGCATAGCCTCCGCATCACGGCGCGGTCCCACAAAAATTACCTTCATACCCACAAGAGCCTCTACATCCGGTAGACGTGCTGCCAACACTTCAGGTCCATCATGCGGTACAGAACTAGCGTGCCCTCGAACACCCAATTGCGATGTTGCACCATTCTTGGCACTAACAAGCTTCACAGTGTTTACTGTCGTCCGCACTCGTCCCAACATACGCTCCTCCTAATCCGTTAACTCTGGTAAGTCGCATCGCTTACCAAAATGCTTGCCACTAGCAATGGCATTTGGTGGCACTTGACCTTTCTTTGGATGAAACAAACTCCGATGACATGAATTACACAATTGCACTACACCATTAGATACAAGATCATGGTGCAACCAATATAGCCTTGTGTCTTGTTCAAAGACCGCGGCATACTTGCGATACTCAGTGGGAATCCCATGGTACGGTGAAATTTGTTCTGTGTCCAACCTTAAAAGGTCCAACTTGGATACCTCCACTTCCTTCACTTGTTGGAAATCTCTCACTCCGCAGCACCCGCAAGATTGAATGTCCTCGCATACTCCCACTTTTTTGTGCCACTCTTTGGCCAACGCCACCATATCCGCGGTGTCCACCTTCTCATCCATAATAGCTCGCACCAAGGCCTCCAAAGACTCACAACTCTCCAAATTGGCTGCCGGTTGAACCGGAAATCTATCCATCCCGGTTTGCTCCCAAAACCCTCTGACGGTCGAAGCAAGGGACGTGCCAACCTTTGATCCCGTAAACTCATCAGGTGATGGGGCTGCAACCGATTGCAGCATGGCTTCCTCTTCGTCATCCGCAACGGAACCGGAGGGTTCTATCTCATCGCCTCTCTCCCAAATGTGCTGAATGGCTTGCGTTGACTGGCTTGCCAAGGCTTCACGTGCATAATTCAAAGCACGCCGAACGGCCCCAGCCTGCCCTGCCCGTTGCTCATCCTCCTTAGCGCCCGCTTGGCCCGCCCGCTGCTTGTCCTCCTTAGGGCTAGCCTGTCCCGCCCGCTGCTTGTTCTCCTTGGAGCCCGCTTGCCCTGCCCGCTACTTGTCCTCTCGGGATGCCAACACACCACCCGCTTGCCCTGCGCGCTGCTTGTTCTCCTTGGAGCCCGCTTGCCCTGCTAGTTGCTTGTTCTCCTTGGAGCCCGCTTGCCCTGCCCGCTGCTTGTTCTCCTTGGAGCCCGCTTGCCCTGCTAGTTGCTTGTTCTCCTTGGAGCCCGCTTGCCCTGCCCGCTGCTTGTTCTCCTTGGAGCCCGCTTGCCCTGCACGCTGCTTGTTTTCCTTGGAGCCCGCTTGCTTTGCACGCTGCTTGTCCTCTTGGGATGCCACCACACCACCCGATTGCCCTGGCCGCTGCTTGTTCTCCTTCGAGCCCGCTTGCCCTGCCCGCTGCTTGTTCTCCTTGGAGCCCGCTTGCCCTGCGCGCTTTTTGTCCTCCTTAGATTGTGATGCGTTACAAGTGGAGCAAACAAAGCCTCGACTCTTCATGTTGTTGTATGTACGATCAAAGTCGGTGGTACAACCCCAACATTGCCATCGCATCACACAATTTGAGGAAATGAAGGAGTCGTCTACATGCGCGGTGTTGTCCACAAGCACCCCCAACCAATCACATCCATATTCTGCCGCAAGTTGATTGCAATGCAACGTGCTGACGGATGGGCGACCGTCTTTTCCTTTCGCATTTGCCTCTTTCTTTTGTGGTTGAGATTGTTTTGAACACTTGTGCTTTCCCGGACCAAACTTCTTCATGTTATCAAACCGTACATCCTTGGATACTCCACAAGATGCACAAGTCCAACGCATGACCGCCTTGGCCTTCATGTCTTGGTTGTCTTGGTGTACCCACTTCCATCCCCATAGGCGAGCCACATCATGACAATCTTTGTCGGTCAGTGAAGGCGTAGGCGTGTCTCCAAGAGGATAATACAATAAGATCCACACCAAAAGAATGGTGACAAAAAAGGCAACTAAACGTCCAAAAAGGGGCACAAATTGATTGGGAACTAACTAGAGCATGGTCAAACATCATAGGTGTTCCTCGTTGGAAAAGTGAGCTAGTTTGATTGCCGTCAGAAGGCCTACACGGCGACCAGGGTACCCACGTAACAAGCACGCTTTGCTGCCATGAGAAAGCCTACATGGCAACAGGGGCACATATGGAGCAAGTGAACTCAACGAATGAACAATTGTGACAAACGAGCATGGTCAAACAAACACTGTTCCTTCATCGGACAAAGTCAAGTAGTTTGATTGCCGTGAGAAAGCCTACACGGCGACCACGGTACGTACATAACAAACCGCTTGGATGCCATGAGAAAGCCTACATGGCAACAAAAGCACATATGCATCGGCAGGTGTTGCGAGCTGCTTGCTCGTACCGTGCGCGCTCTTGAACAGGAACTAAAAATGCCCATTGTTCACCCCAAATGAACCACGGGAAGACACCGCGGTGCGGAAGATGCCTTATTCATCACCAATTTGCAACCATTTGATTGTCTAATCGTTGTGCAACAACAACATCGTTGACTGGAATCGCCTACTTGACAAACCAACGATCGTCCTGAAAATGGCTCAAAAGCGCCCTTTTTTGGACACTAAATTGGGCATAGAACGACTAGACGGCTCAAAATGGCACGAAACCTATTTGCGGTGATGCGTCTTTGCTCCCCGGTCGTTTTGAGCTACTTGGATTCCGGTTTTGACCAGCGGTGTCGTCGCAAGCACTTTTTACTCGCCTCCTGTTGCTTGCGCACTTTTGGTTCGCCTGTTGCAGCCTACTGCTTGCTCTTGAACAATAACTCAAAAACGCCCCTTATACACCCCAAATGGACCACGGGAAGACACCGCGGTGCGGAAGCTGCCTTCTTCATCACCCATTTGCAATCATGTGATTGTCTGATCGTTGTGCAAGAACAACAGCGTTGAATGGAATCGCCTACTGGAGAAACCAACGATCGTCCTAAGTTTTCAGGACGATCGTCCTGAAGACAGCCCAAAAACGGCCATTTTTGGACACTAAATCGGCCATAGAACAGGCTACACGGCTCAAATTGCAACGAAAGTTGTTTGCGGTGATGCGCCTTTGCTCCCCGGTCGTTTTGAGCTACTTGGATGCCGGTTTTGACCCACGGTGTCGTCGCAAGGACTTTTTACTCGCCTGTTGCTGCTTGCTGCTGCTGCTTGCTGCTGCTGCTAAAACGTGTTGCTCAGCCTTGGCCCCTAAAAGGTGGTGTAAAACCTCGACAGGGTAAACCCAGCTCGGTCAAGACTCGAACTAGGACCGAGCTGGGTCCTAGTCTTGCGTAACGCATCGGAGATCACCGTTGAGGAAAGACTGCTTGCTTTCCAGATGTGCCTCCACGGACGGGACGATCGTCCTGAAACGGGGCTAGAAAACGCCTTGTTTTCACCTCAAAATGGACCACCGCGTGGCACCTCGGCGTGGTACACGCCTTATTGAGCACCCATTTGCCATCCTTTGATAGCCCAATTGCCATGGAAGAACAATGGCCCTCATCGGAAACACCTGCTTGGCGTAGCGGCGATCGTCCTGAACTTTCAGGACGATCGTCCTGCAAACAGCCGAAAACAGCCTTTTGGAAAATAAATGCCTTTGGCTGAAATACCCTCTATGGTTCAGGAAGAAGCCTCAAGACCTCAATTCACACCAACAGGAAGCAATACAAGCCCACAAGAAGCAATGCAATGCGATCACGGAATCCTGGATAAGCGGCGTCCCCAACAATACGCGTTTCGGCTTAAATTAAGCCCTCATCAGCTGAAAACAAACAAAAATCAATCCGGCAGGCCCAAAAAATAGACAAATCAACAAATAGCGCCAAAACATATAGCCACAGGAGAAGGCACGCGCGTCATGACCCAATGGGCTGCTGGAGCGCGCGCAAGGCCCAGCGCCTGAACAAGCGCTTAATGTTAGGCAAAGGGCGAAGAATAGCAAAGAGCTTGAGGCCGGGAATGAAGGGTAGTTTGGATTTCAAACCATGCACCACGCTGGACCAACGAAGAGGTAGCGCTGAGTGGTGTACCACCCTTAGGACATGCACAATGGGGCCTATAGTTGAGTGTGGACTTTGCTCGGCTTGGCTCAAAGAGACAATGTGTGAATCTGCTGCATCCCTCCCACCACCACTAGCAGCACAGTCACGGCGGAGTGTAGTGTATTTATGCCTATCATCCCAATCAATGCCTTGTGCCTGGATAACGTGTTTGGGGTAATTGAGAAATAACAAGGCTCGGATAAGTCTTTGGCAACACAATCTGTAAAAAGAGCAAGAAGAGCAAATTCTAATATAGCGAATGAACTCCTCCCTAACCCACGCGATTCTAATGGGCCTAGGCACATTCGCATCCCACCGGATGTAGGAGCACGTATGTGTGGGCTTCCAGAACACGGAGGTTTTAAGGGGGCAAAGCGCCACGATGTGCACATCCAAAAAATGAATATCCGACACCCTATCCGTCATCTCGAAAGACCATGGGAGATTCGGGGGATAGATCACATCCAGGTGTTGTTTCACCACCGTGTGGGAAGAGCGGTGCAGGATAAGTCCATCGTCTAAAAAACGGAAGAGCAAACAATCACTCGGTAGGCGACCCGCATGTTCGTAACTTCTTAAAGTCAGCTGCGCCCATGGAGGCGCTGCGTTCGTGCCCATTGGCCACCCTTGGGCCTGGCGATAGACACCCAGACCCGGACTCAGGAATACGGTGTGCATATATACAAAATGCAGTAAAGCGAGACCAATGGTGGGGGCATGGCGCTGTAACTCGAAGTAAGGGAGGTCACAACCCCATTCATGCATGGCGAACTGATTAATGGGGGTGAAAACAAAATCCAAGAAAGCTAACTCGACCTTAGAGATGTGAAGGGTGGAGCGATCACAATTGTAGAAGACATTCTTCCAATAATTGTAGGTGTGTAGGGTGTGTTCCTACGTGACTCTAGTATAAATGGAAGAAAAAATCAATCGTAGAGCACTTCCAATCATCATGTGTGTTGGTAGAGAAGTGCTTACGTAGTCTAGACAGCAAGTCATACGAGTCGATGATTGGCGACGCCATGGGGTGGAGTTGGCGGTCTATTTTCAAAAGAATTAAACCAGCAACACCAAGGAGGATGGAGCTCGGGGTAGTCGCCCAACGGAAACAGCCAACGAGTGGCCTAAGGGAGAAACCACCCTTTGCATCAACGGAGGCACTCTTGTGTGTTTTCACAAGAAGACGGAACTTAGTGCCATTTTTGGACACCAAATCGGCCGTAGAACAGGCTAGACGGCTCAAAACGCAACGAAACTTGTTTGTGGTGATGCGCATTCGCTGCCCGATCGGTTTAAGCTACTTGGATGCCGGTTTTGAGCCACGGTGTGGTCACAAGGACTTTTGGACCTTCTGCTGCTTGCTGCTGCTTGCTGCTTGCTGCTGCTGCCGTTGCTGCTAAAACGTGTTGCTCATCCTTGGACCCTAAAAGGTGGTGTAAAGCCTCGACAGGGTAAACCCAGCTTGGTAATCAAGACTCGAACTAGGACCGAGCTGGGTCCAAATCTTGCGTAACGCATTGGAAATCACCGTTGAAGAAAGACCGCTTGCTTTGCAGATGTGCCTCCACGGTCAGGACGATCGTCCTGAAACATGGCTGAAAAACGGCTCATTTTCACCTCAAAATGGACCACCGTGTGGCACCACGGCATGGTACACGCCTTGTTGAACACCCATTTGGCATCATTTCATAGCCCAATCGCGATGGAAGAACAACGGCCCTCATTGCAAACGCCCACTTCATATCCTGGCGACCGTGATGAGTGTGCAAAACGATCGTCCTGAAAACAGCCCCAAAACGGCCATTTTTGGACACTAAATCGGCCATAGAACGGGCTAGACGGCTCAAAACGCAAGGAAACTTGTTTCTGGTGATGCGCGTTTGCTCCCCGGTCGTTTTGAGCTACTTGGATGCCGGTTTTGACCCGACGTGTGGTCGCAAGGACTTTTTACTCGCCTGCTGCTTGCTGCTGCTGCTAAAAGTGTTGCTCACCCTTGGACCCTAAAAGGTGGTGTAAAACCTCGACAGGGTAAACCCAGCTCGGTAATCAATACTCGAACTAGGACGGAGCTGGGTCCTAGTCTTGCGTAACGCATTGGAGATCACCATTGAAGAAAGACCGCTTGCTTTGCAGATGTGCCTCCAAGGTCAGGACGCTCGTCCTGAAACAAGGCTCAAAAACGGCTTTTTTTCACCTCAAAATGGACCACCGTGTGGCACCACGGCATGATACACGCCTTATTGAACACCCATTTGCCATCATTTCATAGCCCAATCCCCGGGGAAGAACAACGGCCCTCATTGCAAACGCCCACTACACACAGTGCCGATCGTCCTAAGTTTTCAGGTCGATCGTCCTGAAAACAGCCCAAAAACGGCCATTTTGGGACACTAAATCGGCCATGGAACGGGCTACACGGCTCAACATGCAACGAAAAATATTTGCCGTGATGCGCGTTCGCTCCCCGGTAGTTTTGAGCTACTTGGATGCCGGTTTTGACCCGGGGTGTCGTCGCAAGGACTTTTTACTCGCTTGCTGCAGCTTGTTGCTGCAGCTGCAGCTGCTTGCTGCTGCTGCTAAAACGTGTTGCCCAGCCTTGGACCCTAAAAGGTGGTGTAAAACCTCGACAGGGTAAACCCAGTTCGGTAATCAAGACTCCAACTAGGACCGAGCTGGGTCCTAGTCTGCCATAACGCATTGGAAATCACCGTTGAGGAAAGACCGCTTGCTTTAGAGATGTGCCTCCATGGTTACGACGATTGTCCTGAAACACGGCTCAATAACGGCTCATTTTCACCTCAAAATGGACCACCGCGTGGCACCACGGCGTGGTACACGCCTTATTGAACTCCTATTTGCCATCCCTTGCTAGCCCAATCGCCATGAAAGAACAACGGCCCTCATCGGAAACACCTGCTTTGCATAGCGGCAATCGTCCTCAACTTTCAGGACGATCGTCCTGAAAACAGCCGAAAACAGCCCGAAAACGGCCTTGTTTGGACACTAAATCGGCCGTAGAACGTGCTAGACGGCTCGAAATGCAACCAAACTTGTTTGTGGTGATGCGCCTTGGCTCCCCGGTCGTTTTGAGCTACTCGGATGCCGGTTTTGAGCTGTGATGCCGTCGCAAGGACTTTTTAACCGCCTGCTTGCTTGCTGCTGCTGCTGCTGCTTGCTGCTGCTTGCTGCTGCTAAAACGTGTTGCCCAGCCTTGGCCCCTAAAAGGTGGTGTAAAACCTCGACAGGGTAAACCCAGCTCCGTAATCAAGACTCGAACCACGACCTAGCTGGGTCCTAGTCTTGCGTAACGCATTGGAGATCACCGTTGAGGAAAGACTGCTTGCTTTCGAGATGTGCCTCCACGGTCGGGACGATCATCCTAAAACACGGCTCAAAAACGGCTTGTTTTCACCTCAAAATGGACCACCCTGTGGCACCACAGCGTGGTACACGCCTTATTGAACACCCATTTGCCATCCTTTGATAGCCCACTCACCATTAAAGAACAAGGGCCCTCATAGGAAACACCTGCTTGGCGTAGCGGCGATCGTGCTGAACTTTCAGGACGATCATCCTAAAAACAGCCGAAAACAGCCTAAAAACGGCCATTTTTGGACACCAAATCGGCCGTAGAACGGGCTAGACGGCTGGAAATGCAAAGAAGATTGTTTGTGGTGATGCGCCTCTTCTCTGCGGTCGTTTTGCCGGTTTTGAGCCTCCATGTGGTTACAAGGACTTTTTGACCGCCTGCTGCTGCTACTTGCTTGCTGCTTGGTGCTGCTGCTTGCTAAAACGTGTAGCTCACCCTTGGACCCTAAAAGGTGGTGTAAAACCTCGACAGGGTAAACCCAGCTCGGTAATCAAGACTCAAACTAGGACCGAGCTGGGTCCTAGTCTTGCGTAACGCATTGGAGATCACCATTGAAGAAAGACCGCTTGCTTTAGAGATGTGCCTCCATGGTTACGACGATGGTCCCGAAACAAGGCTCAATAACGGCTCATTTTTACCTCAAAATGGACCACCGCGTGGCACCACGGCGTGGTACACGCCTTATTGAACACCTATTTGCCATTCTTTGATAGCCCAAACGCCATGAAAGAACAACGGCCCTCATCGGAAACAACTGCTTGGCGTAGCGGCGATCGTCCCGAACTTTCAGGACGATCGTCCTGAAAACTACCGAAAATAGCCCAAAAACGCCCATTTTTGGACACTAAATGGGCCGTAGAACCGGCTAGACGGCTCGAACCGCAACGAAACTTGTTTGTGGTGATGCGCCTTAGCTCCCCGGTCGTTTTGAGCTACTTGGATGCCGGTTTTGAGCCACGGTGTGGTCGCAAGGACTTTTGGGGCGCCTGCTGCTGCTTGCTGCTGCTGCTAAAACGTGTTGCTCACCCTTGGCCCCTGAAAGGTGGTGTAAAACCTCGACGGGGTAAACCCAGCTCGGTAACAAGACTCGAACTAGGACCGAGCTGGGTCCTAGTCTTGCGTAACGCATTGGAGATCACCGTTGAGGAAAGACTGCTTGCTTTCGAGATGTGCCTCCACGGTCGACGATCGTCCTGAAACACGGCTGGAAAACGGCTTGTTTTCACCTCAAAATGGACCAACGCGTGGCACCACGGCATGGTACACGCCTTATTGAACACCCCTTTGCCATACTTTGATAGCCCAATCGCCATGAAAGAACAACGGCCCGCATCGGAAACACCTGCTTGGCGTAGCGGCGATCGTCCTGAACTTTCAGGACAATCGTCCTGAAAACGGCCGAAAACCGCCCAAAAACGGCCATTTTTGGACACTAAATCGGCCGTAGAACGGGCTAGATGACTCAAAACGCAACGAAACTTGTTTGTGGTGATGACCATTCGCTCCCCGGTCGTTTTGAGCTACTTGGATGCCGGTTTTGAGCCACGGTGTGGTCTCAAGGACTTTTGGGGCGCCTGCTGCTGCTTGCTGCTGCTGCTGCTGTTGCTGTTAAAACGTGTTGCTCACCATTGGCCCCTAAAAGGTGGTGTAAAACCTCGAGAGGGTAAACCCAGCTCGGTAATCAAGACTCGAACTAGGACCGAGCTGGGTCCTAGTCTTGCGTAACGCATTGGAAATCACCGTTGAAGAAAGACCGCTTGCGTTGAAGATGTACCTCCGCGTTCAGGACGATTGTGCTGAAACACGGCTCGGAAACGGCTCATTTTCACCTCAAAATGGACCAACGCGTGGCACCACGGCGTGGTACACGCCTTATTGAACACCCATTTGCCATCCTTTGATAGACTAATCGCCATGAAAAAACGACGGTCCTCATCGGAAACACCCGCTTGGCGCAGCGGCGATCGTCTTGAACTTTCAGGACGATCGTCCTGAACTTTCCGGACGATCGTCCTGAAAACGGCCGAAAATAGCCCAAAAGCGGCCATTTTTGGACACTAAATGGGCCGTAGAACCGGCTAGACGGCTCGAACCGCAACGAAACTTGTTTGTCGTGATGCGCCTTGGCTCCCCAGTCATTTTGAGCTACTTGGATGCCGGTTTTGAGCCGCGGTGTGGTCGCAAGGACTTTTGGGGCGCCTGCTGCTGCTTGCTGCTGCTGCTAAAACGTGTTGCTCACCCTTGCACCCTGAAAGGTGGTGTAAAACCTAGACAGGGTAAACCCAGCTCGGTAATCAAGACTGGAACTAGGACCGAGTTGGGTCCTAGTCTTGCGTAACGCATTGGAGATCACCGTTGAGGAAACACCGCTTGCTTTAGAGATGTGCCTCCATGCTTACGGCGATGGTCCTGAAACACGGCTGGAAAACGGCTCATTTTCACCTCAAAATCGACCACCGCGTGGCACCACGGCGTGGTACACGCCTTATTGAACACCCATTTGCATTCCTTTGATAGCCCAAACGCCATGGAAGAACAACGGCCCTCATCGGAAACACCTACTTGGCGTAGCGGCGATCGTCCTGAACTTTCAGGACGATCGTCCTGAAAACAGCCGAAACCAGCCCAAAAATGGCCATTTTTGGACACTAAATCGGCCGTAGAACCGGGTAGACGGCTCGAAATGCAACGAAACTTGTTTGTGGTGATGCGCCTTGGCTCCACGATCGTTTTGAGCTACTTGGATGCCGGTTTTGAGCCGCGGTGTGGTCGCAAGGACTTTTTAACCGCCTGCTTGCTGCTGCTTGCTGCTGCTGCTTGCTGCTGCTAAAAGGTGTTGCTCACCCTTGGCTCCTAAAAGGTGGTGTAAAACCTCGACAGGGTAAACCCAGCTCGGTAATCAAGACTCGAACTAGGACCGAGCTCGGTCCTAGTCTTGTGTAACGCATCGGAAATGACCGTTGAAGAAACACAGCTTGCTTTAGAGATGTGCCTCCACGGCCGGGACGATCGTCCTGAAACACGGGTCAGAAACGGCTCATTTTCACCTCAAAATGGACCCCCGCGTGGCACCACGGCGTGGTACACGCCTTATTGAACACCCATTTGCCATCCTTTAATACCCCAATCGTCATGACAGAACAACGGCCCTCATCGGAAACACCGGCTTGACGTAGCGGCGATCGTCCTGAACTTTCAGGACGATCGTCCTGAAAACGGCCGAAAACAGCCCAAAAACGGCCATTTTTGGACACTAAATGGGATGTAGAACCGGCTAGACGGCTCAAACCGCAACGAAACTTGTTTGTGGTGATGCGCCTTCGCTCCCCGGTTGTTTTGAGCTACTTGGATGCCGGTTTTGAGCCACGGTGTGGTCGCAAGGACTTTTTACTCGCCTGCTGCTTGCTGCTGCTGCTAAAACGTGTTGCTCAGCTTTGGCCCCTAAAAGGTGGTGTAAAACCTCGAAAGGGCAAACCCAGCTCGGTAATCAAGACTCGAACTAGGACCGAGCTGGGTCCTAGTCTTGCGTAACGCATTGGAGATCACCGTTGAGGAAAGACTGCTTGCTTTAGAGATGTGCCTCCACGGTCAGGACGATCGTCCTGAAACACGGCTCGAAAACGGCTCATTTTCACCTCAAAATGGACCACCGCGTGGCACCACGGCGTGGTACACGCCCTATTGAACAACCATTTGCCATCCTTTAATAGCCCAATCGCCATGAAAGAACAACGGCCCTCATCGGAAACACCTGCTTAGCGTAGCGGCGATCGTCCTCAACTTTCACGACGATGGTCCTGAAAACAGCCGAAAACAGCCCAAAAACGGCCATTTTTGGACACTAAATCGCCCGTAGAACGGTCTGGACGGCTCGAAACGCAACGAAATTCGCTTGTGGTGATGCGCCTTGGCTCCCCGGTCGTTTTGAGCTACTTGAATGCCGGTTTTGAGCCGCGGTGTGGTCGCAAGGACTTTTTACTCGCCTGCTTGCTGCTGCTGCTGCTGCTGCTTGCTGTTGCTGCTAAAACGTGTAGCTCATCCTTGGCCCCTAAAAGGTGGTGTAAAACCTCGACAAGGTAAACCCAGTTCAGCAGCAAGGGAAGGCCCACTTTCCCACTGTGAACATTCCTTCTTCAAAAGAGTGCAACTTGTAAGCCCACTTCCATGTTTCTTGACCCCACTTCAATGCTTTTTTCAGCCGCAAGGGAAAGCCCACTTGCCCCCTCTGAACATCCCTTCTTTAAAGGAGTGCAACTTGTAAAATGGCCATATTCATGTTTCTTGACCCCACTTCAATGCTTTGTTCAGCAGCGAGGGAAAGCCCACTTTCCCACTCTGAACATGCCCCACTCTGCCCCACTCTTATAAAGTCCACCTTGTACAATCGTGCAATCCATGCTTCTTGACTCCGGCCAATGCTTTGTTCAGCAGCAAGGGAAAGCCCACTTGCCCACTCTGAACACCCCTTCTTCAAAAGAATGCAATTTGTTAAAAGCCCATATCCATGTCTCTTGACCGCGATTCATGGCTTTTTGACTTCGGCTAATGCTTTGTTCAACAGCAAGGGAAAGCCCACTTGCCCAATGGGACAATCCTGTTTCAAAAGAGTGCAACTTGTAAAACGTCCATATCCATAGTTCATGACTCCATGTCAATGCTTTGTTCAGCAGCAAGGGAAAGCCCACTTGCCCACTCTGAACATTTCTTCTTCAAAAGAGTGCAACTTGTAAAACGCCCATATCCATATTGCTTTGTTCAGCAGCAAGGGAAAGCCCACTTGCCCACTCTGAACATGCCCCTCTCTTACAAAATCCACCTTGTACAATCGTCCAATCCATGCTTCTTGACTCCGGCCAATGCTTTGTTTAGCAGCAAGGGAAAGCCCACTTGCCCATTTGAACATTCCTTCTTCAAAAGAGTGCAACTTGTAAGAAGCCCATATCCATGTTTCTTGACCCCACTTCAAGGCTTTGTTCAGCAGCAAGGGAAAGCCCACTTGCCCACTCTGAACATCCCTTCTTTAAAAGAGTGCAACTTGTAAAACGGCCATATCCATGTTTGTTGACCCCACGTCAATGCTTTGTTCAGCAGCAAGTGAAAGCCCACTTGCGCACTCTGAACATGTCCCTCTTGTACAAAGTCCGCCTTGTACAATCGTCCAATCCATGCTACTTGAATGTAGCCAAGGCTTTGTTGAGTAGCAAGGGAAAGCCCACTTGCCCACTCAGAACATCCCCACAAAGTCCAAAATGTGAAACACCTTTCGACCTTTGGCACGCAACGGCCAATGACTATATTGCTGCCGGCACAACCGGCTGCGAAGCTCAAGCCATTGCTATTACTTGAGTCTGGTCGGTTGAGGCGAAGCACATACGAAGCTTTTCAATGCAATTTATACTTGTCCTTCAAAAGATTATATGCCTTCAAAAGCAATTGAAAGCGATCCGTGGCCCAAGTGTCTTTAGACTTGTCACGATGCAGTTGAACACTGAGCTTCAAGTAATGCTTGCGAACATCTTGAGCACTTGTGGCACCCAGTAGAGTTTGAGCCATGGTGACCTTGTCCTTGGACTTCGACAATAGTGATCCAATCTCAACCAATTTGGATCCCGGCACGGCGGAAATGTGGCATGCAACCCAAGGTGTAGGCGGACTATGCATTGATCGGGAGGAAGAAGAAGATAATGACGATGATTGGATGGGCGTTGCACTTGCTGGGGGTGCGGTGGTTTGTGGCGATAGTGAGGAGGCTTTGGGAGGTGAAGTTGCATGGCATGTTGTTGTCCTCTCGGGATGCCACCACACCACACGCTTGCCCTGCCCATTGCTTGTCCTCCTTGGAGCCTGCTTGCCCTGCACGCTGCTTGTTCTCCTTGGAGCCCGCTTGCCCTGCCCGCTGCTTGTTCTCCTTGGAGCCCGCTTGCCCTGCGCGCTTTTTGTTCTCCTTAGATTGTGATGCGTTACAGGTGGAGCAAACAAAGCCTCCCCTCTTCATCATCTTGTATGTACGATCAAAATTGGTGGTACAACCCCAACATTGCCAACGCATCACACAAATTGAGGAAATGAAGGAGTCGTCTACATGCACAACGTTGTCCACAAGGACCCCCAACCAATCACATCCATATTCGGCCGGAAGTTGATTGCAATGCAACGTGCTGACGGATGGGCGACCGTCTTTTGCTTTCGCATTGTCCTCTTTCCCTTGTGGTGGAGATTGTTTTGAACACTTGTGCTTTCCCGGACCAAACTTCTTCATGTTATCAAACTGTACATTCTTGGATTCTCCACCAGATGCACATGTCCACCGCATGACTGCCTTGGCCTTCATGTCTTGGTTGTCTTGGCGTACCCACTTCCATCCCCATAGGCGAGCCACATCATGACAATCTTTGTCGGTCAGTGAAGGCGTAGGCATGTGTCCAAATAAAAAAATCCACACCAAAGGATGGTGACAAAAATAGCAACTAAGCGTCCATAAAGGGCACAAATTGGGAACTAACCAGAGAGAGTGTTCCTCGTTGGAAAGTGAAATGGCTTGATTGCCGTGAGAAAGCCTACACGGCCACCAAGGTACCCACATAACAAGCACGTTTTGATGCCATGAGAAAGCCTACATGGCAACAAAGGCACATATGGAGCAAGTGCACTCATCAAACAAACACCTGTGTTCCCGTATCCGACAAAATCAATATTAGTTTGATTGCCGTGAGAAAGCCTACACGGCAACCAAGGTACGTACATAACAGCCGCTTGGATGCCATGAGAAAGCCTACATGGCAACAAAGGCACATATGGATTGACGGGTGTTGCGAGCTGCTTGCTCCTACCCATTATTCACCCCAAATGGACCACGGGAAGACACAACGGCGCGGAAGATGCCTTCTTCATCACTTATTTGCATGGGAAATCACCGTTGAGGAAAGACCGCGTGCTTTAGAGCCTTTAAAGCCTACACGGCGACCAAGGTACCCACATAACAAGCAGGTTTTGATGCCATGAGAAAGCCTACATGGCAACAACGGCACATATGGAGCAAGTGCACTCATCAAACAAACACCTGTGTTCCCGTATCCGACAAAGTCAATATTAGTTTGATTGCCGTGAGAAAGCCTACACGGCGACCAAGGTACGTACATAACAATCCGCTTGGGTGCCATGAGAAAGCCTACATGGCAACAAAGGCACATATGGATTGACGGGTGTTGCGAGCTGCTTGCTCCTACCAATTATTCAGCCCAAATGGACCACGGGAAGACACAACGGCGCGGAAGATGCCTTCTGCATCACTTATTTGCATGGGAAATCACCGTTGAGGAAAGACCGCGTGCCTTAGAGATGTGCCTCCCTAGTGACGGCGATGGTCCTGAAACGCGGGTGGAAAAGGGCTCATTTTCACCTCAAAATGGACCACTGCGTGGCACCACGGCGCGGTACACGCCTTATTGAACACCCATTTGCCATCCTTTAATACCCCAATCGTCATGAAAGAACAACGGCCCTCATCGGAAACACCGGCTTGACGTAGCGGCGATCGTCCTGAACTTTCAGGACGATCGTCCTGAAAACGGCCGAAAACAGCCCAAAAACGGCCATTTTTGGACACTAAATGGGCCGTAGAAACGGCTAGACGGCTCGAAACGCAACGAAACTTGTTTGTGGTGATGCGCCTTAGCTCCCCGGTCATTTTGAGCTACTTGGATGCCGGTTTTGACCCACGGTGCTGTCGCCAAGACTTTTGGGGCGCCTGCTGCTGCTGCTTGCTGCTGCTGCTAAAACGTGTTGCTCACCCTTGGACCCTAAAAGGTGGTGTAAAACCTCGACAAGGTAAACCCAGCTCGGTAATCAAGACTCGAACTAGGACCGAGCTGGGTCCTAGTCTTGCGTAACGCATTGGAGATCACCGTTGAAGAAACACCGCTTGCTTTAGAGATGTGCCTCCATGCTTACGGCGATTGTCCTGAAACACGGCTGGAAAACGGCTCATTTTCACCTCAAAATGGACCACCGCGTGGCACCATGAAGTGGTACACGCCTTATTGAACACCTATTTGCCATTCTTTGATGGCCCGATTGCCATGAAAGAACAACGGCCCTCATCGGAAACACCTGCTTGGCGTAGCGGCGATCGTCCTGAACTTTCAGGACGATCGTCCTGAAAACGGCCAAAAACAGCCCAAAAACGGCCATTTTTGGACACTAAATCGGCCGTACAACCGGCTAGACGGCTCGAAATGCAACGAAACTTGTTTGTGGTGATGCACCTTGGCTCCCTGGTCGTTTTGAGCTACTTGGATGCCGGTTTTGAGCCACGGTCTGGTCTCAAGGACTTTTTATGCGCCTGCTGCTGCTGTTGCTGTGCTACTTGCTAAAACGTGTAGCTGAGCCTTGGCCCCTACAAGGTGGTGTAAAACCTCGACAGGGTAAACCCAGCTCGGTAATCAAGACTCGAACTAGGACCAAGCTAGGTCCTAGTCTTGCTTAACGCATTGGAAATCACCGTGGAGGAAACACTGTCTGCTTTGGAGATGTGCCTCCATGCTTACGGCGATTGTCCTAAAACACGGCTGGAAAACGGCTCATTTTAACCTCAAAATGGACCACCGCCTGGCACCACGGAGTGGTACATGCCTTATTGAACACCCATTTGCCATCCCTTGCTAGCCCAATCGCCATGGAAGAACAACGGCCCTCATCGGAAACACCTGCTTGGCGTAGCGGCGATCGTCCTGAACTTTCAGGATGATCGTCCTGAAAACAGCCGAAAACAGCCCAAAAACGGCCTTTTTTGGACACTAAATCGGCCGTAGAACGGGCTAGACGGCTCAAAATGCAACCAAACTTGTTTGTGGTGATGCGCCTTGGCTCCCCGGTCGTTTTGAGCTACTTCGATGCCGGTTTTGAGCCGCGGTGTGGTCTCAACGACTTTTCAAGCGTTTGCTGCTTGCTGCTGCTGCTGCTGCTTGCTGCTGCTGCTTGCTGCCGCTAAAACGTGTTGCTCACCCTTGGCCCCTAAAAGGTGGTGTAAAACCTCGACAGGGTAAACCCAGCTCGGTAATCAAGACTTGAACTAGGACCGAGCTGGGTCCTAGTCTTGCGTAACGCCTTGGAGTTCACTGCGGGTGAAAGACCGTTTGCTGTGCAGATTTGCCTGCACAGTCAGGACGATTGTCCTGACACACGGCCCAGAAACGGCTCGTTTTCACCTCAAAATGGACCACTGCGTGGCACCACAGTGTGGTACACGCCTCTTTGAACACCCATTTGCCATCCTTTGATAGCCCAAACGCCATGAAAGAACAACGGCCCTCATCGGAAACACCTGCTTGGCGTAGCGGCGATCGTCGTGAACTTTCAGGACGATCGTCCTGAATACGGCCGAAAAAAGCCCAAAAACGGCCATTTTTGGACACTAAATCGGCCGTAGAACCGGCTAGACGGCTCGAAATGCAACCAAACTTGTTTGTGGTGATGCGCCTTGGCTCCTCGGTCGTTTGCAGCTACTTGGGTGCCGGTTTTGAGCCACGGTGCAGTCGCCAGGATGTTTGGGGCGCCTGCTTGCTTGCTGCTGCTGCTTGCTGCTTGTTGCTGCTAAAACGTGTAGTTCACCCTTGGCCCCTAAAAGGTGGTGTAAAACCTCGACAGGGTAAACCCAGCTCGGTAAAAATCTTCCTATAACCAACAGCGGAAGAACTATGGGGGACCTACGTTGTGCGTTGACTACAAATTGCAAGATTGCATTGTGTTCCTGCAAACAGGGGGGATAGGAGGAGGCTTTTCCCCTTGAGACGTTCAACCCTGTCACGTTTGAGATCTAGTGGGTACCTCACATCTTTCGGAGTGAGGGAGGCGTGTAGGGCAAAATCCATGTTACCAAGCAAAGTAGCATGTGAAACCACAATGGATGTGTCAATGTCAGTAGTCTTACCAAAAAAAAGTTGTAAATTGTGGGTAACCTAGGAAAATGTCTGGTTCCTGTTGTAAAGGTAGAATTGCCAAAGTACAGCAATTTACGGAGACATCAGCATTCGAAGGGGGTAGTAGCCAACATTTCCAAAAACAGTTGTCAAAACACAATGTTGTAGGGTCCAGTGAAACTTTGTCCATTCTCAGAGCACCAACATCTGCTGCCTGTTAAAAGATGCTAGGGGCAGCATACAAACGAAAATGAAAGTAACTGGTCAAGGGTAGTGGTGGTTCACCAACCTCTGTGAGGTATCATATGGTCTGTACTGCCTATTGCACAAGCAATGGAAACCCCGTTCCAAACGTACTTGAAGCCAGGAAGGTGTTCCTATGTCTTGCGCCTCGCGACGCGAGCTGTCATATTCCGGGCTAACTGTCAACATTTGTCAGACGTCCGCGACAGTCCGGCAATGCCGCTGGTCTACTCTCAAAGAAATGAAAAACTCAACGAACTGCAATGCACTAGCCCCGTGGGAACAAGCATGCTACATAATATCCAAATGTGAACTACACTCTCGATCCTGCAAAAAGGGTCTGGGCAGTGAAGCATGCATGGTGTTTGTAAAACCTAGAAAACACCGCAGATGCGGAAACCGACCAAGAGCAAATAGGAAGCACCAACTTTGACAGATAAATAATATACAAAGGCGACTGTGACCCTATATGTAGAAGCGTGAAAAACTTCCGCTCTACAGAGCGCAACCAACTCCAAAAAAACAATTCCAACCACTTTTGATTCAGTTTACATTCGATGCGCTCTGCAAAGCGCATGAAGCATAAACCATCCCAAAACCGGACTGCATTCCTACAAATATGAGAAGATGCGCTCTGCAAAGCGCAACAGACCGAAAACACCATAAACAGCGCCAAACCCACGGTCTACTCACAATATGCCTACACACCACGGACACAATGATAGTAGAAATGGAGAAACGCAGGATACCTTCAGTTGCAGTAACACCAAGTATAGCCTCCAACCATCACATAAACGTCTGACACCTTCATAACCATGGAGAAATTGTACGGGTGCATCATTCGCTCAAATGCTCTACTAAAAAATTGTTTTTCGCTGAGCGGAGCGCTCTGCAGAGCGCATTGATAAAGAATCACAAGAATTGGTTGTGTTATTTGGACTTGGTAGCTTCGGAGCGCCCTTCAGAGCGCCACACGCCGGAAACACAAGGAAAATGAGGGAAATGTCACCAGGTTGCCCAAAGAGAGATGTTCCACACGGGTAATTGGCTAGCAGAGCACTCTGCAGAGCGCACCGGGTGAAATTGCTATGGATGATGGGGTCAATTGGACAGCTGGGCTTCGGACCTCTCTGCACAACACATAGGACTCCTTGATAATGAAAATGGTGTGTCCTGGTGATATTGTGCACGGCATACTTGCACACAGCTCAAATTGCATGGTACATTCATGGTGTCTCAAATCCAAAAAACAACAAGTCACGTTTCCATGGTCAAAACAGATTTTTCAAGATCACCCTTTTTAAGCCCGATCCGAGGCCCAAAGGGCTAACCTAAGACGCCGGCTATGGCGTAAACAGTGTCTTTCAACCATACACTTGAGACAGTGGCACTTGACCTTGGTGTTGCATGCGTGGCTATCCCTAACAAGTATCTAGACTGCACACTTATGCACTGTGGTCATACAAGGGGCATGACGAGGGGCCGCTACAAACAACACCAAGGGAAATAAAAAAGAGAAATTGACTTTACCAAGTACCAGTTGCAGTGTTGTCACGACTCTATGAATGACCGCCCTTGGTAGTGCCACTTGCTCCATGAAGACGTCTGCAAATGACACTACACTTGTCCTAGTTGCAATTGCAGTGCAATGGCAAGAGGCATGCCATCAGGAATACAGGTAACTCACCGTAATGCCTTAGGTGAACATGCCATAGCGCTACACAAAACCCCCTATCGGCACCGTCCGTCAAATTTCTGACACAGGTCCATGGACTGTGCAAAGGAACATTGAACTGTTTGTCACATTTCTGAAAGATGATTCTCGATCGGCGCTTCCAAAGAGTCGCCTATCAGAATTTTGACGGATGAGGTGTGTTCTTGTCACTTTTCCGTGTACTTGTTGTGCGATGCATTCAGCCCGGTGCATCGCTTGGTGTTGGTTGACAATGCTATAGTTCCAATTGCCAGTGCTAGGAACACATGGATCTATTGCATACTTATATCTTCACCACCCCATACGACTCATGCTGTATATCAAAACAGACATCAACATACAACCCGACAATGCAAGGAGAGGTGCGTCATGTGCCACATGTGTGCAGCAGTTGCCCTACAGTGTATACACCTCAGGGGTCTTCCATTTCCTACTCCCAGTCTGGTATCAGAAATCTGGCAGAAATTGTAATGCTCACGTAATTGTAATGCCATATGTTTGAAAATCTTCCCCCCCAAAAAAATCAAAAGTGTGCAACCCCCCCCCCCCCCTAAGAAGCACGAAAAAAGGCAAAAAAAAAGCCTCTTTTCAGGCACCCCACTTTTACCGCCTAAGCGGTGCATGCACTTGGGCATGCAAACTATTGTCAACTCACCTGTGTGCATCAAATCGGCGGTTTGGGGTCAAAATACATGCACAGCGTCTGTCAACGCACCTGTTTGTTGCATAAATGGCTGTTTCGGGCTGAACATACATGGAGTGGACACAGTAGGGGACGTTCAAAACAGGGCCCCCACCAAATTTGTTCGGAAGAGGGGTTCTGCATCCCAAACGCCCCGCCCAGCCCCCCCGAAAGGGGAGTTCACAAACCCCAGCATGGTGCACAACTTCCGAGAACCTCCCCGGGTTTCGTTTCTGGGTGCTCAACCTCCATGGTACAGTGTCAGTGTAAGCTGTGGCACCACAGGAGAAGCATCCTCAATCCTCAGAGTGCATGGCCACCATTTCACCCGCCCAATTTCTGATTGGCTTACTTTTATGGCTTTGTAGCCCAGCCTTTCTTCAACCTTGAGAAGACATGACACGGCAAAGCCACCGCAACCAAGAAGGCAAGACTGACATCAGCAGCAGCAGCAGCAGCAGCAACAATGATCATGACAACAACCGTTCATTCTGCGTGCTCCAATTACGCTTTGTCTGTTGGACACAAGCCTCAGCAACATGACTCGGACAAATGGGTCACATGCGACGGACATGCACCAGACAACTCCACGATTCAGCGGTGAATTGACAATGAGGATTGTGGAATGGACAGGGCCTCAATATTCCGCAACCCCTTAAAACAGATATGCGAACACTTGTGACCTTCTCCTCTTTTTTGTACTTCTTCATCAATTCGTCATATTCGGCCTGCTTCTCTTTGTGGATTTTGTCCAACTTTGTTTGCACCTGAGCATGAACATGGCCATGCGATGAGTGACTCGGACGGAGAAAACTGTTGCAGCACCAGCTTATGCCCAGGGTACGAGCAGGGGGGGGGGGGAGGAAAAAATCCTTGTTACGGCATATGGCGTTATTTTGGCAGGCAACCCCCCCGAGGGGGGGGGGGTTCAAAAATTTTCCGTACACGTATATACAAAATTTCCATTAATTGTGGATGTTTCTAGCAGAATGATTAGTTTATTGCATAGAAAGCAAACATGACACGTGACAAACGGTGCACGTTGATCTTTTGAAACCATCACTCCATCAATGTGAAGACTACGGCCCCGGCTCAACATGCAAAGCGTAGTAGGGAAGTCTCACCCTTCAACTGTGGTGAAGGAGGAGCGGCATTGCTCCCTCGGTCAGAAGTAGCAGGGCCCGAATACTACTTCTTTCCCCATACCCCTTGCATTAGGCAACAATATGTCCACGGGGGGGACGTAGCAACGGGCCATACGCCGACTCCCTCCCACTTTCTAGCCAATCTCAGGGCGGGGGGGGGAGGGGGGGGGGGGCTGGGTCTAGGGGGGGGGGGGGTCTGTGGCCGGCTGAAGGGGAGGGGGCCACCCGGACCCCAACATATATGGCTTAAAATGGCCCCCTCATCGCGGTAGACATTTTTGCGGTATGTATGTTGGCAAAAAAAATTGCAACAGGGGGGGGGGGGGCATGGTAGGTGGTACTTGTGTTTAAGGGCATAGCACCCCCGAGTCAATTCCCGGCCACTGTTGCCAGTGGCGCCCCACCCGGGCCCAATCATGCATGTTGTGAAGAAGGAGTTATTGTATGTTTCGAAACCCTTTGGAGGAGAGGGGGGGAAGGGTGTGCAACGCGCGCAATACGTTTTTTTTTAAAAAAAAGTTCTCTCCGCGCACTACGTGCCCACAACGTGTGCACATACTATGCCCGCACACCGGTTGTACATCGTGTGCACCCACGCGCCGCGTGCCCGTCATGGGGTTCTCCTTGGGGCCTCAAAACATGGGTGATTGGAGTGGTGGAGTTGAGGAAGGTGATGGAAGGGGCGCTAAGAGCGCTTGTCCACCGGACGATCAAAGTAGTCCTCGTCGTCACTAGACGAATCGGTTGCTTCCCGGGTTCTCTTCTTTTTGGCCTCGAGAAGTGCGTCAAGGCGCTTCTTGTCTCTTGCCCGCTTCCCGGTGGACTTCAATGGGCGTGTCCGACAATCCGCCTCTGTAGTGGCCTCCGATTCAGAGGGTGGCAAGGGTGGAGTATGCTACATCACCCCTGCATTCTCGGGGGTCCCCAACAAAGGGGACAAAATCAAAGTGGGCCCACAAGTGGGCGGAAATGCTACATCACCCCTGCATTCTCGGGGGTCCCCAAAGAAAGGGGGACAAAATCAGAATTGACGGGGCCCACAAGTGGGCGGAAATGCTACATCACCCCTGCATTCTCGGGGATCCCCAAAAAGAGGGGGACAAAATCAGAATTGGATGCCTAACCCGTGCCTTTTGGGAGGCCCACAAGTGGGCGGAAATGCTACATCACACGTGCATTCTCGGGGATCCCCAAAGAAAGGGGGACAAAATCAGAATTGGATGCCTAACCCCTGCCTTCTGGGAGGCCCACAAGTGGGCGGAAATGCTACATCACCCCTGCATTCTCGGGGATCCCCAACAAAGGGGACAAAGTCAAAGCAAAAAAAAGGCAAAAAAAAAAGACTGTCCCATGGTGTCCCTGATCCTACCTACAGCCCTGCAGATTACCCCCACTGGGGTTTGAACCCAGGACCTCCAATTGCAGAGGCACTGCTTTACCACTAGGGTATGGCCCAGATCTGACATACCTCTGCACAGGGGTGGTATTCATATTTTGTCCAATTTAGTTTTCATCCACTATTGGATTCTCCTCAAAAAACTGAGCATTTTGAGTATAGACACATGGGGTGGAAACCCATTTTTTCACCCTGTACTAAGTCAAGCAAAATTTCCTTAGGGCGCCTTCGGCGCCCATGGTCCGGCACTTTCCAGCCAATTTCCAGGGAGGGGGGGGGGAGTCGGCGTAAAGGGTCCGGTGCCGGCGTCCCCCCCGTGAATATGTCACACAATGACTAAGTACTTGGTTGTACCATAGTTGTGTGTGTATGTGTATGTGGATGTGTGTGTCGCGGCACTCCGTGATTTTTGCACGCACATCGCAAGCAAAATCTATGCACATAAACACGATGTTCATTTTGGGTTGTGTTTGCCTTCTTAGGAACATGGTGCAATTCCTATGAGGAGAGGGAGAAAAGATAATTTGCAAAATCAAAAAAACATTGCACCGCTCGCGTGTGAAGCACCGTGTTGCACATCGTTCGTCTATCCCCCCCACCATGGCACAACCTTGCAACGCGGCACTGTGTGTGTTGCCTGACCAACTACATGACAGGGTGCCCATTTTTGTCATGTAGTCATTTCACTTCGCATGTTGCAACATTTTGCATTTCGACTTGTTTCGCGTTTCGAATTGCCTTACCTACTGTCACCCCAGTAGCCACTGCTTTTTGGCCCTCCCACCTTGGGAAGCTGCTGCCCGCTTCTTGCCCTTGCGGCTAACTGGTTGCTTTTTGGCTCGGGTGTCGTTGTCCCTGTTGTTGTCGCTGCCCTCGGAAGCTACTGCTCGCTTGGTGCCCTTCTTTGTTGGTGCCTTCTTTTTGGCTGGGGTTCTGCTGCTACCACTCCTGTTGTTGCTGATGCTTCTACTGCTACTTGTAGTGGTGACTGAACTGTTGCCGCTGCTACTGCTACTAGTGCTACCTCCGCTGCTCGTGTCGCTTTTGCTATCCTCGGACTTGGGAGTCTATACACTTTATGACCTTTGCACAACGCATACATCCTATTGGAGGAATGCAATGAGCACAATGGGATAGGGGCACAAGCATTGGCAGATTTTTGGAGAAGAAGAACCAATCATCAGATGCAATGTGCAAAGAGGTGATCCACTCATTTGGTGCAACCACGACCAAAATCGTACAATTTGTTGTCCAAGAGAAAAAAATCTCCAAATGCTACACTTTTACTGCGAAAGTTTTTTTTTTGGGAACAACCCCTTGAGGGGGGAGGGGATTTTTTCCAGGCGCAAAGCTTTTCCCCACCCCCCCTCCCTGGGTACCAGACACTCTGATGAACCTATAGTAAATGGAACAGAGGAGGCTAGAGGAGGTTGGAAAGGGGGGCTATGAGTCATCATAGGCCTTGAAACCTAACGCTTTGGACACACATTGCTACTAGGGTGTACCTTGATGCTCGCAATGGAATGGTAACCCAAGTGGACATTGACAACACCTTGAGATGCGTGCAAAAGGTGATCCACTTGCCTATGCCAACAGCTCTGCAGGATAGGTGAAGCAGTTGGGCCGAGAAATTTGTGCCACACACAGGGCTCCGTGGTGTCATTGCCAAAGAAATTCCCTAGTAGGGAGAGGAGACGGAGGTGTGTCTCTTGCTCACTACGCAGCCTGCAAATCCCAAGTGTGTCTCCCTTACTCTCCACCTCAGAGATGGGGCTGGCTCAGGACTATGTTGTTCGAGGGGGAGACCGGCATTGGCCGTTGCCCACTCACCCTTGTTGATGACTGTGAATATAGCATACATTTGGAGCATTGTTGCTCATAATTGTGTAATACCTTTGGTTGCATATGGCGTTGATAGGCATGCATAGATTTATATATGTACATAATGATATGCAGACATGACATACATGGCATGACAATATCAAACAAGCATGCACATAATATGATGTTTAGTGTGTGGACAGACCCTAGTGGGGCACATGTCCACCACCATGGGTGGCGAGGAGTGCCAAACATTCATGGGTAAAGCTTACCTACGTCAACCGTCAAAGCAAGACTATGCAATAATGGTGCATGATGTTTGAATTTGATTTCAATGTTGACATGTCAATTTTGTGCATTATTATCACTATGCAGCCTTTTGTTCATGGTTGTGGACGAATATGATTTACAAGATCATCTTCTGGCCCCGCTCGTTGTCTCCACCGCTCCTGCGCGCCGTCCTTTTCTGGATTGTTTTTGTTCAACACTGGTAGACAGAGGCTTTTAAGAATTTGATTGGATATTTGAAGTTAGCGAATTATTGAGGTTGTGTCGACCTATTTATATCTCGAAATGGCGACATCGCCGAACGCTAGACCAAAAGGGCCAAATCCGTACGAGGACATAATAAAGGTACTGGCAGTATCAAAAGGAGACGGTGATCGCATCCGTACCTTTGGGCAACAATGTATCAAGCTTAAGAATCAAGTGCGCTACTTGCAAGAGGAGATCGCACGAGGAGGAAGAGACTCCTATACACGCGCTCAGGGAGGTTCAAGCATCAATCCAAAGTGTCTAGAACTGGGTGGAAACATGGTGGAAGAGGACAGAAAGATTGGATTGAGAGAATGGAGATGTTGAAGATCCAAAATTGAGAAATGGTGGAGACGTGTCCCGGGAACTCAAAGTGAGAAGACTACTTTATTGGTGAATGCACTACATGGAAGGTGCGGTGAGAGAGTGACACTTTCAGTTACTGTGGAGCAATTGCTGACAAACGAAGGTGCAAACATGGTTATTGAATTGTTGAGAAATTTCTTTGAAGGTCGATTTGGTACCAACAAGTTGAAGGCTGACAGACAATTTGTCAACCTTCACCAAGGCAATTCTCCAGTGAGTATTTCCGGTTCACAAAGTGCCAATTGTTTATTGATTTCACTTGGAATTCACCGACGCGAAGATGCAGATGCGGCGACTAAGACAATGAATTGTGACTTGAGTGACAATCGAAAATCCACTGCTCTTGCTATTGCAGATTGTCCGTTGAGTGTGCCAAGAATTTGTTGAGCTTTGACGCAAATTTCGTAGGTAAGAGTTGAACAAGAGCCCTCTTTCATCAATTTGCATGATGGTGGAGGTACTCAGAATTTCGTGAACTCTCAAGAGAATTTGGTCATGAATATTCTTAGACGTCAACAAAATGGTGGAAAACGAGGATCCAAGTGGGCAAACATCAAGTGCTTTCAATGTGGTGGTATGGGACAATTTGAATACCCGCAAAGGTGATCATGTGGAGCCCACGGATGAGGTGTTAGTGTGGAGAGAACATAGTTGCAAAGGGCAATGTGGGGAGGGGGCCTTGCAAGGTGATGGCAAATGATGATGACTTGATTGTGGGCAAGTGGGCGGGGTCCGTGCTACGAGTACATCCATTTCGGGTGAAGAAGATCAAAGAGTCCACGGCATGTGAATGAGGCATGGCTCAATGGAAGGGGGGCATATGACATTGGGGGATGATGATTCGGCACCAATTGAGGAGGTGGTGATTGATGAGGCTGCAAATGAAGAAGTGGTCGCACCAAATCTACGATGGGAATTTAGGGATTCGTATGTGGATGAAGGAGTGGAAGCACGTGTCATATTGTTATCCACTTCCATTTCAGAACTCAAGGATTTGAGAGACAAATTGATATGTTTGGAAGTAACCCATGAAGAGCAAGCGGATGTGAATTGAATTGAAGGCATCAAGAGGGTAAACAATGGGGAAAATTGGGCGTGTATGAGCATGTGAGCAGGGAACCTAGGAACCACCACCTTGTGATGAAAGGTCACAGCAAAATGCCATGAAATGTGTTGGGCACGATTGTGGTGATAAAGTACGATGAAAGGGATCACTTGCATCTTAATTGCATGCCGTCGACACCCTTCAATGCCCTTGTGGCAGCAGTAGCGTGCAAATCACTTTTGGGCCCACTGGTGACCCCTCAATGCTATGATAGCACGTGAACTGTGCGCGCTGCAGTCTAATGGGGCATTGAAGGGTGTGAACTACACAAATTCAGGTTTCAATTGCTCCCTCACTTGTTATCACCACAAGGGTGGCCAATGCAATCCATGGCACTTCGACACCACACGTTCCCCCCCTTGACCGAGCCAGATGCACTCCTACTGCTAAATTTGCCCATTTCAAAGGGTATTGGGAACTTCCATGGGCCGATATGGGTAAAACATGGGTGGTGTCGGAGCAACTTTGAAAAAATCAGTTTAGACCACTATGGGCTCCCATGTGAAGCCCATAACCCTACCCTACCACGTGCACCGTCAACAATCGGCTTTTCCAAAGGCGTTCCTAGACCACTTGGGAAGCTGAAACAAAAGGTTTAGAGCTTGTTTGTTCCATGTTGGACATGTAGAAGCCAACAGAGGCTCAAAAAAATTGGGAGGCCCCAAATGCCCAAGGTGGGGGTGGGGTGTGTGAAACGAGGACGTTTCCTAGGTTCACAAAAAATGCAAATCGGCACCCACAAATGGCACATAGCGCACAACGCATCCTTATTTCGCCTGAAATCAACCTCCATTTGCCCAATTTTACCGCCTTTCCGGGAAATTTGGTAGATGTGCAAACACAGGAAAAAAGGTATGCAAAATCCGGAAAATGGCATTCCACCGCCGATCACATTGTACACAGAAAGGTTTTGGATGTCTCACCGGTTCCATCTAGAAACAGCGCCCTAAAGATGTTGAAAACATACCCTCTTTTTCAGCGAATTCCAATGGGACACAAAATTTCACATCATGCGAAGAAATTGTGGAAATGGTAGTACGAAATTCCAACATGCACATGTCAGCATGCACAAAATCTCCAAACACAATGGCATGTTCAAATGAATGGCACATGGGGTCACAAATACAGTACATGACGTACAAACAAACACAATTCCAGTGGACAAACTATCACATCTGCCTAATCACCGGCAGTATAGGCGGGAAAAACTGCAGCATAACCATCGCCCCCGAACACTTTGTCACTGGGTTTTCTCATTTGAGAAACATTCCCCCCATCAATCCTCATGCACCCCTCCCCTATCACCCCTCCCCCCGCATTCCCCGGAGACCCCCCTTTGCTGCACTGTGAGTCCCCGGTTTGCCCGTTTCGGGGCGTTTGGTGGAGCTTGCACTAGTTCATATTTGTCCAAGATGGATCAAACAAGCCTTACACCACTTGCTTCCCCTAGTGGTCTACCTCACGTTTTCACACTTTTGGACCCACCGGTGACCACTCAACCCTGCAGTAGCACCTGCACCGAGCAGGCTGCAACACTCCCTTTGGGCATGAAAGGGTGTTGATTGCAGAGAAATAGTTTGCAAGTGCACCCCTTCATCATGATTCATCACCACAAGGGTGGCCAATGCAATCCATGGCACTCAAACACAACACATTCCTCCTTGACTCCTTGACACACACTACTGCTGCTAAATTTGCCCATTTCAAAGAGTTTTGAGAACTTCCATAGGCCGACCCTAACGTTGCAAAATATGGCTCAAAAAGGCCCTAAACCATTGCTTTCAGAGTCGTGTAGGAACAGCGTTGGAAACCACGATTTGCACTAGTTTTGGATGCAACACCCAAAACGTTACCGTGGCATGTGCCCTGTGCATGTTGATGGTGCCAAAACGGCATTGAAGGGTGTTGATGGTATGGAATCAAGTTGCAAGCCATCAATCCTTTTCATCATTAAACATCACCCAAACACTACCCATCGCATTCCATGGCTGTCAATCACACCACGTAAAGGTGAAAACAGAAAAAGTATGCAAAAAGGCTGCTATTTAACGTTGATTTTGCGTTACTTTGGGTCCAAAAAAAGAGTTGTCCAAACCATGAATTGCGTGACAATGGCGCTGTTTGTTCATCCACTTGGTTGGTTCCTACTATCCTAGTATCCTAGGCACCCAAATTGCCCCGAAAAATGGCTTTTTTGGGGGCAGTTTTGACGGATGTTGAAACCTAGGCCTACCAACCACTTGCAACGTTCGTTCTTGACCACCCACGTTTGGTTTCTTCCCCATAGTTTTCCTTATTGTCCTTCACAACCATGGGTACCATCCACCAAAGTGTTGGCGCAATCTAGAGCACTACAAGGAGTGGTCATTTTGTGCCACTTAGCGCATGCTTGTTTGTTGCTACCACCCGTGGTACTTGGTGCCTTGTCCACCCAAGACAATGAAGAGGTTTACAAACCCAAGACTTGTTCCATCGGCGTAGTGACCCTAACCCACCTTCAACTGGAACCATGTCCCCTTGCACTACCCCAAGCATGCCAAAAAATAATCGCCCACAATAACCATCGCCCCCGAACACTTTGTCACTGGTTTTTCTCATTTGAGAAACATGCCCCCCATCAATCCTCGTGCACCCCTCCCGATCACCCCTCCCCTCGCATTCCCTGGAGACCCCCGTTTGCTGCAGTGTGAGTCCCCGGTTTGCCCGTTTCGGGGCAGTTTGTGGACCTTGAACTCGTTCATATTTGTCCAAGATGGATCAAACAAGCCTTAAGCCCCCCCCCCCTTTCATTATCATGCGCGTGATAATATTTTTGTGCGTGATAATAGGGTGTGCGTGATACCATTTTTACCGCGGCCCAGGGATGCGCAAAAGATTTATGCAACTGGAACCCTTTATTGCTGGTCCTTGTCGTTTGTCTGGCAGGACACGTCTCTGTTTTTGTCTTTCCATGAGTGACAATACCCGACGTGTTATGTGTCCAACAGCGATGCTCCAGAATGTAAAGACATTTTTCAGGCTAGGGGGTCTGGCGAACTAATTGTTGAAGAATTCTTTGATGCAGCAATTGACGATCACGATTCTGATGTGGCAGAGAATTCGATTGGGGATGACACTGAGGAGGGGCCTGGTGATACACACGACGATGCAGTTGATGATCCACACGACGAAGCCCCTAAGGATTCAATGAATGCAGACGTTGTTGCTACTCCAAACTGTGATGTTCTTGAAAGTGCAGGGAATTGTGATGATGTTGCTAATGGAAATTTTGATGTTCGCGATGTTGCAGAGAATCCTGATGATGTGGCTGATGGAGTTTCTGATGGTCTTGACGATGCTGGTGATGAAAATTCTGAAGTTCCAGTGGATCCTGAACGCCCTTCATGGGATGAGGAAAAAAAGAAGCATTATGCGCAAATGAAGAAAAACTTTAACCATGGCATTGGTGGGAAACATGAAGTTGGGAAGACGGTTCGTTACAACCCCCACATCCGAGTGAAGCGCTTTGCTGTCAACCTTTTTCGCAACGGTGAAGACCTAAAGGAAATCAGAAAAACAATTTGAAATCGAACACAGGAGAAATTCATACTTGTGAACAAGAGACAATTAAATGGCTGGGTGAAGATCGTGGATAAGCTGAGTGAGTGTGTCGTGCAACGGATGTCTAAACGTGTGGCTAGAGGGGGTGGAAGGTGCGGTTTGCGAAGTACGATATTGCATTGTATCACTAGGTTTGTGCGCGACACACAGAGAAACATTCCGTATCTGCATCCCTCCTAAAAGATGAAGCTCAACGCCTTGCCAAGGCTGATGGCTACACCATCTCCCGGCGGTGGTTAGAGAAATTTCGAAGACCACAACATTGTTGTACGAGAAAGATGCAAAGGCGGACAAAGCTGTCCGATGCAGAGCGTGATGCACGGTTGCAAACATTCTACGCGTTTTTGTACTTGCAACCATCTGTAGTACGTGTGTAATGAAATTCCAGCATCGCTTGGTGCACTTTTGGGGAATGTGGAAACACTGGAACACATGGGGTCAACGAACGTGAAGGTGCTTTGGGATGAAAATCACTTCAAAAGGATGGGCACGTTAATTGCCATGCTTGGTGTGAAGAAGGAAGGTCACGCCTTTTCAACGCTGGGCCAGAAGCCTTCAGTCCTTCTAAAAAGTAAAAAAGGTAAATCCTCATAACATTTTGTTCACCACCAATGTGACTAGTGTCATCAACGGTGTGTACATGCGAGATGTTTTGTCCCCTACCTGCAAATGCAATTCCAGAGCACGAATGCACAGTGTATAGTAATTCTGCATTCTGCCTCTGCCCATATATCATTTGCTGTCGTGGCTGCTTTGGCTGGGTTGCGGTATGCAGTGATCCCCCGTGCCCCTTTAATGTGTACGATGAACCGTGTGCCGTGGAATTACTGGTGCAGTTCGCATATGCGTGAGGGAAGAGCTGTGATTGACCAGGAGGCCGTCAACACAACACAAAACAATACGGTCAGTCGACCAGCAACTGTGTCTCCCAGCCTGAGGCAAAGGCTGACTCGTACCGTGCACGACAAGCCACTGGAATGCTGTGAATATCCTAGATGTGCCGACATTGTTTCACGATTTAGGATACATCGAGCAATCAACACCCTTCAATGCACCATGGGAGTATTGCAGCATGCACAGTGTAGGTGCTAGCCTACACGGTCACCAGTGGGTCCAAAAGTGGTCAAAAATTGGGTAGACCACTAGGGGAGGTGAAGCAAGTGGTCCAGCCCATCCCCCCTATCATTATCACGCACCGAAACAATATCACGCATGCATGATAATGGTTTATACCTCCAAAAAAATATCACGCAAGCAATTCTTGAAGTTAGAGGTAGCAACACAAAAGGCGGAAACCAGGATTTCTTGCGACACCATGGCTGCTTGGTCCGGTTATTAGGAGGGAAATGCGGACATTGACAACTGCCTTGAAGCTCGTTTGGGGTTGGGCCTGGGCTTGGGTTTAGGAGCGGATGCATCTCCCCTTGGGAGATCAGCACCCTGGGGAACATGGAACGGGAATGGGACACGCAACATGAAATTTGTCCGATCACATAAATAGTTTGCAAGTGCACCCCTTCATTGTGATTTATCACTACAAGGCCGGCCAATGCAATCCATGGCACTCAAACACAACACATTCCTCCTTGACTCCTTGACACGCACTACTGCTGCTAAATTTGCCCATTTCAAAGACTTTTGAGAACTTCCATAGGCCGACCCTAACGTTGCAAAATATGGCTCAAAAAGGTCCTAAACCATTGCTTTCAGAGTCGTGTAGGAACAACGTTGGAAACCACGATTTGCACTAGTTTTGGATGCAACACCCAAAACGTTACCGTGGCATGTGCCCTGAACATGTTGGTGGCGCCAAAAGAGCATTGAAGGGTGTTGATGGTATGGAATTAAGTTGCAAGCCATCAATCCTTTTCATCATCAATTATCACCAAAACACTACCCATCGCATTCCATGGCTGTCAATCACACCAAAGTGGTGGAAATCACACAACGAAGGTGGAAACAGAAAACGTATGCAAAAAGGGTGCTATTTAACGTTGATTGTGCGGTACTTTGGGCCCAGAAGCAGGTGCTTCAAACCATGAATTGCGTGCAAATCACGCAACAAACTGTTCAACGGTATGGGTTCATCCACTTGGTTGCTTCCTACTATCCTAGTAGCCTAGGCATCCAAATTGCCCAAAAAACACTTTTTTGGGGAAGTTTTGACGGATTTTGAAACTTAGGCCTACCTACCACTTTAACATTCCTTCTTGACCACCCACATTTAGTTTCTTCCTCATAGTTTTCTTGATTCCCTTCACACCCATGGGTACCATCCAGCAAAGTGTTGGTGCAATCTAGAGTACTATGACAAATTGTGATTTTGGCGACTCGGCGGATGCTTACTTGTTGCTACTGCCGGTGGTGCTTGGTGCTTTGTCCACCCTAGAGAAAAAAGGTTTACAAACCCAAGAGTCCTTCCATCAATTTATGGACCCGAACCCACCTTCAACTTGAACCATGTCCGCTTGCACCACCCCAAACACCCCACAAATAAACGCCCACAATAACCATTGCCCCCGAACACTTTGTCACTGGCTTTTCTCATTTGAGGGACATGCCCCCCATCAATCCTCATGCACCTCTCCCCTATCACCCCTCCCCCCAACATTCCCCGCAGACCCTGTTTGCTGCAATGTGAGTCCCCGGTTTGCCCGTTTCGAGGCGTTTGGTGGCGCTTGCACTAGTTCATATTTGTCCAAGATGGATCAAACAAAACTTACACCACTTGCTTCACCTCCCATAGTGGTCTACCTAATGTTTTAAGACTTTTGGACCCACCGGTGACCACCCAACCCTATGCTAGCACGTGCACTGAGGAGGCTGCAACACTCCCTTTGGGCATGGAAGGGTGTTGATTGCAGAGAAATAGCTTGCAAGTGCACCCTTTCATCATGATGCATGGCCACAAGGGTGGCCAATGCAATCCATGGCACTCAAACACAACACATTCTCCCTTTGACTCCTTGACACGCACTACTGGTGCTAAATTTGCCCATTTCAAAGACTTTTGAGAACTTCCATAGGCCGACCCTAACGTGGCAAAATGTGGGTCAAAAAGGTCCTAAACCATGGCTTTGAGAGTTGTGTAGGAACAACGTTGGAAACCACGATTTGGACTAGTTTTGGATGCAACACCAAAAACGTTACCGTGGCACGTGCCCTGTGCACGTTGGTGGTGCCAAAACGGCATTGAAGGGTGTTGATGGTATGGAATTAAGTTGCAAGCCATCGATCCTTTTCATCATTAATCATCACAAAAACACTGCCCGACGCAATCCATGGGTGTCAATATCACCACAGGAAGGTGAAAATAGAAAGCGTATGCAAAAGGGGTGCGGTTTAATGTTGTTTTTGCAGTACTTTAAGCCCAAAAACAAGTGGTTCAAACCATGAATTGCGTGCAAATCACGCAACAAAGTGATCAAGGTTGTTTGTTCATCCACTTGGTTGGTTCCTAGTATCCCAGTATCCTAGGCACCCAAATTGCCCCAAAAATGGGGGTTTTTGGGGGGCATTTTGGACGGATTTTTGAAACCTAGGTCTACCTGCCACTTGCGACATTCATTTTTGACCACCCACATTTAGTTTCTTCCTCCTACTTTTCTTGATTGCCTTCATAGCCATGGGTACCATCCACCAAAGTGTTGGTGCAATCTAGAGTACTATGAAAAATTGTGATTTGGGGCCGTTTCGTGCATGCTTGTTTGTTGCTACTACCGGTGGTGCTTGGTGCTTTGTACCCCCTAGAAAAAAACGGGTTACAAACCCAATACTTGTTCCACCACCTTAGTGACCCTAACCCACCTTCAACTTGAACCGTGTTCCCGTGCCCTAACCCAAGCACTCCACAAATAACCACCCACGACAACCATCGCCCCCGAACACTTTGTCACTCGCTTTTCTCATTTGAGAAACATGCCCCCCATCAATCCTCATGCACCCCTTCCCTATCACCCTTCCCCCGCATTCCCCGGAGACCCCCGTTTGCTGCAGTGTGAGTCCCCGGTTTGCCCGGTTCAGGGCATTTGGTGCAGCTTGCAATAGTTCATATCTGTCCAAGATGGATGAAACAAGCTCTACTCCACTTGCTTCACCTCCCCTAGTGGTCCACCTAATTTTCTATCACTTTTGTACCCAATGGTGACCACTCAACCCTACGCTAGCACGTGCACCGTGCAGGTTGCAACAGTCCCATGGGCCATTGAAGGGTGCTGATTGTAGAGAAATAGTTTGCAAATGCACCCCTTCATTGTTATTCATCACCACAAGGGTGGCCAATGCAATCTATGGCATGCAACAGTCCCATGGGCCATTGAAGGGTGTTGTTTGTACAGAAATAGTTTGCAAATGCACCCCTTCATCATGATTCATCACCACAAGGGTGGCCAATGCAATCTATGGCACTAAAACACAACACATTCCCCCTTGACTCCTTGACACGTACTAGCGGTGCTAAATTTGCCCATTTCAAAGAGTTTTGAGAACTTCACAATTTGGTGAATTACATAACCCCCAAAGCCTCCAAACGCTTGCCAGCATAGCATTCCCATACATCTTTCACTATACACATGCATCTCACCGGACCAATGCCCTTCTTCAACATCCCCACCGTTACCTGGGCCACTAGGTTGCGTGAGGGTGAACCTGGAAAAAAGGCATCACACATTTCCCCGTGATAGCTGGCGACGAAGCGGAGGAAAATATCCAACCCCGCAACACCTCCCCAACAGTGCCAAGCGCCGTGGCAACGGCAATCCTAAAGCAAATAGGACTATCCGCGGGTCCACTAACCTTTCACCATTTCAATGGCTGTAGCGCCGGACGTGCTGCAGCCACGTGTGCTAGTTGCACTATCCCATCCGATCTCGAGGCCAGCACCGAAACCTTGACTGAGGGCCCCAGGCGACCACGAGCCCACACTGCACAACGGGTCTAACCCTGTCTTGACGGTCTACATGCTCAATGCAATGAGCCGTTGTGCCTTGACCTGCGGCGGGAGTTGGCACGAGATGATCGATACTGTGCTCTCTTGCCGTGGCTGGAGGCTATTTCTCTCCCGACACGCTTGAGCGTTGATCCCACACATCAAGCTAGATGAGTGCTCCGTAACGTCGTTAGGCCACGAACCGGTTGCCAGGCTTTCCATTACACGCGTACTCTGGATGTTGGCATTCAAGTACCGTGGAACTCCGGCGGTGGGGTGCAATATTGCCAAGCCACAACCTTGGATGACCATTGACCCCGTGCCATGATCATGACCAACGGGGCTCCAAAATGGTTGAAGAGGGCCGCACGCCCCCTCCTCCAAGCATGGCACCTGAGTTCTTTTTCATTCCGAGCGAACCAACGCCTCAGCGGATGCGTTTCCAACCATCTACATCCACCATGCGGAGTATCTCGGAGTGCACCCCTGCTAAGAGTGACCGTTTCGGATTCCTGGAAGAGAATTTTAAAGGATAATACTGCCAAGCCGTCCCTCAACCCCTTGGAATATGACACCAACACCTTCAAAGACCTGCATGAACGGTTGTCGTCAAGGTTCCGGGATGGTGCCTTGCACATTCGTAAGTGCCACGGGGCAACCAGTGCTTGTATCCACTTCAGCTCCGCCAGCACCTGGACGGCGGATATGAGGCCTCTACATTTGGCCTGAGACACATGTTGCTGGTAGAGGTGCATGAGTTGCCTTTTCAACAGTTCCACAGCTGAGTGATCGCCGATTTGCGCCTCCAAATGGACCAGTGCGCGCAAGTGGGTTGCATACGTGGCCCACATTCCTGGCCGGAGGGACATGCTAGCAAGCGTATCCACCGCGAGTTGCCAAATGACATCTTCGTTTGACAGGTCAACTCAAGACCGAATCTCCTTGGCAGCATGGAACAGGGGCGGGATACGCCACATCCCCCCCTCCTCCTGCTGACCCTCTGCCTCCTGTTGTACTACAAGATGGGCGTGCATCTCATTCGAAGTGGGGGCGGGCGAAAATCCAATGCTTTTGGCCGCCTGGGCCGTACCGTTTACACGTCTTACACGCCGTATTATTTGGGTCCGAAACGTCCAAGGCATCTCCTTCATCTTTTGCATGATACAACAACCTACCACCCCTAGTTAGGGAATTACATCGAAATGAGGTAGTGCAATGCCAAATAACGCCCACTGAGACGCTTGTGTAGACAAAATCAACAGCAACAGCACCTACAAGCCCACCCACGTCTCCATCGCCTTTGTAAGATGACCGTAAATATCAAGTTGAGTGGATAAGACCCTAGAGGAACGCCAAACTCATTCGTGCTGGATAATGTTTCCCATCGATGTCCATCACACTCCACGCCACCATGTTGGATGATTGGTGGTCGGTAATTTGGAACCAACCGTCGTGCAGATAGCCCCATCGGTTGGCAGTGTCGCGTCGCGCATGGTGATGTAAATCAAACGCAAAGGGCACCATGACCATTGAGGCAGCTTTCCGCACTCTATCAAAGCCGCGATGGCCGCCCACGTCGCACTCGTGGTTCAAAAGCGGGTTTAACATTTGCCACAATGGAGGCGTGCGGTTGTGCCGTAAGATCCGACATGGATTTGCTTGGGCCTCCAATTTTGCCATAAGCACTTGAAATTCTATTGCCTTAGGCAGTCTACCTCCAAGAGAGGCTGTCAGTCAGTTAGACAGGCCAGCAGTGAGTTACACAGATACACACACACTGGGTTTTTTGTTAGTTTCAGACATTCGTCCAAGCAGTGGGGAGAACAACTGGTCTTAGAATTGGTAGTGGCCGAAAGGTAATGCCCGCGGCCGCCGCTGCCGTATTGGCCGCACCAGGATTCGAACCGCCAACCGAAAAATCTGCGGATGAGTGCGTTACCGTTCGACCGGGGGTGGATGTGACACAAATGTGTCTCCCATTGCTTGGAGCCTTCTCAGCGAACACTTTTGACACCCCCCCCACCACACCCCCCCGTCCCCCCCCTCAAAAAAGTGTTATCCAGTTTTAGGCGATAGAGGCCTCAGAATCAAAAAATCCATTGGGGGATGGTCTTTTTGGGCAAAAAAATGATTTTACAAAGGGTTGGACATCAAATATCATGCCTTGGGGAATGCTACCCGAATGACCCCCAAAAAGGGGGGTATACGACGCCCGCGCCTGTGCTTGATCTAACAACCTGTCTTCGAGGTGATTTAGGGAAAATGAGCAACGGCGCCGTTATCGTGGTGGAGATGAACCTTCACGGTGCCACATCCAAGTCACACATTGCGAAAAGCATGTAACACGCGATGACCTCTACCACTCGACCCGTGGAATGTACATGGAACATATGATGCATTATGAAAAGATTGAGCCACTACCCTTTGTTGTCCCCGAACGCATCAATCCCCAAATGTACATCAATCTTCATCGGCAACAGCTCGCGGGTGTCGACCGCCTCTTGCCACTAGGTATGAGTACCACCTTCCATGTACTTCACGAACGGCACACGTGCCTCTGCCAAGACATTGGATCCCACATTCCCTCCCTCATAGCCGCCATACCATTGTGGACCCGTGCGACGATAGCCACCGGTAATCGGCGAGAAAGACGGGATGTCCCTAGAGTGCAAAGAGCGTGAGCCATGTGTCAACTCTAAGCAGTGCAAATCGAACCCAATAATACGTGGGTACGCATGTACCCCAAACCGTCGAGAATGTCCCGGCCCACCTCCTTCAACGCCCCACCCGGCATAACAACGATAAAGCCGTACCTCGCCGGCTCTAGGTCGCCCGTAGCACACCAACCACCTCGTTCGGACCACAAAGGTTGCTCGCTGAAGATCGCCGCCTCCGACTGTGCATGCCCCTCCTTCAATGGGTGGACAAGTGTCCAGGTACCGTTAACTTGCTCCTCTGTCGTGGCCTGGGGCTCGTTGCTCGAAGCGCCAGCTTGCCTCGAGCTACGTTGTATGTTGTCCCATGGCGGTTTGGCTTGAAAGCCCGTAAGCCTGGGTTTAGGGCAGCACGGCTGCTCGCCACGCACCCCCCCCCCTCCCCCCAATGTCCAGCTTATCGCCCGTTGCGGAGGTGGACCCCCCAGTTATTCGGGCCGGCCGCACATCACCTTGTTGCGCCAAGCGAACAAAGAAGAGATCTAGACCAGCTTGCACCCGGCCCAATTCAACCGATGTGGCCAGTGGAATGCAGCCAGTGAGCCACACGGCCTCGGGATCGAACCCCAAATGCTACAGGCCATGACCTAGGTTTCGAAATCTGTTAAACTTGGCCAGAAAAAAGGCCCCCTTTTGGGCAATTTGGGTGCCTAGCATGTCCATGGAGAGGGCCTTTTGCATCACCCACCTAAGTGATGAACAAACACCTTTGATCACCGTGTGATGGGTTTGGCACCCTATCATTGGGCTCAAAGACCTCTTCTTGGCCCAAAAAGACCGCAAAATTAGCTTTGAAAACACAGCTTCTGCATGATTGTTTGGGGTTCCACCCTCTTGGGCTGTGTTTGATACCTATAGATTGCATTGGGCACCGTTGTGGTGATAAATAATAATGAATGGGGGTTAATTGCAACTTCATTTCACGCTATCAACACCCTCGAATGCCCTATTGATACCACCAGCATGCACGGCGCATGTGCTAGGGTAGGGTATGAGGGTCACCGTTGGGTCCGAAAGTGGTCAAAAATGATATTTTCCCAAAATTTTCCTAGGCCCCTAATGGTGCTCAAATAGATGGTCTCAGGCTATTTTGAGCCACTTTTGATCCAAATTGGCCCAAGCAACTACCCAAATACTCTTAAAATTGGCAATTTAGGGACTCACATTGCACTGCACACGTCCAAGGGGAATGTGGGAATTTAGGTAGTTTGGGTGCCTAGGATGCCCATGGGGGGCGCTATTTGCATTGAAACCAACCTAGATGATGAACAAACACACTTGACCAATGTATAGTGGTTTTTGCACCCAAGTAGTGGGCTTGACCACCTATTTTTGGGCCCAAAAGTTCATAAAGTAAGCCTCAAAGGGCGCCTTTTTTTTGCCTACTTTTTCAGAATCCACCTTCCTATGCTATGTTTGACTGCCTTGCTGGATTGTTGGGCGCCTGGATTGTTAGGCGCCTCTGCGGTGATAAATGATGATGAAAAGATCACCAACCTATTTTCACGGGGTCAACACCCTTCAATGCCCCATTGGCGACATTTGGCAGATAGCATGGGCCAAAATGGGTCAAAAGTGGGTCAAAATAGCCTCCAAGCACTTGTTTGAGCACCCTGAGTGGCGTAGGAACAATATTGGGAAAAAATCATTTTCGACCAGGTCTGGACTGACAGGTGACCCCTGTAACTCTACCCTACGATGTGCACAATGTGCCTTCCACCACACTGTGCCCGTGAAGTGGATGGAAAAGCGGGGCCAGGGTAGGGGGGGGGGGGGTGGACTGAAAAGGTGGCAACAAAGTGTCAAAAAAAGATTTTCCAAAAATGACGCCTAATCATTTGAGGGGTTCAAATTGTTGGTTGTTAGCCATTTTCAGCTACCTTTCAGCAATTAGTTAACCATCAGCCATCGTTGGGCCCATTTTGGGAGGGTACCTCTTAGTCCCTCCCCACCAGCTCGGTCCCAATATTCAGTCTTGGTTAGGGTTAGATCTAACCCAAACCCCAACCCTAACCCTTGCCTAGGCACCAATGGGCGATCCATCAGAGCGGCAGTCCTGGGAAAAAAAACCAAAACTAGAGTCCTGAAGGACCGCCCTGCCTGGAGAGCTACTGGCGACTGTGCTTTTGTAGGGCTGCTGGTGAGGCAGCTTGCCATCTGCACCAGAAACTCATGCATGAGCCCCATTTTGGCAAAATCCAGGCTCATTGGCTTGCAAGCGCTTTCGCCTGCGCCTTTCACACTGCACCGGCGGCCTACAAAATCTCCGGATGCAGGACCACCAACACTTTCTCTCGCCCTTGCTTCTCCCACATCCTGGACCCTTTGCCTTACTGTCACTCACAACCCTCACACAGATTCTGAATCAGACCAACCCGGGCTATCCTGACTGTCAGATGCCACCTGCTTGTTTTCATCTTTCAGTCTATCAAGTTGCTCAGTGAACCCACTCTGTGATGCGGCCAATTCCTCCTTGGCTTTGATCAATTCTTCGTTCACCTGCAACAAACATGCAGAGACCATCAGCGCAACAATCAGGCCTACAAATGTCGAGCCTCCAGAATCTCCACCCAAAATTTTCGGATGAAAGAAGGAGGTGAATACAGGGGAACGAGTTATGGGGGAATGGACCAAAAGGAAGACAGACCCATCCAAGCCACAACCTTCTGTTTATCCTTCAGTTTTTTGGTCACTTCAAAAAAAAAGATTTCTTCAGATGATTACATGAGCAAGCCACTAAATACACACGGCCAACCTGGTCTGTTGACTGCGCCATGAGCAGGAGGCCCCCCAAGTAAGAAGAACATATTGAAACCCCGCACCTATCCCACTCTCCAAATTGAAGGGACCAGACCTGCGTCATCGCTTTCAAACCTGCTTCAGCTTTCTCCTTCTCTTCTGTGAGTAACTGGATCTCGGCCTTACGTTTCTACACAAGGAAGGAGGGATAATACATTTCGCCCTTACCAAGCATCAGCACCACCAGACACCAAAGCAACAACAGGGCTGCGGCAAACCTGCTATAAACGAGTGAACAGGCGCAAATGGTCACTCAGAGGCTTTCAATGGATGTGGTTGGTGACACACACACACACACACACACACACACACACACACACACACACTTCGTGAGGGAAACACACACACACACACACCGAATTGGGTGATACAGCCCAGGAGGAGGAACCCCCATCTGGACTCCCTTCCCTTCAACAACCCCCCCCCCCCGCCCCCCACTGTTCCTGGGGGCAAGGCATGGAAAATCTGGAGTTCAAATGCACCTCCTTTTCCTAGGAGGTCTCAGGTGGCCAGCACACCTCCATATACAAGCTGATAAAGCAAAAGAACGCAAAATCCATTGGATGATAATCATACAAGGTGTTCGACCCCAAGTATTATCATTGTGCAGCACAGTGGGGTTTGTACTTCGGAAAATATGTGAAAGGGCATGCTGTTTGGTGCAGCCAAAAATCAAGTATCTCCATCGTTACTCAAATCTGTGTCACATCAATGATTAGAGAAATTACCTCCCCTGCTAGGGTCCTCACAACTCAAATTTGTTTGTGGGAATGCTTGCAAGCATGCCTTGAGATTTCAGGTTCACTGTACCGCAAACTCCACTCTGAGCAATGCATGTTGGCTGTTCTGCCTATTCTGCGCACAGCACTCTGTGGATTGCATATTGCGGTTCTGCACACTGTGCACCATGTATGCTGCTGACTTTGCACTTTGCACTGTGGAGCTGACACACTGTATACTGCGCTTGGTACACGCGACGTCACACACTTTGCATTGCACTTTGTGGAGTCTGCATTTTGCAAATTGTACACTGCCATGTTGCACACTGTACCTTGCACACTGTGCACACTGCACTCTGCACCTTGTTTTTCATGTCCAAATGGACCATTTCCAAGGTCTTTTGCAAACAGATTCAAAGCGGCTGAAGAAATGTTTGTTTGAGCATCCCAAAATTTCTGAGATCACTCAAGGGAAAACATCTTAGGCGGCCAAAAGTGGTACCTTGCGCTGCTACTGTAGGAAGCAAGGCACCCAGACATCCGCACGCAAAACGAGAGAACATTAAGCCAATTTATGCGGCTAAAATCATTCAAATAAAAGGAAACCAAATTTCATCATAAAAATACCTCTGTCACTCACCAAATATGATACCTTACACACCAAAACACCACAAAATCAAAATGAGGACTTGCCTACATACCCTGATGTCAGAGTCAAGAAATGCAAAAGCACACAGATTGTTCGTCTGTGATGTATCGTGCATCACAAATGCAAGACTACATTAGCAAGTGTCTTGTTCATGCCGCATGTGTTGCTGCATGCAACAATTTGTAACATTAAACTAATTAGTCGAAAATTAGACGAACTTTTTTGATTTGAATTTGATTTTTGAAACAAGGCCTTTTGCACGGGTGGGCCGTCTCCTCGCTTTTAGATGCGACTCCCCCCCAGTAGAAGTGGGCCAAAAGCCCCTAGGGGGTGGGGGGGGGGGGCTTTTGGGGGGGGGGGGCTAGCCGCCGAGGAGGGCTTCTCTCAAGGACTTGCTAGTCGCTGCTAGTTGCTAGGGGGGGGGGGGGGCTAGGGGAGAGGGTTAGCAGAGGTCTAGTTCAGTTTGGCAGAGACACGGTGGCCTAAGGGGTTACTCTACAACAACGGAGGCCTCCACTCTACCTCTTCACCACTGCACAAGTGGTTGTAGGCGCCCACACCCCTTGCCTGGGGAGGGCCGTATATATATGCTGTTCTCTCCGACACGGCCCGTCACACCGGAGAGCAGCTGGGTGCCTGGCAGGTTGCCCAGGCCTACGAGGCACCCGATTAGTTTTTTTTTTCCTTCGCCGTACACACAATTATTGCTCTATGGGAATAGGTTTTTTTTTCCATCGCCGTACACACAAGTACTGCTCTACGGTAGTAGGTTTTTTTTTCCTTCGCCATATACACAAATACAGCTCGTTCCGTCCCCCTTTTGTTCCATTTCGCCTACACGGCTCACTTAAAAAGCTCTCCCTCTGACGATGAGTCAGAATCAGAGACATTTACATTCCGCCGCTTTCGGGGTCGTGTCCATGACAACTCCACTTTCCTGCGCTGCCCTACACTCTCCAAAGGGCGTGTGCGCTCCGCACCCGATGATGCCTCTGTGGAGGAGGAGGAGGAGAAAGAGGAGGAGGAGGAGGAGGAGGAGGAGGAGGAGGAGGTAGAAGAAGAGGGGTTGGGAACATTGGCAAGGGGGGTCGCCGAAGGAGGGCCCATGGCCACATCCACCTCCTTGTTCTGTTGCGCATTGTCTCCCGTTTTTTTCTTCTTACATCCATCATGCGCGGTCCAAGCAAGGACAACATCCCGCTCCGTGGTGCTTTCCCGGGTGCCTACTCCCATCGCTCTGCGGCGAGTGCATTGGTGTTGGTTTAGGTTTCGGCACACACACCGGTTTGGGTTTGGGCACTATGCTAGGTGGAAATTCTGTGACACGGGGAACCGCCCCTTGCTGCACTTACCTAAAAAGCGCGGAAAAACATCCCTTATTGCGAGTCCCTAACCCCAACTCAAGTGGCCACACCGAAGCGTGGATTGTGAGTCCCTAATCCCAACTCGAGGGGCCACACCGAAGCGTGGATTGTGAGTCCCGAACCCCAACTTGAGGGACCACGCAACAAAGCGTGGATTGTGAGTCCCTAACCCCAACTCAAGGGGCCACACAACAAAGCGTGGATTGTGAGTCCCTAACCCAACTCGAGGGGCCACACAACAAAGCGTGGATTGTGAGTCCCTAACCCCAACTCAAGTGGCCACACCGAAGCGTGGATTGTGAGTCCCTAACCCCAACTCAAGGGGCCACGCAACAAAGAGTGGATTGTGAGTCCCTAACCCCAACTCAAGAGGCCACACAACAAAGCGTGGATTGTGAGCCCCTAACCCCAACTTGAGGGGCCACGCAACAAAGGGAACATTACAATACAAATGTCACGGGAGCAGACATGTCGTATATATTCTAAACGAATGAGGATATGTACAACTTGAATCCTGAATATCAAAATTGCTGCAATAATAGAAACTGCAAGCTGCAATATAAATTGCATGAAATGAAAAACACTGCAAACACCAATGTTAATATCGGACAACAACCGGAAGGGAGGTCCAACCAAGATTCCCAACAGATAAAGGAGTAACAACCCAACAAACCAACAAAGAATGCAGCACCCGTCCTCTTCATACCTGCCTTCTTCTTTGGGCTAACCCTGAAAAGAGTACAAAGAATCAAAAAAACTGTGTATCACTTAGAGATGAGCAGTAGAATAATTCAGCAGAAATTAGGCAAAAATTCTACTAATCACGGTATACCACAACCCAATACAAGAACAATAACCACAAGAACACTGTCTGAATATGTATACAACATGTAAATACCTCTTTAAGATGACGCACGAATAGCTTGAATGCCCTCTTCTTGGTCTCCTTTGCCTCGCTCTCCTTGGCCTCCCTTTCTCTCTTTTTCCTTTGCTACTCGGCCTCCGATTCCTCCTTCTTCCTTGCAGCTTCTGACTTCTTGTCAGCAATCTAAGGTAATGGGTAACTCGTAACAGCCGAAAATAGTAACACGGCACAAAGAAAGAGGAGATGTTTTACCTCTTCTGCCCTCCTCTCCTTGGCTTCTGTCTCCTCTCGAGCCTCGTGCCGCCTGGCAACACTTCCTCAAACAAATATGCAAACGGACGTCACTGACTTAGGCGTAAATTCGACTACTTCTCGCGGTACACCAAGTTTTGTAGCGATCATACAATGGTAACTAACATACCGAGGGCCAGACAAGGCATTCAATCAATTTGCCGTTACTTGGTCTTGCAGCATCAATGTCTCCCTTAACGAGGGCGGTTTTTGCTTTGTCCAGTGCACGTGTCTGCCCGACCATACGTATTTGTCCAGTGTGAAGGTTGTTTGAGGGAGGACCACACGCTTCTCCACCCAACGTGACCTTCTCTGGATTGCACCAATTGTCCTTCTGTAGGGGGTCGTCAGGCGATGGTACAACATAGTTCGCAGGCGCAGTGGCGTATCCAACATCTTGATGTCTCCATAGGGAGCTAGCACTGATGGATGCTGCACGGCCTCGGACTATTGCATGTAAACATGTCGAATCCTTCTCTGTACAACCTCGCTCAAGCTGCGTTGTAGAATCAGGGGCCGTAGTGGAAGGAAGATGAACTGCGGGGGGTTGTGTTTCTTTGGGTTCATCATCGTCGACAAAGCTCATGATAAGAGGCCTGACAGTCAGGTAAATTGCGCATGGAAGAGAGGAAGAAATGTCTAAATTCAACGATCTGTAGCTTGAGAGGTTGAATTTTGACCTGATTGTACAAATTGCATATGTGAGGTCCTATATTGCGTAAATGTTCGGGTAAAGATGTGGCTCGGTGCGACAAATCATTCTTGGTTCGTCAACTATCTGTTCCAATTGGCACAATTTGACATCCCAATTAACTGATGCACGAAGAGGAACTGCCTCTTTATCGCAACATGAACAACCCAATGTTAAGCGCTAGTGAAAATATGCGAGCACTGTCCATTATGATTCCTAACATCAACCAACTTCATTCAAATTCTATTACCTTCGGCAAGGCACCTCGAAGAGGGGAGAGGGACAACCATTCTGGAGCTACTTAGGCGGGAAAGGTTGTGCCCTAGACCCCTTGGGAGCCCCCCCCCCCCCCCCAACAACAACCAAATAGTGTAAAAAACACATAAAAGGGGGCTAAAACATGCATTACATAGAATATTTGATCATTTTGGATGGTCAAAGTATCAAAAAAATCAGTTTCGGAAAGTTCCATTTTTCAGCTTCTGAGGCGGGAAAACTACATAAGCAGGTTGTGTGCCCTAGACCCCTTGGGAGCCCCCCCCCCCCCCCCCCCACACCAAAATCCAAATAGGGTGAAAACCACATAAACAGGGGCTAAAACATGTTTTACATAAGAGATTTGATCATTTTGGATGGTCAAAGTATAAAAATAAATCAGTTTCGGAAAGTTCCATTGTTGAACTTCTGAGGCGGGAAAACTGCATAAGCAAGTTGTGTGCCCTAGACCCCTTTGGACCCCCCCCCCCAACACCTAAATAGGGTGAAAAACACATAAAAGGGGGCTAAAACATGCTTTACATAGGAGATTTGATTATTTTGGATGGTCAAAGTATCAAAAATCAGTTTCGGAAAGTTCAATTTTTGAGCTTCTAAGGCGGGAAAACTGCATAAGCAAGTTGTGTGCCGTGGACCCCTTGGGAGCCCCCCCCCCCCCCCCCCACCACCAAAATCCAAATAGGGTGAAAAACACATAAACAGGGGCTAAAACATGTTTTACATAGGAGATTTGATCATTTTGGATGGTCAAAGTATAAAAAAAATCAGTTTCGGAAATTCTATTGCCTTCGGCACGTCCACCTCGCAGAGAATCTGCCGTGAGCAATGCACTGTTAAGTGATGAGCTGTTGATGGGGATCGCGTTGTGAAAATTACATAAACCAAACCATAGAAAATTGCCTTGTTTTATTATGAGCATCCAACCAAAATCCGTCCCATTCCAATTCGGGATGTAAGATGATGGTAAATTACTCAAAGCAAAATGTACTTGTAGAACCAAGGATAGAGGGGTTGAGTGGCGGTCTTTCCTACGTACCCTGGAGGCCCCCCCTTGCCGTCGTTCCCGACTTGCGGGGGCCGAATGGCCGGACTCTTGATTTGGCTTTGATTTGGAAGCCCCGGGGTGTCCTCTCCAGTAGCCCGACCCATCTCCGGAAGCGGCAGGCGGGTAAGTAGCTAGTGGGTGTATTTGGTTGCAGCGTTGTTGTATAGAGGATTACAAGCACAAGACTAACAGGACGTGACATGATCCTAATTCCCCAAAGTGTCGGTATTGCTTGTATGTAGACTGTGTTGAAGAGGTCAAGAAACCGACTACCAGGATTAGACATGATCCAAAATCCCCACAGCGCCGGAACTTGGTTGATGGTGGACGTGGTGGCCAAAATCCGATTAGCAGGACCAGACATTGTCCCAAAACCCCGCAGCATCGGATCTTGGTTGTTGATGGAGGTGGCGTGCTACAGTGACACACATACACGCACACACACACACAACCGCATACCCACCCACCAAGCTTTTTTGATTTGCCCGCCGCTTGCTAGCCGATGTTGCTAGGTTTACATGTTACAGGTTCACAACATAGGTGCATATGGAAACACGCAATTGTTGCAAAATGTTGTTGATGGACGTGTAACAAGAGTTTCAAAAGTAGACTTGCAAAAGCAAAATGTGGATCACCCTTCGGCCTTTGGCAAGCGAAACCAATGATCATATTGCTACCGGCGCCACCGGTTGCGAAGCTCAAGTCATTGATCCCACTTGAGTCCGGTTACCTCAGGTGACACACATCTTACATCCGTAATGCTTGACATTGCAGCTGACGACTAGCATGCACACCATTACTTCTTTGGATGTGCCTAACAGCTAGTGTGTGGCATTACGGCATTTTTTGCAACATCACATATGTCCTAAGAAGTAATGCAAATCGTTCAGTGGCATGAACGTTGCTTTGATCTTTGTCCGGGTGAAGCTTCACTGATAGGTGCAGATGTTGCTTACAGATGTCACCTTTGTTTGTAGCCCCAAGCAATTGCATGCCAACCTCAAAATTGTTCTTGTCCAAATATTCATGCATTGCTGGATATGAAGCAATGGGGAGATCAAGCAAGCATTGTGCTTTGGTCATGTTGGATGATGATGCGGTGTCTTGGTTTTTTTGTGGTTTGCGCTTGTGGGGAGATTTAGGTTGTTGATCGTCATGAGGCCGTTTTTTGGCATCGTTCTTCTTAACTCGCTTTGTATGCAATACATGCTCTTCATCGTCATTGGTGAAAAGGTTGTGTTGATGACCAGTGGACTCATCTTGGTGAATAGCATGTCTCTTTTTTCTCGGGGGTAATGCATATTCTTCATCATCACTAATGATGGCCTATGGTGGAATGTTGGTTGTTTGCTTTTCGTTGAGACTTTTGTGTGAGGAGTGCTGCAAGGGATGCATATTATGCCCCTTGCGTTTCTCATGTTTGTCAAGTTGATTGAAACTTTTTGAAGCAACACATGTAAAACAACGCTTTTTGGTACCAAGTTTCCATTGGCTCTTTATAAAGTTTGCATGCAACCGCTGATTACCACGAGAGAAGCATTGTAGTGCATCTTGCAATGAACGCTTGGTGGGTTTCTTTTGTTTTTGTGAGCAATGTATGCATCTTCTGTTGCTGCCTAATGCCATTTGGGTAGCGGTAAAGGATGTTTTTGGCTTTAATTCATTGCATGAAGCGCACGGTAGTCCCGCGGCTTGACAATGCACACATCTTTGGTCAACACCTCGAGTATTGAATTCACAAGGCATTCTTTTAAGGTTGCAACATGGGCAGCACATAGTTCTACAACGTTGGCATGATGCGTGTTTACCAAATTCTGAGTGCACACGCTCTTGCTGGCAAGAAGGACAAGTGACTTTGGTGCGCTGCTGGCATGTCACATCTGCAGCAATTTGTTATGCCATGCGCTCTTGTTGGCAAGAAGGGCAAGTGACCTTGGTGCATCGCTTGCAAACCTCTTGCACTGACTGCTGATTCCATGCGCTCGTGCTGGCAAGAAGGGCAAGTGACCTTAGTACATCGGTTGCATGTACCTCTTGCACTAATTTCTGATTATATGTGTTGTTGTTGGCAAGAAGGGCAAGTGACCTTGGTACATCGGTTGCATGTAGGCCTTGCACTCATTTCTGATTCCATGAGCTCCCGTTGGCAAGAAGGGCAATTGACCTTGGTACATCGCTTGCATGTACCTCTTGCACTGATTTCTGATTCTATGCGCTCTTGTTGGCAAGAGGGTAAGTGACCTTAGTACATCGGTTGCGTAAACCTCTTGCACTGATTTGTGACTCCTTGCGCTCTTGCTGCCAAGAAGGGCAAGTGACCTTGGAACATCGCTTGCATGTACCCCTTGCAGTGATTTCTAAATCTATGCGCTCTTGTTGGCGAGAAGGGCAAGTGACCTTAGTACATCGGTTGCATGTACCTCTTGCACTGATTTCTGATTCTATGTGTTCTTGTTGGCAAGAAGGGCAAGGGACCTTGGTACATCGCTTGCATGTACCTCTTGCACTGATTTCTGATTCTATGTGTTCTTGTTGGCAAGAAGGGCAATTGACCTTGGTACATCGGTATCATGTACCCCTTGCACTGATTTCTGATTCCATGAGCTCCCGTTGGCAAGAAGGCCAATTGACCTTGGTACATCGCTTGCATGTACCTCTTGCACTGATTTCTATTCTATGCGCTCTTGTTGGCAAGAGGGTAAGTGACCTTAGTACATCGGTTGCGTAAACCTCCTGCACTGATTTCTGACTCCTTGCGCTCTTGCTGCCAAGAAGGGCAAGTGACCTTGGAACATCCGTTGCATGTACCTCTTGCAGTGATTTCCGAATCTTTGCGCTCTTGTTGGCAAGAAGGGCAAGTGACCTTGGAACAACGGTTGCATGTACCTCTTGCACTGTCCTCTGATTCTATGTGTTCTTGTTGGCAAGAAGGGCAAGTGACCTTAGTACATCGGTTGCATGTACCTCTTGCAGTGATTTCTGATTCTATGTGTTCTTGTTGGCAAGAGGGGCAATTGACCTTGGTACATCGGTAGCATGTACCCCTTGCACTGATTTGTGATTCCATGAGCTCCCGTTGGCAAGAAGGGCAAGTGACTTTGGTCCATCGCTTGCACGTACCTCTTGCACTGATTTCTGATTCTATGCGCTGTTGCTGCCAAGAAGGGCAAGTGACCTGAGTACATCGCTTGCATGTACTTCTTGCACTGATTTCTCATTCTATGCGCTCTTGCTGCCAGGAAGGGCAAGTGACCTGAGTACATCGATTGCATGTACCTCTTGCACTGATTTCTGATTCCTTGCGCTCTTGATGGCAAGAAGGGCAAGTGACCTTAGTACATCGGTTGCATGTACGTGTGGCACCGATTTCTGATTCTATGTGTTCTTGTTGGCAAGAGGGGCAAACTACCTAAGTACATCGGTTGCGTAAACATCTTGCACTGATTTCGGATTCCGTGCGCTCCTGTTGTCAGAAGGGCAAGGGACCTTGGTACATCGCTTACATGTACCTCGTGCACTGACTGCTGATTCCACGCTCTCCTGCTGGCAAGAAGGGCAAGTGACCTTGGTACATCGCTTGCATGTACCTCTTGCACTGAGTTCTGATTCCATGTGTTGTTGTTGGCAAGAAGGGAAAGTGACCTTGGTACATCGCTTGCATGTACCTCTTGCAGTGATTTCTAAATCTATGCGCTCTTGCTGCCAAGAAGGGCAAGTGACCTTGGTACATCGATTGCATGTACCTCTTGCACTGATTTCTGATTCTATGCGTTCTTGTTGGCAAGAAGGGTAAGTGACCTTGGTACATCGCTTGCATGTACCTCTTGCAGTGATTTCTAAATCTATGCGCTCTTGCTGCCAAGAAGGGCAAGTGACCTTGGTACATCGATTGCATGTACCTCTTGCACTGAATTCTGATTCTATGCGTTCTTGTTGGCAAGAAGGGTAAGTGACCTTGGTACATCGCTTGCATGTACCTCTTGCAGTGATTTCTAAATCTATGCCCTCTTGCTGCCAAGAAGGGCAAGTGACGTGAGTACATCGATTGCATGTACCTCTTGCACTGATTTTTGATTCCACGCGCTCCTGCTGGCAAGAAGGGCAAGTGACTTTGGTACATCGCTTGCACGTACCTCTTGCACTGATTTGTCATTCTATGCGCTCTTGCTGCCAAGAAGGGCAAGTGACCTTGGTACATTGCTTGCATGTACCTCTTGCACTGATTTCTCGTTCCACGCGCTCCTGCTGGCAAGAAGGGCAAGTGACTTTGGTACATCGCTTGCATGTACCTCTTGCACTGATTTCTCATTCTATGCGATGTTGCTGCCAAGAAGGGCAAGTGACGTGAGTACATCGATTGCATGTACCTCTTGCACTGATTTCTGATTCCTTGCGCTCTTGATGGCAAGAAGGGAAAGTGATCTTAGTGCATCGGCTACATGTACGTGTGGCACTGATTTCTGATTCTATGTGTTCTTGTTGGCAAGAAGGGCAAGTGACCTCAGTACATGGGTTGCGTAAACCTCTTGCACTGATTTCGGATTGCATGCGCTCCCGTTGGCAAGAAGGGCAAGTGACCTTGGTACATCAGTTGCATGTACCCTTAGCCTTGATTTCTGATTCCATGCGCTCCTGCTGCCAAGAAGGGCAAGTGACCTTAGTACATCGGTTGCATGTACCTCTTGCAGTGATTTCTGATGCTATGGGTTCTTCTTGGCAAGAAGGGCAAGTGACTTCGGTACATCGGTTACGTAAACCTCTTGCACTGATTTCGGATTCCGTGCGCTCCTGTTGGCAAGAAGGGCAAGTGACCTTGGTACATCGACTGCACGTACCTCTTGCACTGATTTCTGATTCTATGCGCTCTTGTTGCCAAGAAGGGCAAGTGCCTGAGTACATCGATTGCATGTACCTCTTGCACTGATTTCTGATTCTATGCGTTCTTGTTGGCAAGAAGTGCAAGTGACCTAGGTACATTGCTTGCATGTACCTCTTGCACCGATTTCTGATCCCACGCGCTCCTGTTGGCAAGAAGGGTAAGTGACCTTGGTACATCGCTTGCATGTACCTCTTGCAATGATTTCTAATTCTATGTGCTCTTGCTGCCAAGAAGGGCAAGTGACCTGAGTACATCGATTGCATGTACCTCTTGCACTGATTTTTGATTCCGGGCGTTCCTGCTGACAAGAAGGGCAAGTGACTTTGATACATTGCTTGCACGTACCTCTTCCGCTGATTTCTGATTCTATGCGCTCTTGCTGCCAAGAACGGCAAGTGACCTGAGTACATCGCTTGCATGTACCCCTTGCAGTGATTTCTCATTCCACGCGCTCCTGCTGGCAAGAAGGGCAAGTGACTTTGGTACATCGCTTGCATGTCACTCTTGCAATGAATTTTGATTCTATGCGCTGTTGCTGCCAAGAAGGGCAAGTGACTTGAGTACATCGATTGCATGTACCTGTTGCACTGATTTTTGATTCCTTGCGCTCTTGATGGCAAGAAGGGACAGTGACATTAGTACATCGGTTGCATGTACGTGTGGCACTGATTTCTGATTCTATGTGTTCCTGTTGGCAAGAAGGGCAAGTGACCTCAGTACATCGGTTGCGTAAACCTCTTGCACTGATTTCTGATTCCCTGCGCTCTTGTTGCCAAGAAGGGCAAGTGACCTTAGTACATCGGTTGCATGTACCTCTCGCAGTGATTTCTGATCCTATGTGTTCTTGTTGGCAAGAAGGGCAAGGGACCTTGGTACATCGGTTGTATGTACCTCTTGCACTGACTGCTGATTCCACGCTCTCCTGCTGGCAAGAAGGGCAAGTGACCTTGGTACATCGCTTGCATGTACCTCTTGCACTGAGGTCTGATTCCATGTGTTGTTGTTGGCAAGAAGGGCAAGTGACCTTGGTACATCGGTTGCATGTACCTCTTGCACTGATTTTCTGATTCCATGTGCTCTTGTTGGCAAGAAGGGCAAGTGACTCTGGTACATCGCTTGCATGTACCTCTTGCACTGATTTCTGATTCCATGTGCTCCCGTTGGCAAGAAAGGCAAGTGACCTTGGTATTGCTTGCATGTACCTCGTGCACTAATTTCGGATGCCATGCGTTCTTGCTCGAAAGAAGTACAAGTGACCTTGGTACCTCGGTTGCATGTACCTCTTGCACTGCTTTCTGATTCCATGTGCTCATGTTGGCAAGAAGGGCAAGTGGCCTTAGTACATCGGTTGCATGTACCTCTTGCACTGATTTCTGATTCTATGGGCTGTTGTTGGCAAGAAGGGCAATTGACCTTAGTACATCGGTTACGTAAACCTCTTGCACCGATTTCTGATTCCGTGCGCTCTTGTTGGCAAGAAGGGCAATTGATCTTAGTACATCAGTTGCATGTACCTCTTGCACTGATTTCTGATTCCATGTGCTCCTGCCGCCAAGAAGGGCAATTGATCTTAGTACATCGGTTGCATGTACCTCTTGCACTGATTTCTGATTCTATGCTTTCTTGTTGGCGAGAAGGGTAAGTGACCTTGGTACATCGCTTGCATGTACCTCTTGCAGTGATTTCTAAATCTATGCGCTCTTGCTGCCAAGAAGGGCAAGTGACCTTGGTACATCGATTGCATGTACCTCTTGCACTGATTTCTGATTCTATGCGTTCTTGTTGGCAAGAAGGGTAAGTGACCTTGGTACATCGCTTGCATGTACCTCTTGCAGTGATTTCTAAATCTATGCGCTCTTGCTGCCAAGAAGGGCAAGTGACCTTGGTACATCGATTGCATGTACCTCTTGCACTGAATTCTGATTCTATGCGTTCTTGTTGGCAAGAAGGGTAAGTGACCTTGGTACATCGCTTGCATGTACCTCTTGCAGTGATTTCGAAATCTATGCGCTCTTGCTGCCAAGAAGGGCAAGTGACCTTGGTACATCGATTGCATGTACCTCTTGCACTGATTTCTGATTCTATGCGTTCTTGTTGGCAAGAAGGGTAAGTGACCTTGGTACGTCGCTTGCATGTACCTCTTGCAGTGATTTCGAAATCTATGCCCTCTTGCTGCCAAGAAGGGCAAGTGACCTTGGTACATCGATTGCATGTACCTCTTGCACTGATTTTTGATTCCACGCGCTCCTGCTGGCAAGAAGGGCAAGTGACTTTGGTACATCGCTTGCACGTACCTCTTGCACTGATTTGTCATTCTATGCGCTCTTGCTGCCAAGAAGGGCAAGTGACCTTGGTACATTGCTTGCATGTACCTCTTGCACTGAATTCTGATTCCACGCGCTCCTGCTGGCAAGAAGGGCAAGTGACCTTGGTACATCGCTTGCATGTACCTCTTGCACTGATTTCTCATTCTATGCGATGTTGCTGCCAAGAAGGGCAAGTGACGTGAGTACATCGATTGCATGTACCTCTTGCACTAATTTCTGATTCCTTGCGCTCTTGATGGCAAGAAGGGAAAGTGACCTTAGTGCATCGGCTACATGTATGTGTGGCACTGATTTCTGATTCTATGTGTTCTTGTTGGCAAGAAGGGCAAGTGACTTTGGTACATCGCTTGCATGTACCTCTTGCACTGATTTCTCATTCTATGCGATGTTGCTGCCAAGAAGGGCAAGTGACGTGAGTACATCGATTGCATGTACCTCTTGCACTAATTTCTGATTCCTTGCGCTCTTGATGGCAAGAAGGGAAAGTGACCTTAGTGCATCGGCTACATGTATGTGTGGCACTGATTTCTGATTCTATGTGTTCTTGTTGCAAGAAGGGCAAGTGACCTCATTACATGGGTTGCGTAAACCTCTTGCACTGATTTCTGATTGCGTGCGCTCCCGTTGGCAAAAAGGGCAAGTGACCTTGGTACATCGGTTGCATGTACCCTTAGCCTTGATTTCTGATTCCATGCGCTCCTGCTGCCAAGAAGGGCAAGTGACCTTAGTACATCGGTTGCATGTACCTCTTGCAGTCATTTCTGATCCTATGGGTTCTTGTTGGCAAGCAGGGCAAGTGACCTCGGTACATCGGTTACGTAAACCTCTTGCACTGATTTCAGATTCCGTGCGCCCCTGTTGGCAAGAAAGGCAAATGACCTTGGTACATCGCTTGCACGTACCTCTTGCACTGATTTCTGATTCTATGCGCTCTTGTTGCCAAGAAGGGCAAGTGCCTGAGTACATCGATTGCATGTACCTCTTGCACTGATTTCTGATTCTATGCGTTCTTGTTGGCAAGAAGGGCAGATGACCTAGGTACATTGCTTGCATGTACCTCTTGCACCGATTTCTGATCCCACGCGCTCCTGCTGGCAAGAAGGGTAAGTGACCTTGGTACATCGCTTGCATGTACCTCTTGCAATGATTTCTAATTCTATGTGCTCTTGCTGCCAAGAAGGGCAAGTGACCTGAGTACATCGATTGCATGTACCTCTTGCACTGATTTTGGATTCCACGCGCTCCTGCTGGCACGAGGGGCAAGTGACTTTGATACATTGCTTGCACGTACCTCTTCCGCTGATTTCTGATTCTATGCGCTCTTGCTGCCAAGAAGGGCAAGTGACCTGAGTACATCGCTTGCATGTACCCCTTGCACTGATTTTTGATTCCTTGCGCTCTTGATGGCAAGAAGGGACAGTGACATTGATACATCGGTTGCATGTACGTGTGGCACTGATTTCTGATTCTATGTGTTCTTGTTGGCAAGAAGGGCAAGTGACCTCAGTACATCGGTTGCGTAAACCTCTTGCACTGATTTCTGATTCCATGTGTTGTTGTTGGCAAGAAGGGCAAGTGACCTTGGTACATCGGTTGCATGTACCTCTTGCATTGATTTTCTGATTCCATGTGCTCTTGTTGGCAAGAAGGGCAAGTGACTCTGGTACATCGCTTGCATGTACCTCTTGCACTGATTTCTGATTCCATGTGCTCCCGTTGGCAAGAAAGGCAAGTGACCTTGGTATTGCTTGCATGTACCTCGTGCACTAATTTCGGATGCCATGCGTTCTTGCTCGAAAGAAGTACAAGTGACCTTGGTACCTCGGTTGCATGTACCTCTTGCACTGCTTTCTGATTCCATGTGCTCATGTTGGCAAGAGGGGAAAGTGGCCTTAGTACATCGGTTGCATGTACCTCTTGCACTGATTTCTGATTCTATGGGCTGTTGTTGGCAAGAAAGGCAATTGACCTTAGAACATCGGTTACGTAAACCTCTTGCACCGATTTCTGATTCCGTGCGCTCTTGTTGGCAAGAAGGGCAATTGATCTTAGTACATCGGTTGCATGTACCTCTTGCACTGATTTCCGATTCCATGTGCTCCTGCCGCCAAGAAGGGCAATTGATCTTAGTACATCGGTTGCATGTACCTCTTGCACTGATTTCTGATTCTATGCTTTCTTGTTGGCGAGAAGCGTAAGTGACCCTGGTACATCGCTTGCATGTACCTCTTGCAGTGATTTCTAAATCTATGCGCTCTTGCTGCCAAGAAGGGCAAGTGACCTTGGTACATCGATTGCATGTACCTCTTGCACTGAATTCTGATTCTATGCGTTCTTGTTGGCAAGAAGGGTAAGTGACCTTGGTACATCGCTTGCATGCACCTCTTGCAGTGATTTCTAAATCTATGCGCTCTTGCTGCCAAGAAGGGCAAGTGACCTTGGTACATCGATTGCATGTACCTCTTGCACTGATTTCTGATTCTATGCGTTCTTGTTGGCAAGAAGGGCAAGTGACCTTGGTACATCGATTGCATGTACCTCTTGCACTGATTTTTGATTCCACGCGCTCTTGCTGGCAAGAAGGGCAAGTGACTTTGGTACATCGCTTGCACGTACCTCTTGCACTGATTTGTCATTCTATGCGCTCTTGCTGCCAAGAAGGGCAAGTGACCTTGGTACATTGCTTGCATGTACCTCTTGCACTGATTTCTGATTCCACGCGCTCCTGCTGGCAAGAAGGGCAAGTGACTTTGGTACATCGCTTGCATGTACCTCTTGCACTGATTTCTCATTCTATGCGATGTTGCTGCCAAGAAGGGCAAGTGACGTGAGTACATCGATTGCATGTACCTCTTGCACTAATTTCTGATTCCTTGCGCTCTTGATGGCAAGAAGGGAAAGTGACCTTAGTGCATCGGCTACATGTACGTGTGGCACTGATTTCTGATTCTATGTGTCCTTGTTGCAAGAAGGGCAAGTGACCTCAGTACATGGGTTGCGTAAACCTCTTGCACTGATTTCTGATTGCGTGCGCTCCCGTTGGCAAGAAGGGCAAGTGACCTTGGTACATCGGTTGCATGTACCCTTACCCTTGATTTCTGATTCCATGCGCTCCTGCTGCCAAGAAGGGCAAGTGACCTTAGTACATCGGTTGCATGTACCTCTTGCAGTGATTTCTGATCCTATGGGTTCTTGTTGGCAAGAAGGGCAAGTGACCTCGGTACATCGGTTACGTAAACCTCTTGCACTGATTTCGGATTCCGTGCGCTCCTGTTGGCAAGAAGGGCAAATGACCTTAGTACATCGCTTGCACGTACCTCTTGCACTGATTTCTGATTCTATGCGTTCTTGTTGGCAAGAAGTGCAAGTGACCTGAGTACATCGATTGCATGTACCTCTTGCACTGATTTCTGATTCTATGCGTTCTTGTTGGCAAGAAGGGCAGATGACCTAGGTACATTGCTTGCATGCACCTCTTGCACTGATTTCTGATCCCACGCGCTCCTGCTGGCAAGAAGGGTAAGTGACCTTGGTACATCGCTTGCATGTACCTCTTGCAATGATTTCTAATTCTATGTGCTCTTGCTGCCAAGAAGGGCAAGTGACCTGAGTACATCGATTGCATGTACCACTTGCACTGATTTTGGATTCCACGCGCTCCTGCTGGCAGGAAGGGCAAGTGACTTTGATACATTGCTTGCACGTACCTCTTCCGCTGATTTCTGATTCTATGCGCTCTTGCTGCCAAGAAGGGCAAGTGACCTGAGTACATCGCTTGCATGTACCCCTTGCACTGATTTCTCATTCCACGCGCTCCTGCTGGCAAGAAGGGCAAATGACTTTGGTACATCGCTTGCATGTACCTCTTGCAGTGAATTTTGATTCTATGCACTGTTGCTGCCAAGAAGGGCAAGTGACCTGAGTACATCGATTGCATGTACCTCTTGCACTGATTTTTGATTCCTTGCGCTCTTGATGGCACCAAGGGACAGTGACATTAATACATCGGTTGCATGTACGTGTGGCACTGATTTCTGATTCTATGTGTTCTTGTTGCAAGAAGGGCAAGTGACCTCAGTACATCGGTTGCGTAAACCTCTTGCACTGAGTTCTGATTCCGTGCGCTCTCGTTGGCAAGAAGGGCAAGTGACCTTGGTACATCAGTTGCATGTACCTCTCGCAGTGATTACTGATTCCATGCGCTCCTGCTGCCAAGAAGGGCAAGTGACCTTAGTACATCGGTTGCATGTACCTCTTGCAGTGATTTCTGATCCTATGGGTTCTTGTTGGCAAGAAGGGCAAGTGACCTCGGTACATCGGTTACGTAAACCTCTTGCACTGATTTCGGATTCCGTGCGCTCCTGCTGGCAAGAAGGGCAAGTGATCTTGGTACATCGCTTGCACGTACCTCTTGCACTGATTTCTGATTCTATGCACTTTTGTTGCCAAGAAGGGCAAGTGCCTGAGTACATCGATTGCATGTACCTCTCGCACTGATTTCTGAGTCTATGCGTTCTTGTTGGCAAGAATGGCAAGTGACCTAGGTACATTGCTTGCATGTACCTCTTGCACTGATTTCTGATCCCACGCGCTCCTGCTGGCAAGAAGGGTAAGTGACCTTGGTACATCGCTTGCATGTACCTCTTGCAATGATTTCTAATTCTATGTGCTCTTGCTGCCAAGAAGGGCAAGTGACCTGAGTACATCGATTGCATGTACCTCTTGCACTGATTTTGGATTCCACGCGCTCCTGCTGGCAAGAAGGGCAAGTGACTTTGATACATTGCTTGCACGTACCTCTTGCAGTGATTTTTGATTCTATGCGCTCTTGCTGCCAAGAAGGGCAAGTGACCTCAGTACATCGCTTGCATGTACCCCTTGCACTGATTTCTCATTCCACGCGCTCCTGCTGGCAAGAAGGGCAAATGACTTTGGTACATCGCTTGCATGTACCTCTTGCAGTGAATTTTGATTCTATGCACTGTTGCTGCCAAGAAGGGCAAGTGACCTGAGTACATCGATTGCATGTACCTCTTCCACTGATTTTTGATTCCTTGCGCTCTTGATGGCGAGAAGGGACAGTGACATTAGTACATCGGTTGCATGTACGTGTGGCACTGCTTTCTGATTCTATGTGTTCTTGTTGGCAAGAAGGGCAAGTGACCTCAGTACATCGGTTGCGTAAACCTCTTGCACTGAGTTCTGATTCCGTGTGCTCTCGTTGGCAAGAAGGGCAAGTGACCTTGGTACATCGGTTGCATGTACCTCTTGCACTGATTTCTGATTCCATGCGCTCCTGCTGCCAAGAAGGGCAAGTGACCTTGGTATTGCTTGCATGTACCTCGTGAACTAATTTCGGATGCCATGCGTTCTTGCTCGAATGAAGTACAAGTGACCTTGGTACCTCGGTTGCATGTACCTCTTGCACTGCTTTCTGATTCCATGTGCTCCTGTTGGCAAGAAGGGCAAGTGACCTTCGTACATCGCTTGCATGTACCTCTTGCACTGATTTCTGATTCCATGTGCTCCCGTTGGCAAGAATGGCAAGTGACCCTGGTAAATTGGTTGCATGTACCTCTTGCACTAATTTCGGATGCCATGTGTTCTTGTTGGAAAGAAGTACAAGTGACTTTGGTTGCCCTTATGTACCCCTTGCACTAATTTCTGATTGCGTTGTTGTTGGCAAGAAGGGCAAATGACCTTGTTTGCCACTTGTTTGCAACACTGTTTGCAACAGCGCTTTTCAAAAGGCATTTGCCGCTAAGGAGAAAAGGTGGCTATTGGCTTGGGGATTACACATCTGTTGCAAAACTTCATTTTTGTGACATCATGTGCACAATCATCACAAGCGAAAGGTGGAGGATTAGGTAGATCGGATGATGCAATATGACGGTAATTTTGGCAACCACAGTCCACACAAGTTGCAGCAACCTGCATTGAAACAAGACGCCCTGTGGTGATGTAGGTCAAAGTTTTTTTCACAGAGTCTCTTTAGAGGGAATGTAGGACCAATCGGGTCACCACGTTTGAAGTTTTAATTGCAAAAAAGACGATAGATGAGCAAATCTGAAGAGAACCGAACCCGACTAAGTGCAAAATAGCACAAAATGGGGTCATCCGCTATCAAGTCTACAATGGCAGCATTCAAGGTTTGACCTTGCGAACTATGGCTAGTAATGCCAGATGCGGGACCAATAGGAAACTGACGGCGGCTAACATTGAAAACGGGGTTCTTCTTGTTCTTATCTAGGTACCATATCTTTGAAGTTCGAACAATCGGGTAAAGGCCAGGTCTCGTTAAGCCCCGGACTATCCCATTGGCATCCGGTACTTGACGGAAAAGCACCACAGGCACATAACGTAGAATACATACACCGGCTTTCTCTGGCACGGAGTTCTCACGTGGGTCTAGAATCAAACTATCAAGAAAGGGGTCCGTCCCACGTAGCAAATTCTTTCTTAGGAGGCCTTAATGGCCCGGGGGGTGGGGGGGGGTCTACGAAATGAAGGCCATTCATGGGGTGAAAGAAATGGTGAATTACTACCCCCTAATTGCACACAGCGCACAACGTGTGAAGTTTTCGATTGAAATCATGCCCCATATTGTCCACTTGGACCCTTTTGCCTGCAATCGAGGACACTGGCAAACCATCCAAAACGGGCATTCAGATTCGAAATAGCACTCAAGGACAAGTTGCATTGTCCACGGAAGGGTTTCTGTCGTGTACACATGACACTCTGTGAAACAGTACACTGATACATGGTGAAACAAACCCCCATTTTCACGGAATTTCGATGAGACGCGAAATTTCGCCAAATTTGGTAAAATGCAGTATAATGAGGTATGAAATACTGTCAGTGCATTGCCTGCTTGCCACAATACAAGATTGATACACAATATCACGGACATACAATTCGCACCATATAGAACTCTTTATAATCAACCAATACACAAACATACATCACAGAAACTACCACATGTTGCCTACAAAAGGCAATTCCACGTGCCAACACCCACAAAGGGTGAGTCACAATAACAAATCAAATAAAGTCGGAGACAAATTAAAATTCAAAATGGCTGCTCAAAGGACGGTGGTTCTGCAGTAACCGATGTCTCATCATAGCAGTCAACACTAAATCACCGTCGTTGCTTGTTCCCCAAACGCGTTCCTTTTTGAGGTTGCTGCTGTGGCTGGGCTACTAGTGCAGTCCCACCACTCACCAAACTCGCAAAGTTCTCCAATCCCTCTGGTGACGGTGACTGTCCTTTCGACTCAAACAGTGGATGTGTATTGCCTTTGTGTGGCGTGAGCAAATGCTGACTCTGATGCTCTATCTGCTCCTCATCATCGTGCGCCGCTGGAGCCTCAACAGAGGGTGATCGAGCCCTTTTCGTAGGCGTTGCTTGGGGCTCGGCATCCACACCAGGGCGATTGCCGGCAGTCCCCTTCTTTGTCTTTGGCTTAGATGCCTTCGGCTTTGGGGTTCCCTTGGGCTTGGCATCCACGTCCGGCATACTATCCATGTAGTCTGGTTCATCAGGGTCATCAGGTACATAAGCCATTCCAAACCTGTCGACAGGCACACCCTTGTCCAGTTGTGGCAACACAAGCTCCTAGTAGATTGGGGCCGAAGAGGAAGCCTCTCTTAAAGTACCAGTTGTGAGGTCAACAGTTTCTTTAGGTATTTCATAAACCTTAGCTTTGAGGAAACCAAATACAACCAAAATTTCCAACTTGAGAAGAATGTGAAGCTGAACAGCCAAATTTGGAGAGCAAGACCCCGGCAGCACCCAGTTCGTAAGATTCATCGGGACTTTTAGAATATGTAGCACCCATTGAATAGCCTCAGGACACAGGATATTGGGTAATGGGCCTTCACTGGATGTAATGTACATCGGCAGCTAAACAGATGGTGCAAATTGGACAAAATGACGGGAGTGGCGAAATTTCGCTCAATTGTGAGATTTTGCTGTTTTGGGGTTGCAATTCACACGGGGCAATGTACCTTCCTTGGAATTGGAGTCAACGTGACGATTGTCTTCACTTATTGCATCATAGTGAAATTTGGACTGCGGCTGCCATTGTTGTACACCATGACACTCACGTGATTCACTCCGTCCTCAGCTAGGTCAAGTCTACACCTGGCTCATGATGATTCGAACGTCCGCCAATTCACCAGCAACCACCAGTGGTTTCCCCATTGAAACATGTCGCACAACAAGAGGTCGTACACCCATGGACCAGCCCTTTGGAACCTCAATGACAGCCATTGTGAACGGCAACCCAACGACAGTAGCATTCAAAATGGTAGTAGGATTCAGAAGACAAAGCTGAAAGGGGGACTCACCGCCAGCAGCATCTGCACCAGAACCACAAACTGTCTTCAAGTGAACCACATTCCCTTCGGAGCTGGCAATGTCAAATGAATTCCGAGGTCTGGCCAGGTGGCTCCAAAAGTCTACATATTTTGAGGATGTCGAGAATATGGCCTTGCACAAAGAGTCCCAGGGAGGCATAGGCAAGTCATCAGTGTACACCCAGTCTACACAGCGGAACTTAAATGCACCAATCCCCTTGATATGACGCTGTAGGGTAGCAATCTCGGATGTATTGCCTGTTATCAAGAAAAACTGGGCGTCTAGACCATGTTTCCACCTGAGACGCGAAATTTCGCCACTATCAGCAGAATTCGATGATTTCATAGTGCATTTCAGGATGCCTGCACAACATACTGCGGGATGGGTGAACCAACTCCACTGGACAGTCAGGATGCATAACAATCCAGCCCCATCGCATTTCCCTCTGGCATTCACGTGCCACTTTAGCCAGTCCTGCAACATTAGCTCGTGGAGTCTCCATGTATCGGGCACTGTGCAAGGCATGGTCCCATGAGCCCCTCCAATGGTTCGAATGATCCAAGTGCCAGGGGGTTCCGCGTGGTCTCGAAATTGCGTGCTGTGTAGCGAGTTGCCTCAATCATTCTAGCCAAAGGTAGCTAGCGTCGTGCCACACAATCCTACAGCGTATACAACCAATGGCTTTCGGGCGCAGAACACTAATGCGCATCACAGCAACCGTCACACACCGCGCTTCCTTCATCAGCTGACAGTCCAGCCTCCTCCAACATCTGGCGGCACACGCTAGTGAGACTGAGATCAGCATTCTCAGGCTCCTCCAAGTTCTCCATCAGCAGCACTGCCCTCTCACTCATGTATGCTCCTATGCATGACAGGTGTGCTGCCTGATGGTGGCTGGCCAGGCTTCTCCTCTGGCGCAAGGGAGTATCCCACTTCAGAACCATACACTCAAACTGCAGTTGCCATCTCAAAAGGTCTAGATTCTTTTTCTCATGTTCACTGGCTAGTCTCCCTGCCACAAAAGACATGCTTACCACCAATGATCCATAACCTGCCCACTGAGGCAATAATTGAAGAAAATTCGTCCCTAGGACAGTACACAAACGACAAACGTGTAGCTGCACGTGCAGCAACATACAATTTTTAGGCCAGACCAGTAATCCCTTGATGATCCCCACGGGAAATACCCTTGCCCAATCCTCCAGCCGCAGCTTCAGTCTGGTCTCGCTGACCTTCCAGATTGGCCCTTGCTCGCAGTTGGTATCCACCTGAAGGACCTTGTGGGATGACACTGTCTTCTGCACGGCATCTGCTAGAGTGACTGTTTTCGAAGGTACCTTCTTGTTCCCCCGGCTTTGCGGATTCCGTTGACTGGGGCCCTCGGAGGACCCCTCCGAGGGTTGTGATAAAGAGGGTGGCTCAGGGGCCACAAGCACATTGGTATTTGATTTTGGGGGTAAAGATGACATGACAGTGGGGGCCCGGAGGAAATTAGGGTGCTCTGGGCATGGATCACATCGACAGACAGTGGTGATTTGGTTGTTTCCGGACCAGTTATTCCTAATTCATAGCGTTTGCAAAGAGAAATCTTTGAATATTGCAGAGAGCAGCTGAGATCACACATCATGACATTCTCGGCAAAATGTACATAAAATCATGAGAGTTGGGAGCACACACAAAAATGAATACCACGTTAGTGGTATAATGGCAGCAGTGTAACAGCACCCTGTAGGACACATGCTCAAAACACACAAAACCCAAAAGTGACCAAAATTCCGCGTCTCAAACCAAACTATGCTAAAAACACTATTGAAAACACAAAATATGTCAGATGTGGCAAAATTTCGCCACTCCATGCAAAAACACCACAATCACGGGACAGTATTTGGTACATTGTGAAGACAACAGGTACGCCAGTCCCATTGTGAAACACCCTGTCCAAAAACGTCCTCTTCATCCAGAATAGCTACTATGTCGTCATCAACCCACACACTACTGTCATCATTGTCACTGTGGACTGCAAACAAGGCTACCTCCGGGCCATCGTCCTCGTCATCGCTCGCATTGTCCGCACATCCCCCCCCCCCCACCACCATTCGCATGCTGCACCCTATTCTGCGGTAGTTGTTGTGGGCCAAGTTTGGCTTGCGGTTTTGGATTCCTTGGGGCAGGTTGGGCGATGGGTGCACCGTGTCTTGGGGGAGCGGGGGGGCGGGGGTGAGGGGCAGCTGGTTTTGCAATGGGTTTCCCTGTTTCGGGTTTTGGTTTGGGTTTGGGCTTAGGCGGGCTGGTAATTTGCATCACTCTCTGGATATCCACATTCCGTTGCCGTGCAATTGTTGATGGAGGCACGGTTTGCTGTACAACCGTAAGAACGTCATTGCTGGGGGGGTTCTTACGAAGAAGGGTCCTAATATATTTGTGGAAGACACTGAAAAGAAGGCTATGTGGTGGAACGGCCGCAAATGTTCTAGGAAAACGAAGGTCATCTACACTACGCAACACAACCGCTTCTACTACCCGAAGGGGTGGCGGCTTCCATTGTACAATCGGCAAGGATGCAACAAACACACTCAGAATAAGGTTTCCCAGATTGGACCCATACCGCTTAAGACATTTCTCTGTCAGTGAAAACCGCAGGTTCTTCCACTCTGCCACGGTCTCGCTCAACGTTACAAAAATTTCAGAGGTGCCACTCAGGGATGTGATGGTAGTCCATATCCGGCACTGTGCACACAACCTGCTGAACATTGCCTCCCCATATTCCTCACTGTGAATACAACTGGGCGTTCGAGAGTGCCAACGTTGCCATGTGACTGGAGCAGCCACCAATGTCTTGGTGTACTCAACATTCTCCCATTGATCCCCCAACAAAGAAAGCATAACCAACAAACAGGACTCCAGCACTGCCAAGGCATTTTTCCCACTTCCGGGATCTGGACCAACCCAAGTGCAGTCTCTCACAAGGACACCAATCCTAAATGCAGCAGGGCAATACTCCTTCAACAACACCTTCAACCCCAAAAGTAGCTCCTTGCTTTTAGAGTACATGTCCGTCAATGGTCCATTCTGCGCTGTCACAGCAAATGCATCAAGTTTTGCCCGGACTCTTGGTAAGTAAGTGCTAGCATTCAGAAAAAGCGCCAGTATTGTCTTCTCAATATGAAGGAGCTTCACCTTTGTTGGTACTGCGTCCCCTTCCTTGAAATCGGTGTGTACTCTCTCGATCAGACACATAATGGGCATAACATTGTGGTACAGCATGGTGATCATATGCTTGTACGGGTGCCAAACCCCATAGATGAGGGGGAGCCTTGACCAGTGCAACTGGAGATTCCATGAAGTGTAACTCTGCCCATACACGTATTTCAAGAGCTCATAGTGAATCTTCATATCCACACACAGAGGTAAATCATGACAAATTGCCTGCTGCACATGCCGAATTGTATTTAGCTGTTTCAAGTGATCCAGTTTGGTTCCACACCGTAGTTGAGATAGCATCTTTGGGACACAGAGATAGCACATTTTGCCGCACAATGTCCAGAGGGACTCTAACAAAAGTACGCTGAATCATGTCAGGAAAAGCATAAACCCGCCGAAACAGATTTGCATGCCGAACTTGTAAAGCATCAACACGTGCCCCAATTGTTTGGACGGCATGAATTAATGAGACATGACCCGGAAATGGTGGTAGGGCTGGCAAATGTAACACGGCCACAGCTGTGCAATTTATGGAGTGGTCAGGAAGCACCGGGTCCACCCCATAATTCTTTTTCACCCAGTTGTCATACCACAGCGCCATCTGGTGGTTCTGCATGCTTTGCCAAAGCCAAGTTGCTTGTTGACGTGCATTGGCAGTAAGTGAGGGCATAGCTGCATGCACCAGTCCTGTGGCAGCCAACAATCGGCATTTCCTCCGGCTCAACGAAATAGGCACTGGTACATCCCGGGACTATGCATGAGGGGCTACCATCTTTCGCAGAAGTCGCCACAAGCATATCAATTGATTTGAGAAAATAGTGTACCAACAAGGCTTGTTCCGTATTCCAAGGGCAAATAGCAACCGTGTAAAATCCTTCCGTGAGCGTCGATTGGTTCGCATTGCCAGGGCCCAGACAGCCAATAACCTCTGAACCTTGCACAGCCCCCGTTGGCAATATTTGTCATGAGGTCATCAAAGTTCTGAAACTGACGACTCGCCACAGCCACCCTTAGCATTGCCGGATCCATGTCATGTGGTCATCTCACAGCAAATACTCACATATTTGCCTCAGAACAGGGAACATACTGCACACCAAGATTGTCGGAATGTTCATCAAATTCATCAAAGGCACAAATCCAATTAGCACACAAATATACAAATACACAAAAAGGGCATCAAATCATCAAAGAATGAAGGAGTGGCGAAAGGTCGCGTCTCATGAGTGAAAAAATGCATGAAAAAAGGGTATGACATCAGCCAATTTCAAAGGAGTGGCGAAATTTCGCTTCTTTTTTGGAATTTGGTTGATTTGGGGTTGGAAATTGACTATTCAGATTTGGAACACTGCTATGGTGCAAAAAATGGCTTCTAAAACAAAAACGGAAAAAGTGACCCCCCCCCGCGTGCATTTCATACCCGAAAAAAAAACCCCAGTTCGGGGTCACAAATTCGACTTCTTGAGGGTCGGGAGGGCGGGCAATGAAAGCCTCCTAAGTCTTTTGGATAGAGCGGTCAATGTGTTCGGTTAATGCAATGGGCGATCCTTCTACTAGAGGTAAGATGCCATGTAAGTTTGCAGTCCAACAATCATGGTATTGCAACCAACGTATAGGGGCGTCCGCATTTGTTTTGGGGAATTTGTCTGTGGTTGGTCAATCAAATGCGGAACACCAAGTCAGTTGTTTTTTATTCGAAGAATCGTAAAGAATGGCACGTTGCTTGTTCATTGCGTATTTTAGGTCGTTTGTAGCGACAATCATTTTTGCACTCACAAAATGGTTAGTCGTCAAGCGGGGATTCACCTAGCCCACAAAATACAATGCACTCTACGGTGGATCATTTTTGACGAAATTAGTATGGTGAGTCCTCGCCTTCTGGCAAAATTTGAGGAACGACTCTGCACACAAACCCAAAAGGCGGGAACATACAAATGTGACCCAGATGGGACAATACGTCCTTTTGGGGGATTCAACATCATTCTTTGTGGTGATTTTTTGGCAAATGCCACCACCAGGGGAGGACTTCTCTCTTATGTCAGTACCATCGTCCATGACAATTGAGCCCACAAAGAAGTTCCCTGATGCCCTAACATCCCATGGAACTAAACCTCTTATGGGGCAAGGCATCCCAGGGTATTCAAGGAATGATGGAGTTAACCGAAAACATGCGCTTTCAAGGGGACCCTTGTTTCCAAGCTGCCTTGGAAGAGTGCCGTCATGGTAAACTACGTAATGAGACATACCAATGGCTCATGCAATTGTAGAAATAGGAAATTTGATCTTTCCTTCCAGGCATCATTCCCAAAAAGCTTCATGGCACTAAGTTGATGGAGAGTGGAACCACCACTCAAGCGTGCCATCTTGCCTTGAAAAGCCCCAATCTCAAAATGCTTGTCTTTCACATAACCAAGCAATTCAAAGAATTGGACTACTATACTCAGCGCCTTGGACTTCCCTCTGCCTGCGCCACCATGAAGCATCCAACGTAGAGGCTCACTACTACCATGCATTCCATTAATGTCCTCGGTGATCTCCTGTTTCACACGGTTAGCAACTATTTGTAGGAAGATTTGTTGACCCTTGCTCAATTGTGGAATGCAAATTGCTAGTGCAGCACCCAGGTGATTAATCTTTCTCGATACATTTTCAAAGGAAGAATTTGTGATGGTACTACTTTGGAGTCTGGCCCAATTACAGCAGAACAATCTTGTAATGCAAGCAAAGCAATAGCAGCAAGTTTGACCGGAAGCTACCTCACCACACATGGTTCTCCTCGCCAAGTAAATGGTTACTTGTCAAACGTTCCCTTTGTGCCATATTTACCCTAGAGACATCTTGCAAAATGTACCAAATGTTTCTACGCGCATAGAAGGCCCACATGAGGTGCCCGCTTGATGCGACATGAAATCCAAGCCTTCCGTATTTTATATGCTATGCTATATGCTATATTAGATATGGAGCGCCTCTCATCGTCAGATTTTCTCCAAATGAGAGACACAACGCGCTAATGCTTCACCTATCAAGGGCAGGCCAAAATGATCCGGTTTGCATAGCTCAACCATGGTTGAGACAATGGGAAGGGCATGCACATCCATCTCTTGAATTACCAATTGACTCATTGATTTCGGCTTTGCCATCATATGAACAACGCAAGCCCATGCTCTCCCAAGACCTCCTGGTTTGCATGTCCGCATTTCGCATTGTAGTGCGTTTGGCAATGCCCACCATCTTTGGTGTTCGTGTGTGTCTTTGTTGTCTACGGTGCAATTTTCCAATGGGAAAATCGGCATGCCAAAACATCTTTGGTTCAGTTGACTCTAGCGAAGGTGGATTCATTGGAAGGTTAGATGCCTGTTTAGGGAGCATTGAGAACCAAAAAGAAGGGGTTCTACACATTCACTGGTTGTTATGGCCCCAATGTTTGAGTCAATTCTCCTCAATGCACGACATCTCTTTGTTAATCAAAAAGGAAAAGTTAGTAAAGCAATACACTACTTACAAAAATTACGTTTTTCAAGAGGTATATCATGATTCATTTGGCCTTCAATTGCGAAGGAAACTACTAGAGGATGATTGGCCAGAATATGAGTCGACATTCTCCTTACTTTTCTGCTCTCCTTTATGCTCATTGGTTATGGACACAACACCGGATGATGCGGCCATGGTGCATTTATGGAACATTCAATATTGCAAGGATCTCCCAAAAAATCTGGAACATTGGAACCACCATATACATCCGTTGCGTGCTACCGATGACCAAGAGGCTCGTCGACTTTTGGCCGGGTGTGTAGGTAAAGGTGAACCAAATGTTTGCAAGCATCGCTTCCCCCATGACAAGGAGCTCCTGTCTGAAGCTTCTATATTGTGCTACGGACTAGCTTGCCAATTTGGGTTGAAGGTTACGGGTCATCGGATTGCATTAGGGTCATTGCATGGGCCACGAAACTCTAGTTGGCTCAATGGCACACATCCACTCCTAACCTCTTTGCTCCGTTGTAATAGCGATATACAAGTCCTCTATCGCTTGCCCATTTGTCCAAAAACCCATTCCAAATTTTGCACTACTACAGATACATATTTGAACGAAATGGCAACAAGCAGCAATACAATTGAAACTGCACTTCAATTGGCACAAGACAGTGCCATTGGGTATTTCTCCGATTATGTTGCAAAAGCAACTCCTATTGCAACAAAAGAGATTCATAGATGGTTGCGTGGGCGTGATAATTTATCCCATGACCTTCAAAACACAAAACGATCCCCAGCATACAATACATTGCAAGATGTCATACACAACGTTTCTTGAGCGACACATTAGCCCGGGGCACCGCACGTGGAGCTGTTGATGTGCAATCGTTGTCAAGATGATGTAACCGGCGCAAAGTGTGTGAAGACAGCAATGACAACCACTTTTGCCGGAAACAAATTTGTTTCGTTGCTACAAGGCAAAAATGGGGTTCACCCAATAAAAAAAACAGCAGATAAAGTTCTTTTCCGGGTCTCGCGCTGTGGTAAAGCTGCTTCACTACAAGCCATTCTTGATGTGGCAATGATGTACCGCTATCGTGGAAAGGACCCAAGAGTACATTGGCTAAGCCCTTATGAGTTCGTGTCTCGTTGGAGACTAGTTCCGGTGTCTTTTCCTATCAACCCAAGACTAGCGGATGGTGACCCAATGTACCATGCAGATCTCACGTATGAAGGGCGTGCATACATTTGTACGCAGAAGCTCGAAGGCGAAGGTTATGAATTTCATCTAGGTGTACATTTCCGTATCCGTAACGCGGGTGGTTCTTCTTGGATTTGTTTTCCCGATCTCCCCGCTCTAGAAAAAGTTAGGCATCTTTGGGTTATGGAGTACATCCCACGCCCCTTCATGCCCATGTGGATAGGGTCTCCTTTGGTACGCCACCATAATTCAGACCAAACCGCCAAAGTGTGTTCAGCATATTTTCGTCCATATTGCTTGCATCAAGATTTGGCCTCGCAACATGTACCTTATGTTTACGCCTTGAGTGCTCAAAAACACACTTTCCATAGCAGTTGGAAGGCGTATGTTTTTGGGATCATCTTGACTTTGCACATGAAAAGAGTCATCCAACAATTTCTCTGTGCTTCACGTATCCGTTGCAAGGATGATATCCTAGACACTGCTGAAGCAAAGACAATATCACCTTTGAAACTAGATCACACACAATTCGACACGGCATTAAACACCAAAGCAGCAAAGAAAGGTGTCAATGAGTCTGAGAGCAGACAAATTTCTTCGGACTCTGTAAGTAGTATTAAACTCGCACAGGAAGCATGGCGTGCCACGAATTTGTCGGACATTGAATTTCTATCGAACAGCCCACCCAGTGTACACAAGCCTTCGCAAATTGCTACAATCCGCCCGCAACTCTGCACGTGCTGAGCCAAGCACCTCAAATGGATTCCCTACCAAAACTAATTTAGAGCCAACTGTTGACCCCATACCCTCAATATCCCTCTTTAAGGTGCCGATTGGAAAATCAAGCTCCACGCAACAAACACAAAAATCCAATCCCGCCTAAATTGACGCTCAATACGACGCTGCCGCGAATTGTGGGAAGTCAACTCGAGGTGCATTGGAGTCATGTCTCCATTGCGAACAATTGCGTAAAATCGGGGCTACCAACACCAAACTCAAATAAGAACGCAAACGCAATTATTATGAAGCTTGGGTGTGGTTGGTCTTGCATGGTGGTTCCTGTTCGAATGCAAAAGGAATCAACGGTATCTTGTAGTGTCTCACTATCAACGGGTTGTTCACCAATGGTGTTAGTTTCTTTGTCCCCACAATTGCTTCTTTCTGTAGAAGAAACATTTGTCTTTGTGGAATCCACATGTTGCATTTCATATTCTTGCCCCGACCTGGCACTTATATGCGAAGAAAGGTTTGGAGGTGTGGAACTTATGCTTTCCACTTCATCCTCGTCTGATGACGTGTCAACTTTTGCGGTAGGGAACTTCAAGGCTTCTTCAACGGATTGGATACGATGTATACCTTGTTCATTAATGTCAACGGCGGAATTGGAGTACCTATCCAATCGTACGCCGTTAACATGGGACGGGAATATGATACCATCCATGGAGCGTCCGTGCTCGTGAGGTAACGCGGCCTTTCCATCATGAATGTGAGGGCCGTTTTTGTGAGGCACTATGACCCGTATCATCTCGGGAGGGATGCCATCAACTGGAAGGAGTGTTGATCGTCGTTCAACATCAACCATATTTATACCCACGTACGCTGGGTGGTTGCGCTCAATCATACATGCTATCAAGTGTACGACCACAACACGATGCACGTGCCCGTGCTGTACAACTAATTGTGTGTCATCGTGAGTGTGAGTTTCGACAACCACTTGCATGAGGCCAGCCAAATCTTGACCTAATGTGCGTAAATGATTCTTTCCACCATTTCGGAAAAATGTTTGGAGGATTTCCTCCCGTGGTAGAGAAAAACAAGTGACGTTTCCCTTTGCGCCAAGGCGTGCGTTTGACAAATGAGCTAAACTTCAGCCACTCACTCGGTCATTGAACCTTTATAATGTCAAGGTCAACATTGCAGTGTCAACTGGACTGGCACAAAACAATTCAGTGTATGTAACTTGGTGCTCATAGATGTACTCATTAATGTACCCTATCCACATCTCCCTTGCCAAAGCAAATGGAGGCATTTTGGGGCGTGGTCGGGATAATTCATCGGAGGCAAGATGGACATATTGGTAATTCACATTGTGGACACAAGGGGCAATTCATGTTGTGTATGCCACATGCATTACGAGGACATGCAACCACGGCTGTCCTTAACGCAAAAAAAAAAAAAAAAATCCCGTCCGGTACGGGGTAATTTCAAAAGAGCCCGCGGACAGTACATGTCTTCACCCCGGTGTTCCCAATTGTTCAACCATGAGTCCCTAGCCCCAAATTGGTCTCAGCACATAACCATATGATCCTTGCCCCACATGTGTTGCATGACCCTACCTCACACCCTGCACAATTCAACATGAAGAAGAGCAATACTTTTTTTGAATCAAATATAGTGATACAGCGTTCGACCACCCGAATGTTCCATCGCCGGTGGCACAGCTGGAAACAAACTCCCTACTGCTGGTACAACCTGTGGAAGTGCACCCTGACACGCTCCATAAGCTCACCCTTCCCCCCTCTCACACTCAAACCATGCTTCCTACAAATGGCCTGAAACTCAACCTTAGTCCACTCATGCAACCTCCCCCTCTCCATTGCACTCAACACCGCCTCATCCACATCATACTGAAACACCAACTGCGTGCCAGGGTTAGAAGAGGTGGAGGGGACAGCTAAGGGGTTAGGAAAATCAGAAGAGGAGCTACTGGCAACCGCATCTGCCTGCTCCATATCCTCGTCCTCGCTGTCTTCGTCCTCACCCTCCAACTCAACCCCATACACAACGCCAATGTCGGCGTCACGTGTCGCCCTCTTGGGGACAACCCACAAATCTCGAATGTCCAACGGAACCTCCGCCTCAACATCCTCTTCCAAAGAAACTGCCAAATCCTTGAAAGCCGCAAACCCAAGCAAACCACCATCTTCCACCTCAACCACATGCCCTTGCTTCCGTACAATATCAAGCTCGTGGAACATTGCTTCCACCCAACGCACACCGGAGGGCGGCGGGGGGGGTAGACATGGCCCGCGTTCGGCCGGGGGAAAAAGGCCTCTAGGGGCTGTCCTTAAGGGCTGTCCTTAACAAAAAACAAAAAAAAAAAATCTCGTCCCTTAAGGACAGCCCTGCCCCCGCTTTGAAGAGTTGGGGACCACACCGACAGCAGGGGTTATGTAGCCACATGGCTCACTTGTGGCCCACTGCTAATTTTGTCATCCTCTCTGAAGTATTTGGGGACTACTCAGAAGTTAGAGGTTATGTAGCCAACAGGCCCAATTCTGGGCCAGTGCTGATTTCGCCCCGCGATGGAGGCGGCTGCTCAGATTGGGGCCGTGCTCCGAAAAATACGCACAATAGAGTAACATGTGAGCATGTGGAAAAGACTAATAAGCTCCTCCGGAACACCCATGTGGCGTAGGAGAAGGGCCAACACCCCATGCGGGGCAGTGTCGAAGGCCTTGGACGCGCGAGGAAGACTGGTGCAGCTGCCGTGGAGCTTGGCATGGGTCCAAATTGCCAGTTTGCCTCCATCCCCTTGCGGGCCAAAACTGCCGTGAACCTTTGCATGAGGGGGGTCATGAGCATTCTCATGTCGTGCTGCTCCAATGCTATGGGCGTCCACGTGTCCAAGTCCCGCGTGGCCGTTCCGTTGGGCATCAGCCATATGATGGCCTCATGCCATGACTCCGAAAATTTTGCTCCTCGAAGGATGGCCCGATAGGCATGCACCAGGAGCGCCTGCACAGGCTCCGGCCACTCCGCTACGAGGGATGTTGTGACGTTGTTGGACCCCGGCGCCTCGCCCTCGGCCACCGCATGTTTCACGCCGTCCGGGAGGTCCTACATGGTATAATCATACATTGATCTCCACTCGTCGGGCACCCCTCTGGGGGTTTTGCGCCCCGACTAGCCTCTCCAAGGCTGCTAGGTTCACAGGCCGCTTAGCATATAGCGCCTCCCAGTACCGCTGGACTTTCCCGATAACGTCCGACCCTCCATGAGGACCTTTTCGGACTCTTGGACCCGAGCGGACCACAAGCCGGAGGGGCCGTAGCTCACCACGTTGGTGGTGCCCCTAGAGCGCCGCCCATCCAAGCTGCAGGTCTCCTACCCCGCCAATAGTCCTTGATGAACTTAAGGCAGTTTCGTCGGAGGACGCCACGTAACTCCTCCACTTGCCGGTCAAGCTGCCAAAGCTGCATATCCAGCGTTTCCCTCAGGTCGTCCATTGTGGCAGGGGACAGGCCCGGGTTTCACCTATCTAAGGTGCTGCAGGAGGAAAGCAGCTTCCCCAGAGGTGATGCCCTCCGCTTCCGCATCCCTCCTCCACAACTCCCGGGCAGGCCACGAGAGAGCCGGCTAATCTATAAGGAAGTAGGACAAAGATGCTTCCGTCTCCGCCTCCCCATAGGGGTATTGCGTCAACCCTTGAGGGCATCCGCACTGCCGTGACTCATGACATGTCGTCACGGAAGGCGTAGAGCAAGTCGAAGACGGCTTGCACCGCCGGCGTGTCCATGGTGGCCCCAACTAGATTCGACAATCGCCACACCATAAGGGTAAATGCAGGCTCGTTGCAGCACGTCTGCCGCCGCCTTACACACCCCGGAGAGTCCGAGTGTATGGCGTGCAGCCGGCCCTCAGTGTGCGAGTAAGCCATCCGAGGGATCCTCTCCTACACAGTCACCGCCGGCGGGGTGCTCAGGACTACCGGGCCAAGGTCAAACCCTAGCGCCATAGCAATTTTCCCTAGAGGGCATTCACTCATCGCCCAATGGACCATCACTGCGTTGAGCAAGAAGGAGTCCAACTTGTGTCCAATGCTGCACCTAACCGCCCCTCCAACATCCTCTGTGTGGTGGTTGCCTCTAGCTCTACTCCTCATGGCTTTTATCTTGCCCTCCATGGCCTCCTCTGCAGTCACCGCCTTGTCCTGCTCGGACAGCCCCCCATGCACCTAAAGCCGGGGCCCTTCCGCGGAAACACGCCCATAGGGGGGGCATGTGACTCCTGGGCCAACACCCCTCGTCCCCGCGCCTCCATGGGACCCAGACACCGGACCGCGCAAGGCCAACCAAGTTTGCTGGCACAAGCCCTTGATCACGGGCTTCACTGCCGTACTCGGTATCACTCATGGAGCAGCTTGCCTTAGCCTATTGCTCCTCCACATCCTCCGTGGGGTGAACAACGCTCTTCCCTCCTCTTGGGGCACCCGCTGCAATAGCCGGGACCGGAGCCTCCTTCGCGGAGTTCTTTGTCACCAGCTCAAGCGGCCCTTGAGGACGTGATGGCCGAGCGTGAGGGAGGTGCGGAACCCCCGCTATCACTCCCGGCCCCCGCCCGCACCCAAGGCCTCAAGGCAGACTTGGGCCTCATGGCATCAATGGCGAAGCGCTGTGGGTACCGACTCCTGTGGCGGCAAAAAATGGACAAACATACGTAGATACGAAGATACGTACTACTAATATGTCTATAGGGTGCAGGGTCACCGGGTGGGCTTTGGGACGGAAGTAGGGACCCCCCCCCATTTTCTGGGGTCGGGAAACACAAAAAAAAACATGTTTTAGAAGTGAATTGGATGGTTATTAGTGGGTATTTGCTCCTATGAAGGGCCCACGATGGCTAAAAATAGGGTATGATGTCACTACTAGTAGGATCTTAACCACAGGTTTGTGGCAAAGTACCAAACAATCCGGTGAACAGCCGCTACTTTCGGAAAGCATGACAGGGGGCCCAGATTAAAACCAAAAAAACAAGGGTAGGGTGGTCTCTGAGAACACATGTAGGGGTGACCTCTTGTTAACTCTTTACTTGGAAAAGAAAAAAGGGGATAAAGATAAAGGTATGCACTCAGTTGTGGATACCCCTGTTCCCACTCCGCGACCTGCGCGGTAGGCCCAATACATCACTCACACGACAGTACGCAGGGTGGGTCATCTGAAGGCAGGAAAAATGCACCACTCCACATGACTCCACTGCATAAGCAGGGCCATGAGTCACCAACGGCAGTGCAAACATTGGGGGCTTCAAGAGGATGGATTGGTTGAATGCAATGAGATTCCTTATCTTAAGCGCCCACTGTGATGTTTTCATGTGCAGAGGAGAAGGGGCAGATGGGATTTTTTGCATCAATGCTTTTTAACCCGCTATTCCAGCACTGGTCGCTGTTTTGTGGTGTGCTGTGCGCATACATGCCTCCGCACTGAGCCAACATCCCACCTGCACATTTGGAATGGCAAGCTGCTATGCAATTTGGTGGTCCCATGCATAATGTGCATACCGCATCATGCAAGTAATGGCAACTCTTAATTCACTTCCCAGTCTGGTTCAACACCAAATGAACAGTTATGAGGATATTTGTGACACTTGGATTAGCTCAAGAGCTGTCCTCAGACCTCCCACACCCTTACCCCCAAACACCTTGTCCAACTTCTGCATTTTTGCTTTGAGTTCCTCAACCTCCTCTCTCTGTAAAATGCATGGATAATGTATGTGGACGCATCCCAGCACAACAGGCAGGGGTTGAGCAGTGAGATTTATGCTTCCAGACGCAGACTGAGAGACAGTGCAAGGCAGTTCATGCACAATCTGCAGAGTCTGGTGTCCAAAACTCTGCCACTATTGAACATTGGGTGAGTGGGGAGCATTAGCACAAAGGATGGGGTAGGGTTTGGGTGGGAGGAGGAGGAGGAGGTGGTGGTGGTGGTCACATGACGAAAAACATGCCCACCATGTTGGGCAGGTAGTCCACAATGTGTCTCCTCTAAGACACATCATCTCAGCAACTGTTGTGCGAAAGAGCATGCCAGGGATAGACTGGCTGTGTTGCATCCCCCACTCACGCAACAACAGTGCCACACTCATGCCGAATCCATTCCACAAGGGGCCATTACCGGGACATAGAGTGCCACAGCCATGGTTTGAGTTGGTAGGAGTTGCTTACATGTGGGAAATAGTTGCAGGAGGAGAGAACACAAGTGCCATCGCTGACGGTCACCCGCACAGATTGCGCTGATATCCAGCAGAACCAAACTAAATATTTCGCTGAAAATCTTACACAATTGAATATCCATGATGCAAAAGTAAATTTGCTACGACGAATAACGTGTGTGCCAGTACCACCAGGGCTCGAAACTACCCTCACGATAGTTCGGTGGTGACATCTCGGAACCAACTACACAGCATGACCCGTAAACGCACATAGAGGCTGCCTGTGTCCTACTGTTGCCTGTATGTCACGCTAAATCCTGAGGTATGCTGTGCGAATACCCCCCAAAAAGGGGGCTGGGGGGAGGTATACGGTGCTTGTGCCTGCACTTGGTCTAACAACCCTCTTCAAGCTGGTTTGTAGAGCCCACATTGTTTGCAGCTGGAATCATGCATGAGAGGCGAACCAAATTGCAGAAGGCTTTCAAAAATCTCAAGATGGGCACACTGTGCAGAATTCTCATTTATTGGCTAATTGGCCCTTCAGAATTTGGTCGGCAGCAACTAAGATCAGGGGCTTGAAGGCCAAAATCAGCATTTTTTTCCGGTGAGCTAAGCCCAAATAGAAACAGGATGCAACCCCTGCCTCCAATTATCAATCAATCACCTTTGTGGAGACCAGTGGAACAGTGCCTTATCAGGACTCATTGGGCACAACGCTGGGCCAAATAAGCACCAGTGAGTGTTGGATGATGATTGTGTGCCAATAGTTGACACATGCGCCAAAGCTATTGTAGCGGCCCCCATCCCCCAAGGGGCTGCCCCCTGTGGCAATCCATTTAATGACTGCTGCAATCATTAAATTGAACCATTTTTCAGGGGTTTGGCAACACCGAACAAGAGGACAATCGTGGTTGACAGAGATCAGCACAGACACACACATTTTGAGTGCTGTCCTTTTCTTTCTCTTCAGCATCAGCATTCCCTTGCTTTGCGGCTTCCAACTCCTGCGCACACACACAGTGTCAGCGTGGATGAAGGCAGGACACTAGAGCACATCTGCGTGCCTTGGTCTCACAGTGACGAGCGTAGGCGTGCCTGTCTGTCTTTGTGTTTCTCACTCTTTTGGAGGCTACAGGTGAGAGCAAACGGTATCCAGTGCCCCGCCCGAAAAGAAGTGGATCACACTGTGCAGTACCTCTTTCAGCCGTGCAATCCTCTCCTTGTATTTTTCAACCTGCTCCGAGTTTTCTGCAAACAAAGATCATAGTTGAGGGTATGACTGGGGGTGAAATGCCGTGTATGCAGTGCACCACAGAGACATGATAGAATGGCCCGCTAGGTGTCTTGGACATCTGCATAGAACATGCCCAACAGCCACCCTGCACATGCACCTCGTGGACTATTTACCCTGGATTACACTGCTTGCATGCAGGGCAATGACGCGGCCATGCACGCATTCACACTCACACACGATTGACGCGAGTCACACAGGCAGGCAACACGAAGCACAGCACTGCTCGGTACATGAATCTCGTCAGGCCAAGAAAAAGAGACAGTAAAAGATGGAGAAAAAGAAGTGCATGGGTTGGCTAGGAGCCCTTCTGTTGTGCAGTAGGCGTGCGGCAGCAGATTTGGGGAGTGCCACAGGGCGGTCCACATTTCATGTCCTCTTTAGGGGAGAAGATAAGAATTGGCCCACAAGTGGGCAGATTGCCTACAGAAACCCTGCCGTTTGGGGGGTCCCAAATGCTTCAGAGCAGGGCATACAATCAGCAGCGGCCCACCAATGGGCACGTGGGCTACATAACCCCTACCATGTGCGGGGTTCCCAAACCTTCCGAGGGGGGGATACAATCAACAGTGGCCCGGAAACGGGCCCATTGGCTACGGCACCCCTCATTCATCGGGGGTCCCGGAGCCGGGGAAAAAATCAGAAGTGGCCCGCAATGGCGCAGATTGACAACATAAACCCTACTATTTGGGGGTAGCCAATGCGCCCATTTGTGCGCCACTATTCATTGTATCCCATGCCCTCAAGTGTTGGCGACCCCCTCAAACGGCACATGGTTATGTAGCAAATCTTCCCATTTGCGGGCCATTGCTAATTGTATCCCCCCCCCCCCCCCGGTTCCGAAGTGTTGGGAACCCCCCTAACGGGAGGGGCTTTGTCACCAATCCACCCACTTGTGGGCCAATTGTTATTTTTGTCCCCCGCTCTGATGCGGTGGGGACCCCCCCGACGGGAGGGGTTACGTAGCCCATCCGCCCATTTGTGGGTCACTTCCGACCACGCACCCCCCCATGTTACGATGCGTTGGGGACCCCACAAATGGGCCACTGCTGATTGTGTTCCCCGGCTGTGAAGTGTTGGGGACCCCCAAAGCATCACGGGTTATGTAGCTAATGTGCCCATTTTGGGCCATTGTGTACCCTTTGCGAACGGCTGGTAAGGGAGCTTTTGAATGGGGAGCGAATATGGCGCGAATATGGGTGCACAAATCTACCATTTTGGCCTGGAAAAAGCTTCTTTCATAGGGTTGGGTTGGTAGCAATATTTTCAAAATTGCTAAAAAATAAAATCCGGGTGCTTGCGAAAAGAAATGGCCCTTTTTTGACACGCTAGGGTGCCACAGTGCCCCACAACATCCATTATTCGCACCGTACAGATCGCATGTGTCCGCGGCGACGTTGCGAATGCGTATATTGGTTATGATAGCGCAAAAATCGCGCGAATTTGACGCTAACATTTACCATATGTGCAGGCATGTTCACCGTGGCGTGTGGCACATCAAGTAACAGGTGCAAGCAAAACCCATGGCCGTATCCGCATGTCCTACGTCCGCTGCTTGCAGATTCTAAAACGTTGTTTAAGGATATGTACATAGTTGAAGTCACTAAGTGCCCTCTTGCGGGTCCGGCTGGCCAACTGCCGCACGTTCTGAATCATGGGCCCTTGTCCACACATGGACCTCTTGGTGACATCCCACCCCTCTCGGCGAAGGCTGTCATCTATGGTGTGGTTGTCAACCATAACCTGCACACCTAGGCGACCACACAAGAGGCTTGGGCCCCCGCTGGCTGCCTTCCATGGCAAACCATGAAAATTTGGAGAGGATTCTCCATTTGCGGGCAAAAAAATGCATGCGGTCAATCCACAAATGCAACCACAATAGCTTAGGCCATCGTAAGACTAAGTGGGCTTTGCCCGTTTGTATGCTACACTCACGCAACCTTCCTACGTTCCCCCCCCACAGCCATCCTGTTTGCCATGCATATACACACATCTGGGCAAAACTTACCCACCATTCCCTACAAACATCCCCTTATAAACTTCCTCCCACCCGCTTGTTGTTCATCCCCCCCCTTGTCAAGGCAAACATTAATGAGAGCCTCCCACCTCGCACAGCCGCGGCGCACTCCAACCTAACTTTTCCCTTCCTGTTTGCCTTGTCGTTGTTCAACCTACCCTTCGTTACGGTCTTTGCTTCCATGCACGCAACGTCTAGAATAGGTTGAAAAAAAATTCGGCCAACAACAGCCACGGACTTGCGAAGTCCACCTCCTGGGCAGCCGCATACAACGTTGCCCACTCCTCACTACCCCATAGTAGCCACCACCTTGAAAGTTGGTCGGGGCGGCTTGTTCCCCCAAGAGTGCAATGGACGTTCGCCACCGCATGGCGAGAGGTGCATGATTTAGAGCTTGCACAGCCCACCACAAAGGTTTGTTGCCACAACGGGTGAGGGTACTGAGCGCTATGGTGCCGTGTGCTTGCTACCAATGCAGTTGCGGCACCATGACCGGTGTTGCGCTGACAAACCTGGCACAAATCAACAACGAGCTGCTTGGTCGGCTCATCGATGAACTTTTGGACCCTCCACCTAGCCGGATGCATTTTGGGGGGAGCTTTCCGACAGCTTGCGCCACTTTCCGAACATGAGGACCTTCGAACGGGTGTCCTCGTCTGTGGCATGACAGGCCATGAAAAGTTGCGCCTTGGGTCCGGGCCTTCCAGACTATGCTCGAAAAAGGCATCCTTGCCTTTACACACGCTGGGGTTGGCTTGAAAATTGTCATGAGTCTCGGAAATTGCAGCATGAGCTTCGGTGCTAGGGGGCATAGAAAAGCAAAGAAGCTAATCACCCCTTCCAAATTATCAATAGGTGCTTGAATGACATGCATAGCGTGATCGCCATTAAAAACACACAAGAAGTAGCTGGAAAACCCCAAAAAAAAAATGTCCATGGCTGGAAAAGAGCCAAACCATATCCCCAACTACAAAAGGGCCAATCCATACCGACAACCGGAAAAGCGCTATCCCCAAATGGAAAGACGCCTGTGTGCTTCCACACCTAAAAAAACGCCAATCCATGTCCCCGAACCCAAAGAGGCCATTCCATATCCCAAACTAGAAAGGGGCTAGTCTACATCCCCAACCGGAAAAGGGCCGGTCCATATCCCCACTTGGAAAGGCGCCAGTCGATATCTCCAACCACAAAAGGCCAAGCTGTATCACAAACTAAGAAGGGGCCAATCCGTATCTCCAACTGGAAAAGGGCAAGTCGAGCTTCCCAATTGCAAGGAGGCTAGTCCATTTTCAAATGGAAAAAGAGCCATTCCATATCCCCAACTAGAAACGGGCGATTCCATACCACCAACTCGCAAACAGCGAGTCCGTATCCCCAACTAGAAAAGGGGGGCCAGTCCATATCCCGAACTCGAGAAAGGCTTGTCCATATACCCAACTGGAAACGGGCCAATCCATGTCCCCGTTTGGGGAGGGGTCACAAAAAAATGTGGAGTACCATGGTGTCCTTCTTTGCTAACCCCTCCCCCTGCATCCTTAACCCCAACTCCAAGGGCCGCACGGAAGGGTGAGAGACAATCGAAATCTAGATGGGATGATGGCAACTAATATTTTCCTTTTGTTGTAAGTGTGTGTATTTTTTTTGCAGCAAATGCAAATACAAATAAATTGTACAATCGTGTAATTTTTCATGCGGTAAGATCATGTAATCTTTTGTTTGCAGTAAAAGCTAGGACAAAAAGAGTTGTCCAATCGTGAAATTTCTTTTTGAAATATGTGCAAGAACAAACAAATTGTCCCATCATGTATTGTTATTTTTTTTGCAATAAATGCAAGCAGGGCTTTCTCCCAAATACCGCAAAACAAATACACAGCATTAAGATTTTTTTCTTACTCTTATTTACCGCAAAAAGAAATACATAAATTACATCATAGACCTTGCTGCCTCCTTACCCCATTGCCCCGGCGTACCCATGCGCCACTGCTCGTTACTGTTGCTAATGCGGCTAACTTTTGCAGTTGCCACTGCCCCCAAAGCTTGGACGGCCGGGATCCCCGGTCCATTGGATCCTCCATCAAGCCGTAGAGATGGACACCATAGCATTGCACCAGTGAGGAACCATCACTCAGTTACGGTGGCCGTAGCTGCAGCTGTAGTTGACGGCATGATAAATGATCCATGACTATGATGATGGCGATGTATGTGTGTAAGAATTATTGTATGTAAGCATATACCAAATCTGAGGCACCCCAGAGGATTATGCATAACACACCATTCACAACGGTGCACAATCTATAGTGTCTATAATGCCGACATGTCTACATTGTCTACAAATCTACAATGAGTTTGTGCAGAGTGTGGTGTGTAGCTTTGCAGCCCCAATGCATACGGCACGTCTACGGTGGTCGACAACACGCCTTTGAGGTGTACAACTCTACACAATGACATGCTTGCAATCCACGAGTTTAAGATTGTTAAAAGTATACTAGTCTACAAACCGCAGTGTTTGTAGGGCACTTTAGGGTATACCATCATGCACATGGTTGGAGGTACGTTGTGGCATACAGCAGTCAGCCATCCGGTGACTAGACTACACCACATCTTACCCGGTCACCAAAATTTACCCCGTCACCACATTTCATGCCATAACCACATTTTACCCTGTCACCACATTTCATGCCATCACCGCAGGCCGCGGCAACCATCAGGCCACAACGCCGCAACGCCCAACAATGAGTGAACAAAAAAGCCACCAAACCCGATGGCCTCACGGTCAAGCCAAGGCACCAAGCCATGTACATACATGCGTATCTACCCACCTACCTACCTACTTTGCACACAGCATGCAAAATCACCACCATCTTTGGGACTAGTAAACCACCTAAAAATTCTAGGCATAAGGGACTGAATCATGCAGCATATCACCACCGATATTGGTTGCGTATTTGGAAACATCAAACCAGCGGAGGTTGGGGGAGAATCATTGTATTCTGTGCTTTGCTCGTTTGCGACACGTGACTTACAACGAATAGTTGTTTGTGTTTGTGTCCATGTATGTGTGTTTGTCGATGACTGCAAACGGCAAACAAAAATTACTGCTTTGATATCCAACGCAGTTCTGAGCTTGCTAGTGCACGTGTGCATAGCTTTGCACCTCTGTTTGCTCTAAGATTTCACACTTTGTCTCACCTTTCTTTCACCCTGTTAGATGTTTGTGACCCCTTTGTCACACTTTTGTTCCACTTCGTTGCACTCTCATGACATTTTGTTTCTCTTCCAATGTACGTTGAGTTTTGCTCCAAGCAAAGCTTTCACCGGCTTTCTGCACAAGAATTTCCTTCATGTGTAACAAATACGCTTCCCATAAAATGTATATTTGGTCACGAGTATTGCTACATCTCTCGTCTCGTTGTCACAACCAACTTTTTTAGTTGGCCCATGGGGATAACTATCCCTTCCACGTGATGGTGTGTTGTGGCAATGTTTGAAGTAGTTTCCGCAAGCACTTCTTGGTAGGAACACCTAGAACAAAATTCTAATGAGACATAACAAATGGTTTGGTATTGACACAAACCAAGTAAAATTTCCAAGGAATTTTTCTGTGCATCGACCTGAGGCAATTTCCAAGCAGCAATGCCAGCCTAGCCCACCAAGCAACCTCACATACAACCTCGCAGCACCCGTGTCCATCAAAGTTTCCAAGTACTTTCCCCAAGCTCCCCCACGGGCCCCATTTTTCACCCTATCCCACCTATCCCACCGTGCCAAGCCAGCAACTTCGCTTCTAAACTTGCAAACTTTTCCCAAGCACCTGCGCCTAGCATAATTTCAAGGGGATTGGCTGCAGGCTTCGGGAGGAGGGCTACCCTTGGGACAGCAGTAGGCCCTTTTCGGCTCCCGGGAGTTGTACCAGGTACTCCCCTTGGAGGCGCACTCTCCCTTCTGAGCACAAGGAGCAATACCGTCGGTAAGGAGAGCCCTTGCCCACAATTTAGCACACTCGTGCCAAACCTCATGGACAATCAGCCCAACCCTCTCAGCACCACGAAGAAGCTCCCCATGGAGTAAACTACGTGGCGGCTGGCCCCTTTTACAAGCACCAATCCCATCCCAGCCCATCGAGCAACATTGCATACAACCAAGAGGCGGATGCCTCAAGTTTTCCAAGCGGTGCACCGAACCAAATGTCTGACTTTTTTTTTGGCCCACGCGACTTTCCAGCCCTCGCTTAGAATTGCACCTTGCAATTTGCAACCAACAGTCAAAAAAATTCTGAGGTATTGTCAAGCCACAAAAATATTTCATGCCGAGGGGATTTGCGAGATGTGTGCACTGATGGCATCCGTGTGGTTTAAGCTAGTAATGTAGCACTTTTTACATGCTTTTGTGTTTTTTTTTCTCTCGTTGCATACCTCGATGCACTCTTTGGAATCACCACTCGGTGACCACGGCCTTCCTTGGTATGTTTGGGAGCCATAGGATGTTTATAACGATGGCTTTGCTTTGCAATTTATCCAACTTTTTTGTTCTTTTATTGGTACCTCCTTTCAAGGCTAGGCGGGGAGAAACTTGGGTTGAGGGGGGGGGGGGGGCTTTCGAGCCCATTTTCCAACCCCCCGCCCCCGCGTGGGCTCTCAAATCGCCCCTTGACTATGCCTTCCTTGTGGGCAGGTCCCACCTAGTGCCTTTGGTGGTGGTAATTCTGTTTAAGGGCACAAGGGCCCCCGGTCACTTCCGGCTCCAATGTAGCGCCCACCTTGGGCTCCCATTGGCACACAAAGATTTGCATATTGCTAATCACTGCTGTCAAAATTGGAGTCACAGTTGGAACCGGACCTAGCATCAAAGCTGGAATCAGAGCTGGAATTAGAGCTAGAGGAGGTGGTTGACCTCGATGTTGAAGTGCATAGTATGGAAGGACATAATCACCGTCGCTGCCGCGTGACCTAACCTCAGAGGTGTCGTCTGCCACACATTCAGGGCAGAACGATGGACCATCAAGAATGCATTTCAATGGCGGGACAAGGCATTTTTGGTGGTAGCCACGTTGTTGTGAGTGATTCCCCTCACAAATGGTTCACAAAAACTGCACCCGAAATGCAACAATGCACCAATAAAGGCTACCGGTCCCCGTCCACTCCCCAAAATGAGGCCTGTTAACTGCTCCAAAATGGGCAGGGGTATCATGCTAGCCAACAACACTCATTGTTGCTGGCAATTTTCAGGGACCCTACACAGAGAAAACAACAAAATTCACTCTAGGACTTGGGAGCCAATTTTCCACCCCCCCCCCCCCCGGCCTCCGCGGGCTTGAAAATCCCCCCCCCCCCCTCGGAGCAAAATTCTAGTTGCCCTAGCCTAATAACCCTTTTCCATGATAGAGTAGAATTCGAGCTCATGTACGCACAAAATTGTCAATTGTGGCCATTCCAATTCTGCTACATCCTTCCCACCAAGAAACACGTGGAACAGGGCCACAATAAATAGCCCATCCCCCTCACCTCCACCAGCAGAGGGCACCCTGGATTCCGATGAAAACCACATTGCGAATGGGCATTGGGTGTTGTTAATTTTAGGTGTGAAACATTTTGGCAATGGCACCCTGAAAAGGAAAAACTATTTTTTATTGCCATTCCCCACCCCCCACAATTCAGTTTTGCAGAGCTACCTTTGGCACTCTGAGTCAAAAAATGATTTGTTTTTTTTGCACCTTTTTGCATGTGATTTCTGTTACACCCAAAGGACGAGAAATTGCGTGCAGCAATACACAGCAAACCATGTGTGCATTCATGTGAGAGTGCATCCCTACACAGCGATGCACAGGCACACCGCCACCGCTGCCCCCGCAACCACCCTCAGTAGCACTGCCACTGGCTTTCATTTCCTTGTTCTCCTTGCGGATCTTTTTGTACTCCTGAGCAGACCGAAAATGAGGGGACAGCAGGGGATCTAGTGTCCATGCAGACCTTCAGCATCAACTGTTTCCCGTAGGTTTCCACGAGCCCACCAAACGTGCCAAACTGGTCCACCCTCCATTGCGGGCCAAATTCTTCTCCAACATGGAAGTGCAATCAGATGATACAAAGGGTAATGCAAATCTTGTTGTGACTGACACTCTGAACTTTGGACTCTGATACCCTGCAGCAGATTGCCACGTGCCGAAATCATGCACAATAACTCAAATCCATGAGACTTTCCAATATGATTACACCACAACACAACAAAAAATATTGCATTGCACCGATTTGCCGGACGTAGCGACATCGCGAACGTAGGATTGGAGGTTGTGGAACATTATCAGGTGTGCAACTTTGTGATGTAGATTTCCGCCTTGTTTCGATGGTGTGTCTCGAGTACACTCGTGCTGTTTTCTAGTCATATTTCGGTTCACAGGTCCTGAATAAACACCTCGAGAAGAAGGCTTTCGCATTTCTTTTCATTACAGGCCAGGTGAAAATGGGCATGATTCGCTGCAAAAAAATTTATGGATTATATTTCTGTCCTGGATCCACGTGAATTGAGACCCGGACACAAAAGATGAGTCGGCTGCAGTACGCAACCTGCTGCTGACCTGTGGACAGCCCCTGCAGTTGTCCAAGGAATGCAGACGGTGAACTGAATTGCCAGCCTCAAGTGACTTCAACACTGCAAGGTTTGGACAATCCCAAGACAACATTTTGCACTGCAAAGTAAATAGATTGCAGAAGGAAGCAGTGGAAGCAAGAGCCCAGCCGCCGTCTTGACTGCTGACTTGTCACTGCCCCACCTTTGTCCGTGGTGTTATGCATTTCTCTGCTCCCATGTTGAGAATCTGCTTTAACCCACCACCTGGTGGGAAGCAATGTCCTGTCCACGTGACATTTGTGACATTCAGCTCGCCGTGAGCGGATCACCAGACAATCCTGATCCAAAGCGGCTCTTATAGCCTAGCGCTTCTCACATGATGCAGGATGCAGCCCCAGAAATGACAGATAGACATAAACAGCGAAAAAAGCAGCATGAATTTGACGGATTTGGCACCCCTTTTGGACAGGATTTTCTCAACCGTGAAACTAATACACACACGAATTGCTTTTGGCGTGGCAACATAACGCACACTGCCGATTTCTAATGCACAATGGCACTCAATGGCTATGTATGTGCTTACCACCATTGAGGTAGATTTGCTGTAAGGAACCCCAGATCATGCCAGAACTAGTGAGCACTAATTCCACATTCGCAGATTGCAGCAGGCTCTACCAGTGCATCGCCATCTTGGGAGGCCTCGGCACGTTCAAACAGGTCGTATGACCCTTTGTACCAATCTTGTACACTAACATGGTGCATCACCATGGGCCAGTATAGCACGTGTACAATTAGAACATATATAGAACTAAGGTAACGAGGCAACAAATGAGCCGGGAGTTTCACCGTTAACAGTGAAAAAACAGTGTTGAGTGGCTGTCACGTACCCGCATACCAATATTTCCATGGGCCTGCCATAGCAGCACCCACTTTTCGTCGAACGCCTGCAGCTAGGACTGTTGGCAGTGAAACCTCCTGCTACGCCATGGATAGTCTGGACTACCAGCCACAAACTTTGCTCTCCCAATTTCTTCCATGCACTGCACGCACGACAGTGAAACGGGATGGACTGCCTTGTAGCCTAATGACTTACAAACATGCACCATCGGACAATCCCATACTCCGTGGTATTTACAACATCCAGTGTGGTGTGTGGTGTGCAAACAACTTTGTTTACCATATGAAGGAGGAGGAGGGCATAGACCCCCACTCCCCCAGCGTTGGCGGGGCTCTATTGACCGCGCCCCAATAAAATGAAAGTCCGACTTATCCTGCTACAGTGTACCAAGTACTTCTTCCAATTTTGTGCATTGCAACTCCTTCCCTCATCATGTTTGCAGAAGCCCTGGCAGCTGAAGCGTGTAGTGACCAAACTTGGCCCCAGCCAAGGCAGTGCACAGGATGGGCGACGCAGGGCACCCCCGGAGGTGCTTCCAAGGGTAACCTTTTCAGTTGGGGTTGGGGCATACCCCTTCGAGCTTCTTGTACTTGGCCCTCAGCCGGTTGTAATCCTCCTGCTTCACAGCACCACTTCCGTCGTCCTCTGCATTTCCATTGGTTTCTCCATCCTCCTTTTCAGTTGTGCCATTCTCGCTTTTCTTGTTCTTGCCAGTGGTCATGTGGGCACTGCTTTCCAGAGCCTGATGTGACTGGAAAACAAGTGGCGCAGATGGCGACAGGCCCAAAACTAGGGGAAAGAACTGCCTTATTGTGAAATTGCACCCCCGACACCGCCCTCATTTTCGAACAAATGCCCCACTTGGACACAATTACCTCGAAATCTGCATCAGGGGTTGTCAATATTGAGGAGTACCCCGTCCAACCTGCTGTCATGATTTCTTCGATGGTTGACAAGCCAAAGAAACGGGAGATCAGAAAAATAATTGCTTCCAGCTGAGACATCCGTTTCCCGTAGGGACAAGCTACGAGGCCCTGTGATCAGCATGCACTCTGACCTCTTGCACCTCAGCGAACCGTTTCTGCAGGTCCTCATGTTCCTTCTTCAGCGTCCCCACTGCCGACTCAAGGAACTTCTCAATAGCCTCGTCTATGCACGGCAGTGGGAGAGGAAGTGAAATGCATGGTGTGCAGAAGCAATACGCTAATGGGCTTCTTCCAAAAGACACGTCGACAAGAGACGAATGATGAAGTGGGTGACGAACGTTTGCGCTGGGTGGGAGGTCGGGGAAACTCTGCGTCAAAGAAATGCGCAGCAAAAAAATTTGAAAATACGGAAACCCTGGTATGTAGTGACAGAACATTTACACCAAATAGAAAAGAGAGGAATGGGTGAAAAACACACCTCAACAACTTCCCTGCTCAGCAACGCAAAAACAGCTTCATTCATGAGGCCACCTGATGCCCCTATAGAATGCAAAATCACCTCCAACCAAAAAATCCAGAGTAGGATTCTGACCAGAAATTTTGTACCCAACTTTCAAATGTCTTAAAACCCTTGCACAGCACACACACAAATTCGAAAACAATCATGCATGGTGGTGGAAATATCCCCCCCGCATAACATCATCCTAGGTGTGTTCTAGGATGCCTCAATGTGCAAATGCATCAAAAATGCTGGAATTCCAAATCATTTTTGAAACAGATACTCAAAATAGCCAGCCAAGACAAGTCAAAATCAACAAATCAGCAGGCTTCAAAGAGAGACGAGCGACGTTGTGGGGAAGTTGTAAACTATTTGGTCACAAAGTTCCGCCCATTGCAGAGGAAACACGCTCCAAAAGGTGCTTCTGGGGGGGGTGATAAGCACCATTAGGAGGGTCTAATTGGTGCAACATGAGTTTGTACGTACTCTCATGGTCACGAAATGATCACCCAACAACAGCCCAAGGGTCCGTTGTCAGAGGTCAGCCCAAAATCGTGATTGTTCAGCCAACCCGTGCCGGCTTGAAAACCGCTGAGTCATTGTGGGGCCCCATAGGGGGCTGATCTTGGAAAATTGGGGATGGCACGCGAGACCCTGTCATTGGTTGGGGGGTCCATATAGAAGGAAAAAATGGACTGGGACCTGGGCGCGAATTGCCACACAGCAGCGGCGACAGACAAACCAAGTACCAAACCAAAAACAGCAAATTCGGGGCTGTTGGGGGCGGCATGGCCAGGGCTACATGGGCCTAGCGGCCACTATGTGGGTCCCCATGGGTGCTTGGGTACCCGTATTGTAACCAAATGATCAGCCAAACACATCCCAGAGGCGACACAAGGATTGCGGAAATTTTTTTTTTCAAAAAAAGTTTTGGCTGATGCATGCCAGCCTGAAAATTGGCCAAGTCCTCACCGGCAAGGGCCCACAGGGAGGACCTCCAGGGATACCTGGAATTCGGACCCAAGACCCCTGCCATTGGTCAGGGGGTCCATGTACAAGAAAAAAACTGGTTAGGACCGGCCACAATACGCATGTTCGCACTCGCTTGACAGGATGAGTCAAAGTCCCACAAATTTGTCCTGCTTTGGTGTAATGTGCCGCAAAATGTGGTAAGAAAACCTATTCAAAATCATTTATTCAAAAATGGATTCAAGATAAGTCTTGTACAGTCGCCAGGTTAGGGTCCTGTGTATACGATGTGCGCAAGCTTGGCGCTCAACTCGGTTTGGGTGCAGTCTGGAGCACCAACTGACATAGATGAAATAGGTGCACACTGCAGACTGTTTGGCACCTTTGTCAGGATGTTTGGCGTTATGATAATCGTGACGAACTGACTTCATAAAAGATAAAAAGAACAAAACACACAAGTGTCAACCACAAGGGCATAAGCCCCCCCCCCCCCCACCCATAAGGACAAACCTCCATCAAGCCACACCAACAACCAAACAAACAACACATGAATTTCTGTCAGAGTGTGGACGGGCGTGCCAACTGCCACCCCACCCACCCTGATAGTACACAATGTTACGATGAGCGTCAACATCACCCCAAAAAACCAGGCAATCAGGGGACCTCACAAGGACCCCCTATCATGCCCAGGCAGCACTGCGACACTGGGTGCCAATCTGTCGCATGCTACTGAGCTCCATCCATGCATACCGATACAGCCTGCATTTTACAACCATTGGTTTGCTATTGGTGGTTATCTGGCCCTGGCAGATGCCTGCATTTAGTGCGCCCTTATAGTCACACACAAAACCAAGCTAGTTATCGTATTATAGCAAAAGGGGGGGGGAGAGGGGGGGGATTAAATGGGAAAGGCAGGTTAGGGGCAACAGCACCTGACCTACCCCCACAAGGGGGGGGGTACAACCCAATAGGCACCCATGAACCAACTAAAGCAGAAATGACCCTTCCACATGCACATACAACTTTCATGATGAGCTGTCACAGGGGGCAAAGTGGCTGCAGAAGCGTAAATTGGCACAAGCAGACATTGAACCCATGCCACCTTGTCTTACAGCCTGCAGCACTACCCACCAAGCTAACCAATTTACTTATGCAGATGATGGTAAAAGGAAAATGTAAAAATATCATGAAGCAGAAAAATGAATCATGGATGGACAAAAAGCCAGGCAACCCACTATTGGCCTACCTCCACCCCGGTGTGGGGGGGTCCCAATTAGAAGAAAGTACCCAATATTTTGAAAAAGGCAGGGTGTGCGCTGGACTATGAAGAGTCCTGTTCCCAGCCAGTGTTGCTGTAGTGGCTGGCACATCCAAAAGATGCAACCACATCATTTCACTGGTGGAGGGGAGGGGAGATTCATCCGGTGACAGTCGTGTGTGAATTGTCATGCCTTTGGCCAGTAGGGGTGACATGGGCGATAGCCCAAAGACTGCAAGTTGCATTGTTGGTCCAGCACCCACGTCAATGGTGTCCATGCATCATTTGGGAACATACCAGGAGACCCAACCGCCAGCCAAACACAGAGAACTCAATTTGCACAAAATCACAGTGCGAGGATTCCCAAGGAGCTGCAGGCTGCTCTGGAGTATCTGCACCATCTGCCTCCTGTGCACTGTGATTTCAAGCTGGAGAATGTGCTGCTCCATCTATCAATGTGAGGCATTGCTGAAAGTGCCGGTGCACAGTAATCCGTGGTGCTGGTGGGACACAATGGCCACAAATTCATAAACTAGACCCCAATTATAACCAGTGCTCCTCACACTTCTTTCGCATAAAATGGGCACTGGCGGACTACTGGCTGGCAAGCCGTTCCTAGGGTCCAGTCAAAAAAAATGTGGAATTGGAAAACACAAAAACAAGGTTTCTCAAGATCAACAACAACAGAAGCAAAAATAGAAGATATTCGTCGCATACCTCATACCTCAGACCCAAGATGGATATTTGGCCCTAACCATAAATATGATATGATGACAAGTAATGCCGGCTCACGCATTGCCCAAACCAACATTGCACACTCATCTAGATGGAGAAGCAAACAACCGCACCAGGAAAGGAAATAACAATTGAACTCTGGTAACATGCCACTCGAGGATCCAAAATGGAAATCAAATCCATGTCGCGGAATCTTGGGATACTACACTGTGTGCTGCTGAATGTGAGCTTGGTCAACCAACTCAACCATAATGGGAGTTGCGGCATGTTGGTGGTGTATGAAATGGATGGATTGGCTCTGTGGTGGATGGAAACACAAATTTTGCAGCTATTCAAAGAAAGAATCAACACGTCTTCAAATCCTTGCAGAAACAACATCAATGCACAGCGATAGCAACAGCAAGATCATGGAAATTGTTGTCCACCATTTAGACTATTGGCAGAGTTTCTACAACAAGCGACATATCATGTCTCCACTTGTAGAACAATATTCGCTTCGGCTAGGCCTAGACACACCACATAGCATTGATGATGATTTCAATATCTGCCCAGACACAATACCCAGCTCAGAAGGCTACATACAGCGTCTCATGTTGCACACAATGCATATCCTACCGCGTGACTGCAAGATAATGTCATGTATTTCCAGATCATAATTCACTCAGCACTGACAACGGCAGAGGGCTTGGAAGGCGTATCATCGGATGATTTCTCCGCCAATAACCAGCATGATCACACGGGTGTGTGTTCCCAGTTTGGTTGTGCTGTGGTTCCGTCTGTTTCAGCCCGAGATAATGGAGAACGTTCTATTCCAAGGCATTGACATGATCCTGAAAGGATCACCGAATTAACAGGAGCAAACACTGATGGGCGTTTCGTTGGTGTTCCTGAGCTTTTGAGTGGTGCAGCTGGGTAGGAACCGCACCTTCATGCTGTAATCCTTGCCAGTGCCTTTGCACTCTTGGCGAAGCACCCTTTTAAAGGCAGATGGATGGCCCCAGAATTTTTTTGTTGTTGGGTATGATGTGGTGTGTTAGGGGCAGAAGGCATACGTGGCATGAAATGTGTGGAAACTGGGGCTACAGGGATGCAGGTAACCACTTCTGTGGAGTGTACTAACGGGAGACAAAACATGCTTCGAAACCCCACTTTACCAGTGGGCATTTTGCCATAGACACACGCTGATGCACCCTGACAAACCTGAGGACAACATAATGCGACTGGTGTATACTATGAGCAGAGGAGGCACCCGGGTTTCTGGCCCTTGGGTACGGGTCCCCCTTCACCCCTATTGTGATTCAATTACAGGACTACTTTGCTCACTTTTTTCATCGGCAACTGCCGATTGCCAACACAGCAGATTGAAGGTACATGCACACGAGGAGGAGGAGAGGAATTTCCAGTTTCTCAACCAGAGTGAGTCAACCATGCATTCAACCGCAACGGTAGGTGCAACCAACAAATGCTGCTGCGTACAGCCTGGCCAGACAACACCTGCTCACCATGGCATGCCCGTTGAAGAATCCACACAAGATCATCCTAGGTGTGTTCTAGGGTGCCTCAGTGTGCAAATGCATCAACCATGGTGGAATTCCAAATCATCACGCACCGGCAGTGCAATCATATTTGAACTCTGGAACTGTCCTCCCGTCCTCCAACAACTCTGACTTCAAATCGTCCACTTCTTGCGTCAGCCTGCGATTGGTCTCATGCATGGCGATATTGGTCTTCTTAAGCACTTGTAGTTGCGTGCGAGCCATCTCCTCCTTCTTGCGACACTCCGTAGCCTCGGTCATGGCAGCCTAGAAAAGGCCAAAAATGATGCGAGCAATTGCCCCATGATTTTGGAGCTCTTAGGGGGTCAAATGGTCTGAAAACAAAATCAGAATGGGCTCAAGGATTAGATTTGGGAAAAATATTCGACACCCCCTCCCCATAGATCCACTGCAAGCAACAAGCAACACCAATCTGAGTCCCAAACTCACTGTTGGCGGCTTGGGTATGGGTGCAATTTATCCAATTGTGGAGGTGCCCTCCAACGGCCTTTTGCGCCAAAATGGCTTCAAAAAATATCCAATGTCACGAACATTGTTGCTCCTTTATGTGCTATGTTGTCTTGTGCTTGGTTTGTTGTGGTGTTTTGTATTGTGTTCCATTTCGTTGTAATGTGGTGTGAACGCTGTAAGCGTGTTCGTGACGTGCGTTGCTTTGAATTAGGTGAACTTCCGGTGTAATGGTGTGTTCCTTGTGATGCATTTCTGCCGTCTTCCATCCATTGTGGTGTTGGGTTGTCAATGTGTTGTGGGGAAGTGGGTGAGTACTGCCTCATGGAGGTCAAAAGAATGTGCGTTGTGTCGTGAGGTATGTGGTGATGAGTTGGGATCTGGTCCCATCACATGTTTTGCCGATGTAGTCTCGTGCTGTTGGAGCGTTTCACGTTGGTTTGAGGTGTGGAAGGTATGCTGCATGCCGTCTTGATTGTTGTTACGATCACGCATTTGTGCTGGGCTGAGTTCTGTGATGTCGCGGAGAGGTACATTTAAGTGCTTAATTGCCACGTTAAGCTGTCCTGGGGTACGTAATGTGTCAAAAGCTTTGGTTGAAAAGAGTGAATTGAATGGATCCTGTCCCTGTTTGTGGGGGTTATGTGTTCCATGCAAAAGGGGGGGGGGTGCCACGACATGCGTGTGGGCCAAATACAAGCCATTTTTGGCCGAAAAACCTTGTAACCGCTGTATGCAGTCAAGAGACGACTGTCACACACAACCATGAAATTTGCAGACTCACACCACCAAGCCTTCAAGGCCGACAACAACAGTGGAATGGGAAAGGCAGCACACTTGCATTTTGTTGACTGCCGCTATACGTTCTGCCTCAGCTACTTGACCTTGTCGTTGTAGTTCCTCAACTTGAGCAACTAGTTGGGAGTTGTCCACGTCACCAGGTATCGGGGACATAGGATCTTCAATGTCAGAGTCATCTCCTTCTTCAATTTCTGAGCACGATGTTTGAATTGTTTTTGTTTCACAAGCCGCGCGAAAAAACAACATCACTCCCTTTGAATTCCTGCCTACTTCGTCACAAACGGCGGTTTGGACGAGGCGTGGAGCGCAAAGTAGCAGTCAGGTGGGGAAGCCCACCAAGCAAACAAAGTAGCAGTTTAGGTCGCAGGCCCTCATTTGGTGATTTAGGCACCCCTGGGGCTGGGGGGGGGGCCTACTTTGCAGGTGAATGCCTGCAGGGCAAGAATATGGCTCCGCAAAGACCACATTCGGAACGCAATCTTGCGGAACTTGGCGTTCGCAAGTCCTACTTCGTCACAAACGGCGGTTTGGACGAGGCGTGGAGCGCAAAGTAGCAGTCAGGTGGGGAAGCCCACCAAGCAAACAAAGTAGCAGTTTAGGTCGCAGGCCCTCATTTGGTGATTTAGGCACCCCTGGGGCTAGGGGGGGGGGGGGGGGGGGCTACTTTGCAGGTGAATGCCTGCAGGGCAAGAATATGGCTCCGCAAAGACCACATTCGGAACGCAATCTTGTGGAACTTGGCGTTCGCAAGTCATTGTAGGGTAAGTCTCCGCAACAACCTCAGCCACAACATACTTGCCTCGAACGGTACCCTCGAACACAGGGCAAAGGTGCCTACCTATACCCAAATCATTTGCAAGTTTTGCTTCTCGGGACAGTGGCTTGCTGTCAGCACTACCGTTGTGGGGTTGCGGCAGAGGCTTGATTTCCTTTGGTTTGTTGAACACCTTTTCGGTCTTGATTTTCTGAAGTGAGACGTAGGATAACCACGAGCACGTGTCAAGTGCTGCACACCGAATTTCATTGTCCTTGAAGGAGACCATGTCTCCTTCAGGGACCCAACTGCGCATGGCGTTCAGCTGTATGTTGCAACCACCACAAGCATCGACAACACACCGATTGTTCATTTTTGTTTTCCCTGCTGCCCATGCAGGCGAAAAAGCCGGTTGAAAATTGGACTTGTTCCGCAACCCGACAACCAATCTTTCGGTATCCGACGGCTTTCCCCTCGTTCTGTGGCTTCGTGGCGCAGCAGGTGTTTTTTCGCATACCACAGCAAGCATCGCTTTACCTCACTTTTTGCGGGTTCTCGAAGATTGCTGCACTGACGCCACAACAAGTTGTGGCCTTTACGCCAACGCTGTTATGCAGTGTCCAGGGGCTATGAAGGGTTCTGCCCCAAAAAGACATTCAGCGAAGGAAGAACTGCTCAGCACCATCACAGCTTATAAACTGATCATGAAGCGAATCAATGGGGCGAATAAAGATTGGTGAACTCTGGAAGCAGGATGGGTGCAGGGAACAAACCTTCACATACGTGCTTGGGAAAATTCCTACGTTCCCCTGGTTGTTTCGTCCAATCCACCAGCCGCTTTCGTCTTCTTCAAGCACTTGGATCTTCTCATGCGGCTGGAGACTGCATGAGAATGGTTACCGAGCTGGGTCTTTCCCAGGTTTTGCAACCCAATTTTGGGACCAGCGTGAGCAGTGTATTTAAGTAGCAGCAGCAGCAACAGCAGCAGCAGCAAGCAGCAGTAGCAATCAGCAGCAGCAATCAGCAGGCGCATAAAAAGTCTTTTGGGGGGACACTGTGCTGAAAATCGGCATCCAAGTAGCAGAGCAAATGCGCATCACCTGAAACAAGTTTTGGGTGAGTTCGAGCCGTCTGCCTGTCCTATGGCCAATTTAGCACCAGCCGTGTTCAGCTGGTTTTCAGGACCACCGTCCTGAAAGTTCCGTTCGGGGCTATTACGAGTGTGTCGTACAGGCGTTTCCCAAGAGGGCCCTTCTTCCGGGAATCGGGCTATCACACGATTGAGTTGAATGTTGATTGAGGCGTCTCACATGCTGTGGTCCATTTTGCGGCAAAAGTGAGCCGTTTTTAAACCAGGCCAAAGAGAACTACAAGGACCCAGCTCGGTCCTAGCAGCAAGTCTTGAATTGGGATGGAATAGCATGGGAAGGGCCAACTGGACAATGATTTGCACACCTGATTTGGTTCTTTTCAGCAGCTTGATATGGATAAAGTGCTTCGACATAAGATTCAGGCATTTCTCGTGGGTTTCTCTCACATTTAGCGGATTGCGATGTGGTTACTTGGCGATGGCAATTCTGGGGTGGGAATCGCTAAGGATGCAAAATTTCGCAACTGTTATCCGTAGAATTGCAAATTCTACGGATAAGCGGTTGTTCGTAGAATCTAGGTAGATTTGTCGCCCGCAGCCTTATTTCTGGGCCCAAAACAGCAAAACTGAGCGGATTTGGGGAAGAAATGCCAGGTCAAAGAGCTGTACAAGGTTTGTGCAACATCTGTGTTACAGCTTTTTCGGGTAAATTTGCACAAGAGTTGGACCGTTGGATTCATGCTAGCACCGTATGAAGGTGCTTCAAGAAGATGTAGCAAGGGTTGCAGACCGCTCCTACAAATCCGACTGTCAACTCCTCTGCTAAACTTTGATAGCGCTGCTAATTGATGGTAGCACACTTGCGGAAGGAATTGAAGAGTCCAATTTTTACTAGCACCCCCGAGAATCGTTTGTTAAAATATGAAATTAGAAGCACAAAGCGGAATCTAAGACATCTAAAAATTGCTTTTTGATGTGGTAGCTATAGCTTCTAACATGCTGTTTTCTTCAAAAGATGTGGCGTGTGGCCAAAATTCTATGTAGAAGTGCTTATCCGAAGAATTTGCAATTATGTAGCTGACAACCACAGTAAACTTTGACCAGCTTGATGCCTCCTCTATGGCACACAATCGCACCAAGGCAACGCGACCCATGTAAAGTCTATTTCTTTGGTCCCACAATATGAAATGCGTACTCTCTCCGTTGCCGGTGCTTGGTGGTTTCTGCCTATAACTTGGAATCGGTACAGTGGTGACTTACCTATCAAATGTCAAATAGAAAACAATCTGTGCAAATTGTAAAAGCTCGTCTTTCCACTCAGGTGAAATTAGCTGTTCTAAGCATGCGGACTTTGAGATGCACTTAACCATAATGAAATCTAGCGGTTTTTATGATTCGCAGAAGATATTTAGATGGACAAGGCTAGCGAAAGAAGGCCAATAAACCTAACCCTACATCGTTTGACAATGGAGTACGTCTTAGCCAGACATGCGGAAATATCGCAGAGTGGCGATAAGAGAGGTACCACAAGTTCTGTAGCCTCAGATGACCGCACCACTTTGGAAATGCGTGAATTTGTTCGAGAACTATGAACATAGAAAATTTTGCTCGTTTGCAAATCAATTTTTCAGTGTCAGTTCCGGACAACCTGCGCATGAATTATTTGAGCCGGCGTGCGAGGTCTTTTACCCAATTTTGAGTCACGGAAACAGTTGGGGCCCTTGGGTCCTCATCGTTGCAATAAACCATTGAATGTGATGAAGAAGTACCCATGACCCACTAGGACCCATTAAAGCAGATGTATAGGACCAACCCCTGCCATTGTGCGAGCTCTACCACTTATGCGCGATTTTGCCACCCTCTTCCCCGTGACTCTCATCGTTTTTGACCTCACCAATGTTTCCATGTTTTACAAAAAACAAACAAATCCGGTAGGTACACCCCTTGGCACCCCTTGCAATAAGATCCGAACACTTGAACAATGAATGCAAATGAACTCCACCAATGAAGTCTCAATAATCGGTCACCAAATTGGGTTGAGCATACCCACATCAATACATGGACATGATCATGGTGAGAAGACAAATAATGACCATGTGGGGCAACAGAAGAGGAAGGGAAACATCATAGAAGGGAAGTACAGCAAAGATTCATGTCCAAGAAACCACTTTAGAAGAAAAGAAACATTTGCTGTGGCCATGAGTCCAAGAAAATGTAGAGGATGGGATTGCCCGTGTGTGAAAAAAATACACTTTCTTAAGGCTGTGAAAAAGGGTTGGACGAAAGAAAATTTGGAGGCTAGGATTGCCCGTGTGCGAAGAAAATACAGTTCGTTAAGGCTGTGAAAAGGGTTGGACCAAAAAAGCCCAAAAAGCGATGTGAGAGCTGCTTTCTTCAAGCATGGTGTGTCATTGCTTTTGTAGTGATTGGTCTTTGTTTTGGACCTTTTGAATTTTTCGTATCCCAACCTTTTTCGAGATGTGTGTCGGATGCTTGAATTGTTGACCTAGATGTTGTTCTTTACTAGTTTTGAAGCGTATTTGCACTCCTTTTCGGGTTTGGTCACCGAAATGCAGTTTCTCTTGGAGTACCAAAATCTTCGTGAGCCCTATAAAAAACTTCGTAATTCCTTAAGATCCATGGTTTTGATTCAAAACCCTCAGTTTTTGAGAACTCCATTTACTCTACTTTCTCATACTTCTTGTTCTGAGACCTTGCACGCAACGGCAAACACCAACAACAGTGGAATACCCATTCTTGTCGTCTCTGTCACTGCGCTCGAGTTTCACTGTGTGCTCTTGTAAGTGCTAGAGCAGTTAAACCAATTCATGACCCTTGCATGGCCCTGCGACACATTTTGGGCGTCCCATGAGGAATGGACGCACACTGGTACCGCCATGGACGTGAACGACGCACGTGAATGCAGAATGCATGAAAATCATTAAATATAATAAAAACAAGTCTAAAATCATGCAAAACACAATCCTCTAGATCAATCAAGGCCATTTAAATCCGCTGTGGCCGCGCTTGTTGCGGCGGCGCCCTCCGTCACTGTTACTGATGTTGGGACTTCCATTTTCATTGGTGCACAACATTGCGGCACAGCTACCCCATACGCATCACCCCCTTCCTTAAAATAGCCCAGCTGCCAAGTCTTCACAATCGTGCGGTGGCGGGGTGTTTCAAAAAGAACATAGTCAAAACTCAGGCCCAGTCCAAAATTCGGGCTCCGAAGAAGGGTGTAGACAGCAAAGCTCGGCGCTAGGCCAGCTCCCACACAAACGATCCAGGGATCAGCGCCAAGCGTGGGCCTTGAAAAGGTGTCTAAAAAACTCAGGTTGCAAAACCAAGGCAAGCGTGCATGTCGATGCACCCATGTGACCTCCTGCACCAAGCAATAGGGGTCACATAGGCAGGCACATTGAAGTCAACTTTTCAGATTTAGGCAGATTTATCAGATTTTCCCCTTTGACACACCATGCACAAAGGCTCAAAGCAAAATTGCTTAAGCACACCTTAAATTTTAATCACCTTGAATTTGAGGCTTGCCCAGCGCGTGAAGCTTGCAGAGCATCCTCCATGTGCTGCGCAACGAGGTTTTGCGACGCAACTGGGCCTCGTTGACTCACCGCGACGCGACTGGGCCTTGCCAACGCACATGCAGGTGCCTTTTGCTCTCCAATTACAATGCGGCTTCAGCGGGACCATGTTGCTGAGGCTTCAGTGCCACCTAGTCGCTGTGGCTTCTGCATGTCCACGTTGTTGAGGCTTCCGGAATTCCAGGTTCCTGGAGCTTTTGTATGTCCGGGTTGCTAGGGCGTCGGCGCGTCCAAGTTGCTCGAGCTTCTGCACCCTGTAGGAGCTGGGGTGTCGGCGAGTTGATGTACTGTGCTTCGTCGACACTTCAGTCGTGCCGCTTCACGGCGGCATGCATTGGTGTTGCCGCGCTGAGCATTCCACCGAGGTTCCTTTTCCTCTCGCACATGTACGCTGACGCTACAGCGGGGGCATGGTCGGGTGGTGAGTTTGTTTTGAAACGTATTTGCACTCTCTTTGGAGTTTGGTCAGCGAAATGCAGCTTCTCTTGGAATTCCAAAATCTTCGTGACCTCTAGAAAAACTTCGTAACTCCTTAAGATCCATGGTTTAGATTCAAAACCCTAAGTTTTTGAGAACCCCATTTACTCTACTTTCTCATACTTCCCGTTCCGAGACCTTGCACGCAACGGCAAACACCAACAACAGTGGAATACCCATTGTTATCCTCTTTGTCGGTGCGCTCGAGTTTCACCGTGAGTTCTTGTAAGTGCTAGAGCAGTTAAACCAACTCAGTAGCCTTGCATGGCCCTGCGACACATTTCGGGCGTCCTATTGAAATGGACACACATTGGTACCGCCATGCACGTCCAACACGCACCTGAATGCAGAATGCATGAAAATCATGAAATATAATAAAATTGAGTATAAAATCATGTCTTCTAGATCAGTCAAGGCTATCGAAATCTGCTGTGCGCGATTGTTGCGGCGGCGCCCTCCGTCACTGTTACTGATCTTGGGACTCCCATTTTCATTGGTGCACAACGTTGGGGCACAGTTACTCCATACGCGTCACCCCTTTCCTTAAAAGACTTCCCCAACGGCCAAGTCTTCACAATCTAGCGTTGGCAAGGTGTTTCAAAAAGAACATATTCAAAACTCAGGCTGAGTGTAAAACTTGGGCTCCGAAAAAGGTTCTACACAACAGAGCTCATCGCAAAGCTTGAACCAGCTCCCACACAAACGATCCAGGCTCCAGCGCCAAGCGCGGGCCTTGAAAAGGTGTCTAACAAACTCACATTGCAAAACCAAGGCAGGCGTGCGCATCAGTGCACCCATGTGACCTCCTGCGCCACTCAAAAGGGTTCATATAGGCAGGCTGATTGAAGTCAACTTTTCAGATTTAGGCAGATTCATGAGATTTCCCCCTTTGACACGCCATGCACAAAGCCTCAAAGCACAACTGCTTAAGCGCACCTTACGTTTTAAGTACCTTGAATCTGAGGCTTGCGCAGCCCGTGAAGCTTGCGGAGCATCCTCCACGGCTGCGCAACGAGGTTGTGCGACGCAAGTAGACCTCGTTGACTCACCGTGACGCGAACGGGCCTTGCCAATGCACATGCAAGGGCCTTTTGCTCTCCAATTACAATGCGGCTTCAGCGCATCCATGTTGCTGGGGCTTTGGCGCCACCCGGTCGCTATGACTTCTGCACGTCCAGGTTGTTGACGCTTCCGTAGGTCCAGGTTGCTAGGGCTTTTCCACGTCCAGGTTGCTAGGGTGTCGGCGCTTCCAATTGCTCGGGCTTGTGCACGCTCAAGTTGCTGGGGTGTCGGCGCATTCATACACTGTGCTTCGTCGACACTTCAGTCGCGCTGCTTCACGGTGGCATGCAGTGGTGTTGCCGCGCTAAGCATTCTACGGAGGATCTTTTTCCTATCCAACGTGTACGCTGACGCTACAGCGGGGCCCTGCTCGGGTGGTGAGTTGGTTTTGAAACGTATTTGCACTCTCTTTGGAGTTTGGTCACCGAAATGCAGCTTCTCTTGGAATTCCAAAATCTTCGTGACCTCTAGAAAAACTTCGTAACTCCTTAAGATCCATGGTGTAGATTCAAAACCCTAAGCTTTTGAGAACTCCATTTACTCTACTTTCGCATACTTCCCGTTCCGACACCTTGCATGCAACGGCAAACACCAACAACAGTGGAATACCCATTGTTATCCTCTCTGTCGGTGCGCTCGAGTTTCACCGTGAGTTCTCGTAAGTGCTAGAGCAGTTAAACCAACTCAGTAGCCTTGCATGGCCCTGCGACACATTTCGGGCGTCCTATGAGGAATGGACGCACATTGGTACCGCCATGCACGTCCAACACGCACCTGAATGCAGAATGCATGAAAATCATGAAATATAATAAAATCAACTATAAAATCATGCAAAACACAGTCCTCTAGATTAGTCAAGGCTATCGAGATCCGCTGTGCGCGCGCTTGTTGCGGCGGCGCCCTCCGTCACTGTTACTGATTTTGGGACTTCTATTTTCATTGGTGCACAGCGTTGGGGCACAGTTACCCCATACGCGTCACCCCCTCCTTAAAAGACTTGCCCAACGGCCAAGTCTTCACAATGTAGCGGTGGCAGGGTGTTTCAGAAAGAACATATTCAAAACTCAAGCCCAGTCTAAAACCTGGGCTCCGAAAAAGGGTCTACACAACAGAGCTCTGCGCAAAGCTTGAACCAGCTCCCACACAAACGATCCAGTGTCCAGCGCCAAGTGTGGGCCTTGAAAAGGTGTGGAAAGAACTCAGATTGCAAAACCAAGGCAGGCGTGCGCATCAGTGCACCCATGTGACCTCCTGCGCCACTCAATAGGGTTCATATAGGGAGGCGGATTGAAGTCAACTTTTCAGATTTAGGCAGATTCATGACATTTTCCCCTTTGACACACCATGCACAAAGGCTCAAAGCACAACTGCTTAAGCACACCTTAAGATTTAAGTACCCCGAATGTGAGGCTTGCCTAGCGCGTGAAGCTTGCGGAGCGTCCTCCATGTGCTGCGCAACAAGGTTTTGCAACGCAACAAGGCCTCGTTGACTCAGCGCGACGCAACTCGGCCTTGCCAACTCACATGCCCGGGCCTTTTGCTCTCCAATTACAATGCGGCTTTAGCGGGTCCTTTTTTCTCGGGCTTTATAAAATCATGCAAAACAAGCTCCTCTAGATCAGTATAGGCTATCGAAATCCGCTGTGCGCGCTGAAGCCGGTTCGGACCCCCGTGGCCATCTTGGGGTCACTTGGGGTGTGTATCTATGTGATGGCAAGCCGCCATTGGCTGATATCATACTCTCCCATCCATCTGACCTGACCCGATGTGATAGTGTGATAGGTTTGGCCATTCCGGCTATGACCGGCCATATTCAGTACCGAGGCGCCGCCAGTTGAGATTTATATATCAGAATATCAGGAATTAACAGGGTTTTTCTATCATAATGTTTCCGTATTTTTCCCGCCTTTCATTCTGATTGTCAATGTATCGGCGACTGTCAGTTGGCTCGCGATTTTGCGGTAACCGATTGGTTAACTGTTATTTACAGATATTTTGGCGGAAACCCCGATGAAGGGTCAGATTTCATCAGTAAAGGGTTCGTTGCTTCCGCAATTTTCATTTTATACACTCGCAAAATTGATCCGATTTTTTCAGACTTTCAGACTTGATATGACGAATCTCGAGTGGTCCAACATTTTTCCCCGATCACGAATCAACCTTCCTTTTGTTATATCCCTCATTTTTCTTGGAGATATAGTCGAAACAAAAGTGATTCGTGAGACCACTTTGAAAGGTCATATCTCCGGCTCACGGCGAGGAATATCAATTTCGAGAATTGGGTTGCAACCGCCTTGGTCTCAACTTAATTTAGGAAGCATCAAACGCCTTTGGTGTGTACACATGCCCGGTATAGCAAGGGATAATGGTCAAGAGGGTAGAAAGTGATATATAACTCTTAGACTGTGCAACCGAATATTTTATTGCGACTTTCGAGTGTACCGCATGAGTGTTGGGGTTGCATAGCAACTTTCCTTGGGTTCCTACGTATTTTTCAAGTGAAGTTATGTCCATGGAGGGGCATGGCATATCATGGTGGGAGCCACGAGATATGACCTTCACAAGTGGCCTCACGAATCAACTTTGTTTTGCCCATATCTTTAAGACAAATGGACGGCAAGATAAAAGGAAAGTTGATTCGTGCTTAGGGAAGCACGTAGGTCCACTCGAAAGAGGTCAAATCAAGTGCGGGGATGTCGAAGTCGAAAATCCGATTTCGACATCCTGAAAAATTCGGATTAAGGTTGCGAGTGTAAGATGTGAAAATTGCGGAAGCATCCATGCAGTTCCTGAAGGCTTTGGAGCCTTCGTGACGGATTGCGTTAAAATTTCCATTAATAACAGTTAAACTGGCGGTTACGGTAAAGTCGCGATCCAACCGCCAGCAGTCAAAACAGTGAGTATCAGAACGGAAGCGTAAAAATTGACGGAAACAATATGAAAATAAAACCCTGTTGATTCCTGATATTCTGATATATAAATCTCCGCTGGCGGTGCATCGGTTGCCGATGCGGGGCCTTACGGCACGGAACACGCTCCCGCCGGGCTCGCACCGGGCGTCAACGGGCGCCTTCCGTACATGGGGTTAGTGGACTGGAGACCGGTCTTCCCTTCCGTACACGGGGTTAGTGGTCCGGAGACCGGTTGTATGCCCTAACCTAGCCATGGGGTTCTGGGTACCGCTTCACCCCCCTCCTTAGAGCAAACCCTGGGGGGGGCTCGATAACACCTACGCATGGCAGCGGGTACCCAGGACCATTTCCTGAAGGGGGGGGGTGTCACATCCTCACTTCAGGCTGCCCAAATCCCACAGTAAGATAGGTATGATGCTGTATAAGCTTGTAGCACATGTATAGTATCAAGTATCAAGTCCCGGGTCCTGGCGGCGATTGTTCGGCATCCAAAGGACCCGTTAACCCATACCAGGCGCACCGGGTGCCGGCTGCTACGGTCACCACCACAGTGGCAGTGGCATACACGGCCAACATAGGCGACACACGACGACCGAGGTGGTCCCACAGGTCGAGAGCGACCACAAAGATCCATCAGGCTACCCCAAGCTTCCCAAGGCCCGCCGACTGGGGAGAGTCCCCACAGGTCCTTCCTCGGGCGCACCATGTCCATATCCATACGACGCGAGTCCAGAGTGATACAGCCGAACTCCTTAAGGGATCTTAAGGGAGCTCCTCCTTAAGGGATCGGGCATCAAGGCCGTCTTTTCCCTCGCCCTATTACCACGAAGGCCATACATGAGGTAGTCCTCATGCAGTGTAGGCGGAGGCGTCGACTCCTCAAACCACCAGTTTCCCAGGCAGACTGACCGAGGTCAGGAGCACCGGAGGCCGCCATCCGACTGCAAGTGCGTCTGCGAATCGGTAGGCTCACACTGGGACTGACAGTGGCGGACCGCTGGGAGTGTAGTCAGGCAGCTGGGCTTCCCGCCTGGCGCCATCAGGATCTCCACATCACAGCGAATAGGGCAACACGGTATCACAGGCACTCAAACAGTAGAATCTGTAATCAGGTACTGGTCCAGGCTGGACCAGGCTGTAAGAACATGTACACGGCGACTCAAGGCGCCTTTGTATACGATTCGCATCCCCTCGGGGGAAAAACAGTCCACCTCTCAGTGATGGGTCGACAAGACTCAACATACAGATGCACATATCCTGGAGGGGCGGAAAAGCAAAACAAGCGGGGTAAAGAGGCGTGTAAACACACTCTGGATAGAGCGCCAAACCACGCCCCGGTTAGGATAAGGCAATGCAGGAGGGTGGACAGGAAAACGCCTGAGTTCAGGCCATATATAGTCTCGAGACACACGTCGACTGGTCTGGATTCCGCAAGTGCCATGGAACCAGACCACACACCAAAAAAATCGCAATGCCGATGACAGCGGCATCCGTTGCGCAACGTCGTATGGGCTTCAAGGCCCCAAGAGCTCAGAAAATATGAAGGTCAGTCGCCCTACCTGGTTTCCCAAGGATTCAGCAGGGGGGGAGTGACGAATACAATTGAAAGAGAGGGGCCATCCTCCTCTGGATTCAGCAGGGGGGGGTATATGGCCACTCTGATGGCAGGTCACCGGAAGATGAGAGAGGGCAAGCAAGTGAGGGACGATCCGTCGGCCTCACAAGCGCCTCAAAGCACATCAGGGGAGAGCTCAGGGCGCTGATCAGGCACCCCTGGCTGCAATCGCCCGGGTGAGTGCTGCCAAGTCTGAAACGTGGATCTTGGTCTTGTACTTGCGGATGTACTCCATGAAGGGAGTATTGACCCGCGGCACGAACGAGGAGACGGGTTCCCAGGTATCGTGGGACGGCCCATAGCCTCGCCAACGAACCTTGAACTCCAGGCCTCCTGGTGCCGAGGCTTTCGGACGCTGAGCCAGGATCTTCTCGACAGTATAGTTGTCTTGCTCAGCATAGTCGTCGTCCGAATCAGCCTCATGCGCGGCATAGTTCAGGGACACATGTTGGCCACGGAGGTCGGGTTCCCGCACACGGAGTTGACTCTCGTGGCGTTCCCGGAACTGTCCGTGACCCACCTTGATGCGGTAGGTGTCCTCACCAATCCTGCGGACCACCTCGCCGGGTGTGAACCAGGTCTTGGTGCGGTGGGTGCCCATAGGGCGGGGTCTGATCACCCACACCGGGTCTCCCACCCTGAACTTCTGCGCTGTCGAGCTCGGGGCGGACTTCTGACGCTCAGCATGCTCCTTCTCAAGCTGCTGGCGGATGTCCCGCGCCGTTTGCTCTTGCCGCGCGAAGAATTCCTTGGCATCCATAGCCATGCCATCACCAGACAAGGGAAGTCCCCTACCCAGGGGGTCCCTGCCGAACAGAATCTGGTGAGGGGACAAACCGCCCGGTGTGGGGGTGTCATGATGGGCCTTCAGAGCAGGCCACATCTCCTCAAACCAGTTCCGCCGTGGATTGGTGATGTGGATCTTGCGCAGCTTCTCGAACAGCTGCCGTCCAGCCACTTCAGCTCGGCCGTTAGACCGGCTGAGATAGGCGACGCTCTTGGCATGACGTATTTCCATGAGGGAACACATAGCCTTGAACCAGCCACCAGTAAACTGGGGCCCTCGGTCACTGCAAATGGTGCGGGGGATGTCAAAGATGGTCAGCCAATGACAAATCATCATGACTGCCACTTCCTTGGCAAGCAACCCCTTTTTGCGTGCCGGAACGGCTACAACGTAGCCGCTGTGGCGGTCCACACAGAGAACCACACAGTCACAGGTCTCCTTGCCAATGTGCACTTCGGGCATGGAGAAGACGTCCATGGCCACACTCTCCATGGGCTGGTCAGGAACCGGGGTCCATTGGGGTTCCCCCTTGACGTTCCGGTTATCGGGATTGCAGGCCTGACAGACCGAGCAACCCTTCCTGACCTTCTTGATGGCGGTGTAGAGAACGATATGGTCGATCTCGAACCGACGCTGCATGTCAAGGGCTTGCTTCTTGACCCCTGGGTGCAGCATGTGGTGGTGCCAAGCTTCACAAAGCTCGAGCACCCGGGACTCCGGTACTAGCAGCTTACCATTCCGGTAGAGCTTGCCATCTTCCTCGGTCAGCCCCTTTGGCCACTTCTGCCCGTCATCAGGGTCGGTCACAGCCCTGTACTCGGCCGCAAAGGCCTCAGACTTGGCGTAGTCGTCCGTCCAATCGTCCTGGAGGCAAGACTCCTGGAAGAGGTGCTTGTCGGACTCAGCTCCATCAGGGGCGAGTACTCTGACCGCTCTGCTCACCCTCGACGCGAGGGGGGCATCTGCAGCCATGACGACGAAGCATTTAGCACCCTCCTCCTCCATCAGGCGCTCCATTTCGATGATCCTCTTGGCTTCAGCGGTCTCAGCCTCATCGCCATGGGCAGAGATACCCGTCATGCCCTTGCTGGCGGGATAGGCCCACCTACTGAGACAGTCCGCCACGGTGTTATCCTTTCCAGGAATATACACAACCGTGAGGTTGAACCTGGCCAAGGTCTCATGCCATCTTGCCCGTCGGGAGGCGGGACCTGAGGGGGTGTCCACGTGCTCCTTGTGCCACGACTGCAGACTCTGATGGTCGGTGCAGACGGTGACGGGATGGAGGGCTATGTACCCAGCCCATTTCCTGAGAGCCATGACGATGGCATACGCCTCCTTTTCACGGGGCGTCCACGTCCGTCTCTGGCCTTCCGCCAGGACTCGGCTCCAGAAGGCCACGGGCACGTGCCTCCCGTCGTCAAGCACTTGCTCCAACACAGCGCCAATGGCGTAGTCGGAGGCGTCGGTGCGCAGGACGAACCCTCGGTCGGGATCCACGAGGTGCAGACCCACTGCGGATAGCAGCGCCTGCTTCATCCCCTCAAAGGCACGGTCGGACTCAGCTGTCCAGACCAGAGCCTTCTTGGACCCCTTCTTGGTCTCCTCTCGGTTGCCCTTGAGCATGGTCGTCATGGGGGCTGCATACTCGGCGTACATTTTGATATACCCCGAGTAGTAGTTGCAGAACCCCAGATACGCCCGTAGCTCAGAGACCGTCTTGGGCTTTTCCCAGTGCTCAATCGCAGCCACCTTGCCAGGTATGGGCTTTCGCTGCCCGTTCCCAACTACGTGGCCAGCGAAGACCACCTTGCTTACCGCAATGGTGGCCTTGTCACTGCTGCCCGTGAGTTTGTGCCGAACCAGAAGGTCCAGCACTCGAGTGACGTCCCTTTCATGTGCCTCCAGGAGCTCCTCGTAGCTCATACTGGGGTCCCCGGACGCGATGATCACGTCGTCCACGAAGGGGTCCGCACAGTCACGCACCGGCTCAAGCAGGTTCTCCAGCATCCGCTGAAAAGCCGCATTGCCGTTGGTAACGCCCATGGGCATCACCTTCCACTGGAGAGGTCCAAGTGGGGTACTCATGGCTGTGCAGGCACGGGACTCCTCGGCGAGAGGCATCTGATGATAACCATGTTTCAGGTCAATCACCGTGAAGATCCTCCGCTGGTATTGCTTTTGCAGCATGTCCTCAATGAGGGGCAGCGTATAGCTGTCGTGCTGCGTTTGGGCGTTCAGGCCGCGGTAGTCGACCACGAGCCGCCACTCACCGGCAACCTTCTTGGGGACGACGAAGCACGGAGAGGCCCATTCGGAGTGGCACGGCTCGAGCCAGCCTCTCTGGATGAAGTCACGGAGGATCTTCTCCATGGCCTCTTTCCTCTCGCCCCTCAGGGCAAACTCCCGGTGCCGATACACACGGGGGTCCTGCTTCAGTGGTATCTTGGCCTCGCCATACGGTCCACGCACCGGTGGAGGAAACACAGGCTTACCGCTGAAGAAGGTATCCCCATACTTCTGCTTCAACCTGGCCCTCAATGCCTGAATCTTGGGGCAATCGTCGGACTCCGCCTTGGCGTTTCCGGGCACTTGAACCACGGAGCTTACTTGAGGGGTAGCTACTCCGCTCGCTTTCGGCTCAGGTGGTCTTCCCAGGTGGCCCAAAGGGCCATCTCTGGTCTTGCCTCGGAATAGATCGCCGTAGGTGGGTGGGTTACCCCCGATTGGCTCGTCCTGGCTGGATAGGTGATCCAGCACCCTCTGCACGAAGGTGTTACCGTCATAGGAACCAGAGACGATCGAGTCCACTTCCCACCAGGCTCTGTCCTGGCCCTTGCCCTCACGCTGGTTTCCCCAGTCGTGAAAGGGCTGATCCATATACCCCTGAACCAGATCCCACTCCTCTTCAGTGAGGGGGTCTTCCGAATCCGATTCTTCGATGTCAACAGGGGGAACCGCAAAGCATTGCCGCCATGGCTCCGCTATGATGCAGTTGACACACACGAAGTCCGTGGCGTCGGCCTGATCAAGGCCCCCATCCACATAGTGGAATTCCGTTGGCCATCTCTGGGGTGGCATGGGCTGTCCCTTAGCGTCCTGATAGACACTATCTCCAGCCGGTAGGACGACCTTGTTTAAGGTCATGTTGGTCAATGAGGCTACCCAATGTCGGGTACTTTCCTCCTCGGTGCATCCCATAGGAACAACCAGCACTGCCTTGGAGCGGTCCTTGCGAATCTTCGCTATCGCTCTTGGAATGTCCCAACGGGGGCAATGGATCCACATCAATCCCTGATGCGGACCCCAGTGCTTCTGCCACGCGGAGTCCTGTGCGCTCCAGTACTTCTCACACACCCGCAGATGGGCGGAGGTTCCTGAAGAGAACGCATCCAGGGCCAGATCCGAAGCTCCCAAGTCCGCGACAACTCGGCTCGCCACTTCCGGCATTACGCCGTACTCCTGGTTTGCAGGACCAGTTGGCTCAGTGTCCAGCGCGGCCACTTCGAGCTGATTGCGTTCGGGGTGGATCCATTGGCATTGCACATGGTGCTCAGGTGACGAAAGCCACGAGAGTTGGTCGTCCTGGTACAGGGTCATGGAGGCCTGGGCCGGGAGGACGCCGGTGTCCGTGTTCATCATGAAGTCGTACCCGAGGATCATGTCCCAGTCCATCTCGGCCTCGTAGAAGCGACCGTGCAGGAGGATTTCCTTGCCGAGGTCTGGGCGGCTCAGCTCACGATGGTTCACGAACTGCAGCCCAATGGCCGCTTCCTTCGTGCCTCCCACCATGTACTGGCCGTTCGCCACCTTCAGCCTGACAGGTTTCCGACTGTCGGTCAGACACTCTGGTGGAAGTAGGCCAGCCTTGACCAAGCTGACCTGAGCTCCCGTGTCGACCAACACGTCGAAAACCTTTTCCACTTCCCCGCATAAGGCACGGACCTTAAGATGCAACTGCCGCTCGCGACCGACACGGCGCACGGCGTGCAAGCTCAGGGTCTCCGGCCGTTCCAGAAGCTCAACAAGCGACTGGTGCAGGTCGTGGACAATGGGCTCAGGCTGCCCATCTGCAGCATCCAGCTGCGGTCCGGGTGATCCTCCGATACTCTCGGATAGATCTTGTAGTACATCAAACACATTCTTGGTCGCGAAGGACGGTCGGGTGCCAGGGTTCGTGCCTTCACTTGCCTTCACCCCGCCTCCGCGACTGGGTGCCGGACCGGGCCTTCCGCCCGCGGCAGTCCCTTTGTGCTTATCGACTCCCGACTGGGATGGTTCGGCGCTTCCCACGTCACCATCCTGCGACCGCCCTAGCTGGGGCCCTTGGCTGCAGGGGCTCCGCTAGGGGGCGTCGGTTGTGGAGGAAGGGGTGTTCTCCTCCGCATCAACCTCGTTGACGCCCTTCTTCCTTCCTTTCTTACCCTTGTTCTTGTCGTTGTCCTTGTTCTGGTCATTCTGGTTGTTCTCCTTGTTCTTGTTGTCCGACCTGGGGACCCAGTTCCGCTTGATCTCCTGGATCTCCCTGGCCAGCTCGGTCCCCACCGACGACATCAGCTTGGCTAGCTCGTCCTTGTCGACCTCCACTTTGGCTTCCCGGATACCCGCGGGCGCACGCTTCTTCGACCCGTGCGCCTTCTTGTAAGCCTCCGTGTCGGCCTTGTGGACGGGGCATGTTCGGTGGTCATGGTTGAAGCCTCGCTTCCTCCCATAACACACGAAACAGCCCTGAGGGTGAGCTCGTATGAACTCCCCAAAGGACAGCGGAGGGTCGCCAATGCGGCGAGGGTCCCTCTTCTCCTGCTTCCTCCAACCCTGCTGCAGGGGCTTCCAGTTTCCTGGTTTGCTCCCCGCGCTCAGGCTTTTGGCCACGAAGGCACAAACGGCCACCTCGGCGGGCTCATCGTCGTCGTCATCGTCGACGAGAGTCTCATCGCCGCCGGCTCCCGCTGGCTCCATGGCAGCTTCCCCGCCAGGTCCCTCGCCAACGTAGTTGACGTCGCGGTCGCCGGGCCTCAACCCGCGGGTGTGGTGGAGGTTTCGGTACTCCTTGAGTACTTCCTCGCCAACCCACTCCAGGATCTCGTCGCAGCTCATCCGCGCCGGGATGGCCTGCAGACGGATGGTCTGGCCGCTCAACTCACACTCGTCAAGGCGCCAGATTGCGGTCTTCTCGCGATCGCCCGAGACGGTGACGAGGAGAGCGTTCCGCAGGGAGTGCCGTTTGACATCCCGGGCCACGTTCTTCTTCGCCCAAGCCACCACGTTCGTATGATACTCTTTGGGGAGCATCATCTTGACCGTGTGGTTGGACTTGGCCCTCTTGGATTCCTCCTTGGTGACCCTCTTGATCCATGCTTCCGGCAGCATGGAGAGCAGGCGAGCCTGTTCGTCACCCTCGTTCCAATCCTCCACGTTGCGGCGGTAGAGGGTGTATTTCCCTCGGAAGTCCCGCCAATCCCGCAGGCGGATCTCCCGTCCATCATGCTCAAGCTTGATGGACTTCCACCGCTTGGCAGCCACCTGCGGAGCGTCCACCTGCTCCTGCTCGTTGAGCCACTTCTTGGCTTCCTTGAGGGTCTTGATCTTCCCCTCCTTGGTCGCCATGAAGTATAGCTCTCCGAGCACTTCCGGCAGGCAGTACCTGAACCGTCTGAAGACATATCTCTCCGCATCCGCGTGAGGCATGTCTTCAGTGACGGTCAGCCCCCAATCGTCCAGCTTCTCCAAGAAGCGGTCGAGGTTGAGGGGGTTGCCGTCGTACATGGGGGGCTTGATGTCCGTCAAGTCTTCCCACACGGCGGCATCCGCGGCCTTAGAGACCATGAACGCCGGCCGCGAGGTCGACCGAGGTTCCCATCGGCCTCGCCCACGGACTCCCACGGCCGCCACGTCCATCTCCTCCATGGAATCCCTCTGGCTACGCCGCGGTTCCTCCATGTACGCTGAACCAAGATGTTCACGCCGTACTGCTTCCATGTACGCATCCTCATCACGGCGCCGGCGGCTGCGTTCAGCGGCCTCCCGTCGTACACCACGCGGCGGGCTGATGTCAAACTCCTCCAGGTCCAGGTCCAGATCCTCACCTTCGCCGACATCCCACTCCACGTCTCCTCTGGGGACCTCATCCCTGAGTCCACCATAACGTCCACCAGCGATGGGGATTGGCTCCGGGGCTGGTGCGGGGCGTCGGGGGCGTACCGGTGTCCGCGGTGGAGCACGGCGGTTGCGGTGCTCCGCGCTGAGCCACTCATCACGCCAATCCTCACTGCCACTGCCGGGCGGCACGCGCTCGTTGCGGCGGCCCGCGCTGTGGTGAGAGGGGGCGGTGAGAGAGGGGGCACTGGCGCTGGGGCGACTCCTGGGGGCTCCGCCGGGGGCGTGGGGTCTGCCTGGACCTGGTCCGGGTCCCCAGCCGTCGTCCGACGAGCCAGACTCCAGGGGTGGGCGGTCGCTGCCGACGCTCCCACGGGCTTCCAGCGCGTCCAGCCTCTGCTGCAGGCCGCTGATGACCGTGTTCAGCTGTCTGATCTCGGCCCTGGAGATGTCCAGCTCTGTCTGCGCGCGCGCGGCGACCTTGGAGCTGCGAGTCATCTCGCCCTTGCCCGTGTCTACCTCGCACTCGAGGGAAAAGACCCTCCTGCGGAGGTAGACAATCCACCACCAGGTGGTATCCGGGTCGCCGTTCCCTGGTGGGTCGTCGGGGTCCCCAGGGGGTCCTCCAGGAGGGCCTCCGCCGGGTCCGCCCGGTCCAGGGGGTCCTCCCCTGCCCGGTGGTCCGCCTCCAGGGGGTCCACTTGGTGGGCGTCCTCCAGGGGGTCCTGATGGTCCTCCGCCAGGGGGTCCCGGTGGGTCTCCGCCGGGTCGCCTCGGTGGGTCCGAGGATGGGCGCTTCTTCGTGATGCCGAAGTCCATGTCGTCATCCTCGTCCATGTCGCCCCACCTGGGCGTCTCGGTCTCGGAAGACTCCGAGCTCCGGTAGGGAGGAGGGAGATCCTCATCCTCACCTTCCGGTTCCATGGGGACGTCTCCGCCTCCTCCGCCCGTCCAAGCCACCACTTGGCGATGTCGGCGGCCTCGTTCGTCCCCGTCGCTGGCGGTGAAGAAGGGGTCACTGTCGTGGGGGTGTCCGCCCGCTGGCCTTCGTGGCCTCTCGGGGGTCTTCCCCTTACCCTTCCTCCGTCGGTAGGCGGTGGGGCCACTGCTCCCACTGCTGCCCGTGTCGGCCTCGTCCAGCTTCATCTTGGAGGAGGCGTTCCCTTCGAAAAGCTTTCGAAGGGTCTCCACTCGTGATCCTCCCGGGGGAGTCTCGCGGCGGAGTTTGGCCTCTGCCTCCTCCATTGCGGCGGCGGTGGCTGCGGCAGCCCGCACTTCGGCTTCCTCCCGAGCACGAGCCGCCTCGGCTTCCCGGGCCTGCTGCAGCCGCGCCTTCTGCGCTTCCAACGCCGCCAGCTCCGCCTCCGTCTTGGCCTTCTCCTCAGCGACCTTCCGTCGCGCGGCCTTGATGGCGTCCTTCTTGGCGGCGTCCGCCTGGGCCTTTGCCGTCGCATCGGCGTGGGCCCTTTCCTCCGCCTCCTTCTTTGCCCTCTCTTGGGCAAGCGCCTCTTCCAGCGCCTTCACCTCGGCCTCCCTGCAGGCAATGGCCTCCTGCGTCCGGCGGGCTTCCTCATCGGTTGCCCTGATCCGGGCAGCCACTGCCTCATGGGCGGCCGCAGCCGTGAGACCGGCCGCGATGGCTGCCACTTTCGAGGCGTGGTAGTCCATGCCTCTGCCCCACTCGGTGGCCTCCTCATGGGCGATGCCGACGGCGCCCTCCACGGCGGCGTTCCGCTGCGTGGCCCGTTGCCGGGCAACCCGAAGGTTGCAGGGCACCCCACAGACGCGCTCACAGGCGCGCGCCACGTCCCTTTGGGCGGGAGCGGCGCTGCTGCTGGAGCTGGCCTGGTCGGCCGGCATCCTCCCGCAGTGGGCCGACTCCACGTCGCTGCTGGGGCCTGCTGGGGCCTGCTGGAGCCTCAGGAGCAGCGGACGGGGCTTGGCCTTGGTCTGCTTGGCGACTTGGATGTAGTCGCCAACGGTGGTGGAGCCGGGGTGATGACCACCATTGGCCCGTTGGGGACTGGGGGCTGGGGTTTCGCCCTTGGCGCCTTGGGCGGCTTGGGCGGCCAGGGACTCCTGGTACTCCCGCCACTTCCGGTCCCGCTTCCTGTCCCCGGCGGACCGCCTCTCCTTCCCCGGAGACGCGCTGCTGCTGCCCTGCAGCCTGCGCTCGCTCCCCGGTTCCGGGAAGTTCTTCTCGATCATGTCCCACATGGAGACATTGATCGAGGCGCCCGACGGGTACACGTTGGGCTCCTCGTCCTCCTCGATCCCGTCGGGGCGCAGGCCTTCGCCAGGCCTGTCCGGCCGGGTCCACGTCCTCCAGCGCCTCTGCTGGAAGCGGAAGGCGAACCCTTCCGCCCGCAGCCAGTCCTCCACGGCCTGCAGGCGGTCGGGGGCGATGTCCGTGCGGAGCTCGAAGCTCCCGGGCATGCCGCCTTCGCACTGGGGGTGGCTGTGGCGGTAGTGCTGGTCCCAAACCAACCCACGCAGTAGTTGCGCTGCATGGGGGTGGGGCCGCGGCCACGTCCTACCCGCTTCTTGCCAATTCACCATGCCAGCGGGGGCGTAGTTGGTCTTGAGGTCCTTGGTGTGCACTCGTTCCACTCAACGAACTGGTGGTGGTTGTTGAGGCGGGTGCTGCAGCACTGGACTGGGCGTGCGGCTGGTGCTGGTCAGCCGGTGGTTGTGGAAGTGGTTGACGCGGCCTTGCTGGTCGGCCGATGGGTCTGGTCTGTCCACTTCCTTCACGGTCGCGGCGCGGTCAGGGCGATGCTCTGGACGGCGCTGCTGGCTCCGTGACGAACTCGGCGCTGTCGCTGGGTGGCGCTGCGAGCCGCTGCGCTGCGCTGCGAGCTGCGAGCTGCGCCGCGCTGCTCGGGGTAGGTGGCCCCGAGTGGCACGCGAGGGTTGGGTAACCCCGCGGCGGTGAAACGCTTTTGACGCGTTCCCGTGGGGGGCCGGCCACGGGACGCTGCGGTGACACACACAGGTGAGCAGGCAGGCAAAGCACTACGCTCACAAGGGCATCAATACGCTCATGTCATGTGACAAAGCGTTTCAGGATCCTTGCCACTCTGCAACAAGGGAACGAAAGTATGTACAGCAACTCATCAGGATATGTACACATGGGGTTAAGACTGGACTGGCGTAAGGGCATCAAGGGACAATAGACACTCAGTCCCAACTCATATCCCAATCCCAGGTCCGACCCTCTCAGTGGCTGGTGGGGGCGGGGGCTCAAACACAACCCATGCCCTGCTCAGTCCGGACCCTGAAACCCTGCCAGTGGGGGAGGTGTCCCGCCCAGCCACAGGCGAGTTCCTAGAAGCCAAGGGGCTCCAAGGCCAACCAACAGTGGCTCCCCATGCTCCCTTAACGGCAGGTTCCAACTCCTCTCTGAGCCAGAGATATGGCCCCGCCATTATCCCTCAGGAGTTGGTAGCTGAAAATGGGCTGTTTCAGCCCAAACTGATATTAGCTCCAAAATTCCCACAATTGACCCCTCGTCTGGACCCGCCAGAGGTAGGGACGAGGCAACTGACCCTATGCCCTTCGAGTACGAACTTTCTGGAGCCCTCACCCAACCTGGTTCCCTCTGAGGTCCCGGCATCAGGGCACCACGTGTTCGTCAAGTGGGGTCATGATGCCAAAATCACCAGAAATGGCGTCATTCCCACGCGTGGCTCACCCGGCCAGGGCAACACCAATGGCTCACAGGGTAGGAGGCAGGACCTAGGACTCATATCTGAGTGTACAACTTGAAATTAGGTCCAGGCTCCTTATGGGCTTAGAGAAATGGGGCCGCCAATTGACCACACGGAAGGGGGAAATTGGGGTCCCAAAATGGGGTCATTTTGGCTGCTCGAAATGAGCCAAAATTTGGGGTGCTCCCAATAGTATATCTCCACGCCGCCTTGGAGATCGGATACGCCATTCCATACGCGATCCACCGGGAGTCAAACGAAGACTCCCTTGCCCTTGGCTCTCAAAGATCTCTATGCTACTTGGCGTGGTGACAATCCCAATTGGGTCCACAAATGCAAAAATGGCAAAATTGTCCACACTCATTTTGGGCTAGCGCCTTAACGAAGGTTGCTCCGCTTCGCCCACATGGTGTGTGGACCATGGGGACCAATATCCATATCACCCATGTCATATATGGTCCATTGGTCCAAGCGTCCGGCGTGCACGAGGGTTAGAACATGGGGCACGGCGGGCAGCAAAAGTGGAAAATTGCTCAAAATGGCCAAAAATGCGCACACTCATGGCTGGGGCAAATGAGGTACATGCCCGACTTGGACCGGAGTGTGCCATAGGATTGGTATCAAGTCATATTGGTCCAACATATCTTTTTGGCGTCGCCCAACTCCTCTGGTATTGGGAATGGCAGGGTCGCCAAGTGAGCCCATGATTTGGGATAGTCCCAAATCGCCAACATGGCGGCCACGGTGTGCCAAGCCCAAGTGGAGTTATTCGCCGGGTCCAAGATATGTTGGGCACCGAAGTATGTACCCCCATTACATACTTGGGTCATGATGTCAATTGAGCGCAACGTTGAGATACACGGTCGCCACTTGACATCATGACGGGCCAAAAACGGCAAAATTGGTACAAAGACACACAAAAGTGCCTTGAAAGGCACACAATTTTATTATAATATCTTCGGTTTGGATCGTGCAATCAACTAATCCTTCTAAACACAATGACTTGACACCAATGACCTTCGATCCCACATATGTGCTCCACTTGGGGCGCCTTGAAAGGTTATGAGCGCTACTTCCCAAGTGGGCACATGAAGTTATGGAAAATTGCAAAACACACACCTTGCTCCCAACGCATCGCTTTGGGATCGCCACACAAGCTTCCCTTCACGAAGGTTAGGCTTGCACTTGATCGTGGGGAGTATGGAGAAGGGGCTTACACAATATGAGGTCCATTGGCGGGTTCGGCTTGGAGCGGTGGACCCGCCAAATGGGCACGCAACACAACACATGGCACATACCACATATTGCCCAAAAAGGTAGCTCCCCCCACGATATGTCATGCCCCTCCAAGGGCATAACTTTGTGTCAATCGCTCATAGGAACTCAAGGAGAGTTCCTATGCAACACCAACACTTGCGCGCTACACTCGAAAGTTATCTTAACGCACGCAATGTCATGGCCAAAGGGTTATAACGCAAACTCTACCCTCTTGACCATGATCCATTACACTAGCGCGCACGTGTGGAGACGCAAGGCATATGATGCTTCCTAAATTGCGTCGGGAGTATTGTGAATACATCCCACGTTTCCTTATTGTCATTCCTCGCAAGCAACACGAGATATGACCTTCACAAGTGGCCTCACGAATCAACTTTGTTTTGCCCATATCTTTAAGACAAATGGAGGGCAAGATAAAAGGAAAGTTGATTCGTGCTTAGGGAAGCACGTAGGTCCACTCGAAAGAGGTCAAATCAAGTGTGGGGATGTCGAAGTCGAAAATCCGATTTCGACATCCTGAAAAATTCGGATTAAGGTTGCGAGTGTAAGATGTGAAAATTGCGGAAGCATCCATGCAGTTCCTGAAGGCTTTGGAGGCTTCGTGACGGATTGCGCTAAAATTTCCATTAATAACAGTTAAACTGGCGGTTACGGTAAAGTCGCGATCCAACCGCCAGCAGTCAAAACAGTGAGTATCAGAACGGAAGCGTAAAAATTGACGGAAACAATATGAAAATAAAACCCTGTTGATTCCTGATATTCTGATATATAAATCTCCGCTGGCGGTGCATCGGTTGCCGATGCGGGGCCTTACGGCACGGAACACGCTCCCGCCGGGCTCGCACCGGGCTTCAACGGGCGTCTTCCGTACATGGGGTTAGTGGACCGGAGACCGGTCTTCCCTTCCGTACACGGGGTCAGTGGTCCGGAGACCGGTTGTATGCCCTAACCTAGCCATGGGGTTCTGGGTACCGCTTCAGTATGTGTTATATGCATGGTATGTGCTTTGATATGCTCACGCCCATGTTATACATCTCCGTTTGTAGGAAGATATATGGAGTCATACGTGGCAAGGGCTTCGCCCATGTCCCAATGGTGAACTCCATGGCGCTAGACTAAGTCTACCGCTCATATAGTGCATGTGGGAGGGCTTACGGAGCGACCCACAAGCGCCACTATCATCTTTCCCATTTTCATGGTGCGTGTTGGGAGGAGGTTCGAAGGTGTCCCTATGCGTCCATGTGGGGATCCAAGTGGGGGGATTGTTTGCAAATGGTCCCAAACAATTGTGTTTTGAATCATATGTTGATATCACGGGTGAGCGAGGTTATATACTATTGTAATTATCTTGAATTTGGCATTATTTGCATGTTTTTGACCTCATTTTATGCTCATTTTTGTGTTTTATGTGCTCAACTGCCCGAACCCACGCACACCCCAGACACAAACACAAGCGCCACACAACAGTAGGAAACGCAGTGTCCATAGCCCGGGCACTGAGGCAGCCCGTGCCATGCAGGTGACCCGGCCAAACGAGATCCGGAGCCCGGGGGTAAGGCTGCATCCTAAGGCCTGCGCTGCTTTGGGACTCGAGGCGGAGCGTGCGACACCCAAGCGCCTCGGAACCCTAGTACCAAGAACATGCATGCATGCCTTGGGAACGGGATACGCCAGGAAGTCCGGTGAACCCCTAGGGTTCCGCCCAAAGGAGGGGACGTGCGCAAGCACGGGGGCCCACCCTCCCGGCGAGACAAGCACGTCACGCTGGCGGCGATCAGCCCTCCCGGTGTAGCCCGGGGCCGCTTTGTTGGGGGCCAAAAGTCAGGTCTAGCGGGATGTAAGCCGCCTCCCCTCTTCACGCGCGGAGCCTCTTCCTGTTCGTCACAGGGGCGACGCCAGGGGGAACCATGGGGCGCCTCTCCACGACCGAGTGCACCTACCTACCTACCTACCTGGTCCCAAACAATTGTGTTTTGAATCATATGTTGATTTCATGGGTGAGCGAAGTTATGTACTATTATAATTATCTTGAATTTGGCATTATTTGCATGGTTTTGACCTCATTTTATGCTCATTTTTGTGTTTTATGTGCTCAACTGGTCGGCTAACAGTAAAGTGCCTAGAGATCCGTGAACTATGGTATGTTGCTTATATGTTGGCATATGCTTCGGTGTTGCACCTCACCATATGCCGGATCACGTGGTCACTTTGGCTTGGCACACGAGGCCTCACAAAATTGGGTCTCAAACTCATGAGCTGACTTGTGAAGCATGTCATGTACATAACCAGAGGGGTTTCGGAGGCAATGAGGGGATATTCTTGGGCATGGATCTTTGGTCTATATCACCCTTGTATACTATTTTCCGGTTCGACACATGCATGGAGCATTTGGATATTTGCCGTATGCATTTTTGAGTATATAATTGACTTTTGGGCATAATGGTGTGATTTGCCTGATTTTGCCATGTTGTGAGGTCATCTTCATGGGGCAGTTCTCCAAGCCCATTCGACTCCCATTCCAACCAAGGTTATGTCAGGGTAGGGCATGGTCCTGAGTGCCACTCTAGGCCATGACACGCCACCTCCCCTATTGGGCTAGGATTTAGAGGCTTGGGAGGGAACACATTTTTGGGGTTTGTGTAGTGACTTTTGACACATGGCATTTGGCCATCTTATTTGACTGGGTTCAGGGCATCATGTTGGCGAGTCAAGGGAAGGTCTTGAGTCCAGAGAATGAGGGCTCTATGGTTGTGGTTGTGTACGTTTCCATCTTTCCCCAACTTTGCTTTATTTGTGTGCATATGCCATTTTCAGGGCTTTCCTCTTTGGTGCAATTCTTGTATATGCCCGCCACCTTGACAGGACCGGTGTGCTGAACGGAAGCCCGCAGTGTGGATTGGACTGTGGATTGGGTTATTGCTGTACTTGTGGGATCTGGTTGCTGTTCAGGGCTGAAGGAGGATTTTACTTTCTATATTTTTGGATTTTGGACCCTGGACTTTGAGAAATGCAATCGCTGATCAGGAGCAAGTCAGCAGGGGTGACAGGCGGAAGGGGCACAGCAGGGGCCGGTCCTGGTATGGACCTTCTTTATGGTAGCAGAGGCGTACCTGCTGCCCTCACCTACCGCCGACCCGGGGACTTGGGCCCCTATGAGCCCTGCCCAAGTACGCCCTGGGTGCGTATTGTGGGCTCGGTGGCGACCACGCCGGAGATTGGAGCCAGAGAAGAGCCGAGACGCTCAGGAGCATGGCGAACTCCGGAAGTTGAAGCCCGAAGAGAAGTACGACGTTCGGGAAGAGGAGGACTCGACATGGAGGACCTGGTCTCCATGTGTGAGCGTCGCTGCCGAAAGGCATGCAACCTCCGCTCCGCCGCGGAGGACTCTGAGGAGACCTGCCATTCAGGCAGCAGTGGAGGACGGGCCCGGCGCTACCGGAAGCGCGGGTCACCCAAGCCCGCGGCAGGGGACGCCGGGGCTATGGATACGGACCCCAGCCCGGTCAGGCTGTGGAACTCCGAGGGGCACTCCCAGGGCTATCGGACAGCCTATGAGCAACCTTCGGAGTCGGAGGAGACGGCCAGACCGCCCACAAGGGCGAACACGGCCCCAGAAGCCAGCCTGGAGCATGACGCCGAGGCGTTGGAGAGCCCCGCCAGAGCCAGAACGGCGCCTGTGGCCCGGCACACGGAGCCAACGCGGAATAGCATGGGCGACAGACCCATGGCGGAGGAGTCCGAGGCACCGGGAACTGCGGGATGCGCCGGATCAGGTGGAAAGCACGCTGAGTGCCACCGCGAGCACGTGTCCTTCCTCATGGGCAAGTACCCAAAGATGGGGATGGACGCCATCGTGCATCGCCTCGACAGCCTGGACAACGCGAAGGACGGCCTAGAGGAGGACGTCGCCGGGATCCTGGATGACCAGTCGGTCGCGGAGAGAGACATGGCGGAGCTGCGAGCGGAACGGGACCGGTACCGGGAGAATCTGGAGCTGGCCGTGCAGAAGCAGCAGCGAGTGGTGGACAGCCTCCTCCACTTAGTGGAGGACATGTCGGGACGCCTGAAAAGGCTAGAGGAGCGACAGCTCCTCACCTCGGGTCCGGAGCTCCCGGCAAAGCCAGCAGCGGCAGAGCTGGTGGAGCGGGTTAAGACCCTCCGGAGCGCCATGGATAAACCCATGGGCGGTCCGGCAGAGGCACCCTACGCGCCTCCGCGTGTTGACCGGGGTGCGCTGCCGTTTGTTCCCATGTTCAGCGAATCCACAATGCTCGGGGAACACACGGCACCGGCTGGGTCCATGCGGGAAGGGCACGTAACCACGGACCCGAGGAGCCCGACGGTACAGATGTCCCATGCCGCTCAGGATCTATGGATCACTACGACTGCCCATGCAGTTTATGCTGAAGAGGAGATCCAGAGCCAGACCATGCAGGGGCGAGCCATGGGAAGCGCCGACGGACAAGGTTGAGGTCATCCAGGCGGAAACCTGTGGGCGAAGGACCCCAATACGGGGATATGGACGGCCGATGGAGCAAGCCCTTCCCGCATTCCAAACCCCATGGGTTCAGGCCCAACTGGACCGCACTCCATGGAGGAGAGGGATGTACGGGGAGTGTACTCACACCCCCCGGCCACAGGTGGTATCCGTCCCGGTGGAGTGGTGGCTGGGGACGTCGGAGACGCCATCAGGATTGACGACCTCAGGGGAATCAAAATCCCCTACTACGATGGCAACCCCTCCTCCAACCTTGATGACTTCATCCTGGATTGGGAGGACTTTGCCGAGGAGGTCGTCGGTGAGATGCGGGGAGCGCCGCGGGACAAGTGGGTATGCCGGACATTCCCACACCGGCTGGCGCAGGACCTGAAGGAGGAGCTGCGGGATCAGATCCGGGAAGGACTGATCCGTACGGAGCAGGCCTGCCTCCAGTGGTTGGAAGATGAGGAGCGGGTGGACGCTCCGAACCAGAAGCTGGAGGACTTGTGGTCCATCCCGCTGCCGCTGGACCGCGGTGAGTTGCGGGCCCGGGAGTGGAACCGGTATCTGCGGAAGTACCAACGGAGCCTCGAGCTGGTTGAGGACTGGAACGAGTCCAGCGAGATCCGTCACCTGCTGAAGGACGTCCTGCCCGGCCACTGGAAGAAGAAGGTGGAGGACGAGGAAAAGAAGCGAGCCAAGAAGCGGGTGGCGGTGAGGATCATGGCGGCGGAGGATACCCATGCGGGTATCATGGAGTTCTTCAGGAGGAACCCCGGCGAGCCCAACCGGATGTTGGAACTGAAGAACGCATTGTACGTGGAGGTATTTGGAGACACCATGGGGCAAAGGTTGCTGCGCCTCAACAACGCGGAGTGGAGGCGTGGAGAGCCACTGAAGATGCAGGTCATCTTCGCCCGCATGAGCCTGGACGAGATCGTGAAGTACATCACGGTGGAGTTGAAGCTCAATGCGAAGAACGAGGCCCACGTGCAGGATCGACATGGTCATGGACAACGAGGCCACCGAGAAGACCGCCATCATCGGGAGATCCAGGAGGACACGGCCAACTCCGCGGAGGATGGTAGTGGAAGTGGCCAAGACCACTTGACCGGGTCCCGGGAGGATCACGAGGAGGCCCATTTCTTCGCGTTTGTGGCGCATAACGTGAGGGACCATGGGCAGGATCGGTCCAAATGGAACCGGGTGGGACCCAAGAAGGGCAAAGAGCCAAGGAGGATCGGGAACCCAGCGCTCTCGTTCCGGGAGTACAGGTCTCAGCACGACGGGTGCTGGGTCTGTTATGGCAAGGGAAACAACCATGCACACGACCACCGTCAGTGCAAGGTGTATGAGGCGGACAAGAAGGCCTACTTCGCCGCCCACCCTGAGAAGAAGCCCAAGGAGCAGCAGATTGCCGATTGGAAGGCGAAGGGCGGAGACGGGGGAAAAGGCCAAGGCAAAGGCCAAGGGAAAGGCGGAGGAAGAGGCTATGGTGGTGGACCTGGCCAAGACCGACGAGTGAGGTCAATCGAGGAGGTTGCTGAGGACATGTTGAGGACGTTGGAGGAACTCAAAGCCCAGCAACGTGGTGGACAAAGTCCTGGCGGATCGCAGCCGGAAGGGGCTGCGGGAAGTCAAGTCTAGAGGAGCCCCCACGGGAGTGGGACCTCGGAGGTCTCTCCTCCGAAAATCAGTGGAATCCCTGAGAAAGCGAAGGCACATCGGGTGCCGAAGAAGGCTCCAGAAGAGCCAAAACCACTGAGTTTCGCCACTCCCAACCCCTGGGGCCCATGCAGTGGAAAGTGGTGCCTATGGGCGCCAAGAATGGCAACGCCGCTTTCCAGCGCATGATGGAGGACCTACTCGGTCCTGTCCGGGACTGTGCCGACCCCCTTGTGGATGACATCATCATGGGGTCCGGCACGGAGGACATGACTGAGGATGAGCTCATTGAGGCGCCTGAGAAGGATCTGCGCCGAGTGCTCAGCGAGCTGGACAAGCACAACATGGTGTGCAAGCCTACCAAAGCCTCACTCTTCGTGAAGGAAGTGGAGTTTGCGGGTCACGTGGTTGGCCATGGGCAACGCCGTCCCATGCCTGGAAAACTGGCGTCCCTGAACCACTGGGAGAGACCCCAGACCATCAGCGAACCCGGTCCTTCATGGGGTTCTGCAATTACTATTCGGGCTATGTCCGGATGTATGCAGAACTCTGGGGGCCGCTGCACAAGATGCTGCAGGTGGGGAAGTTCGATGGCCGGAAGGGGAGCAAGAAGAAGCTTCCCTGGATACCTGAGGCCGAAGATGCGTTCAGCCGCCTGAAGGAGCGACTCCTGGGGCAGCTGGGGCTATTCCTGGTGGACCCGGACAGGGGATTTGTGCTACGAACGGACGCCTCGGACTATGCCGTAGGGGCAGTCCTCGAGCAGATCCGGGACGACGGGTAACACGTACCCGTGGCGTTCTGGAGCCGGATCCTGGCCGAGGGCCAACGCCGAACCTGGACCGCGAGGGAGAAGGAGACGTACGCCATTGTTTGTGCGCTCAGGAAGTGGTCTGGCCACATCGGATTGCAACCGCTGCTGGTTTGTACGGACCGTCAGTCCTTGCAGAGCTGGCACAAGGAGCACGTCGACACCCCCTCGGGACCGGCGGCAAGGAGGGCCCGATGGCATGAGACGTTCGCCAAGGTCGACCTCAGCGTCGTGTACGTCCCGGGGAAGGACAACACTGTGGCGGATTGCCTCAGTCGATGGGCCTACCCCGCGGGCAAGGCTTGGATGGACATATCCAGCCATGGGGACGCCGAGGAGACCGAGGAGGCCAAGCACATCTTCGAGATGGAGAAGGCCATGGAGCAAGAGGGGGTCAAGTGCTTTGTGGTGATGGCAAACGGTACGGATCTGGCCAAGTTCCGGGGCGCCCGCGTCCAAGCTATTCGAGAGGAAACTCTCGACCAATGGATCGTGGCCCCTGTAGAGCTAGTGAGGTCGGTGGTCACAGAGGACTGGTCGGATGACTATGCGGCATCCGAGCATTGGAGCAAGTACTGGAATGCCGTGAGCGCCCCGTCGGACGACGAATGGCCCGAGGATGGGGACAAACTGCTCCTCAAGGAGAAGCTACTGGTCCCTGAGAACCGAGTGGAGGAGCTCATTGACCACTGGCACAACGCTCAGCTCATGCATCCTGGTCGGGACAAGATGCAGCAGGACCTGGAGTGGCGCTTCAAGTTCCCACCGGGGTACTACGCCATCCTGGACAAGTACTGCAGCGACTGTGCCGTGTGTAGGGCCACGAAGAGCCCCAACCACTCCACAGCGGGCAACCCGGTGTACACGGCTATACCGGAAGCCCCTATGCAGTCCGTGGCCATGGACGTATTCGCCATGCCGGAGGTCACCGTGGAAGCAGAGTCCTACGACTATGTCATCCTGGCGGTGGATAGGCACAGCGGGTATATCGTGGCAGTCCCGAGCAAGAAGTCCAAGAAGAAGGACAAGAAGGACAAGCATGGAGTGGGTCTGCAGGCCAAAACCGTCGCTAATGCCATGATCAGGCACTGGCTGACGATTTTGGATGTCCCAGCTGTCATCTGCAGCGATCGGGGCAGTCAATTCGTGGGGACATGGTTCAAAACGATGTGCAAGCACATTGGGATTCGGCACGCCAAGACCGTGGCGTACAACAGCCGGTCAAATGGTCGGGCTGAGGTGGCCGGGCGGCAGATGTTTGAAAGGTTCCGCCAGCTGCACATTGACGAACCGGGCCGGAATTGGTACAATTCGCTTTGGAGAGTGCTCCAGGCGTACCATGACCTTCCGGGACCCACTGGACTGTCGCCCCATCGTATGCTGTTCCTACGGGATCGAATGTCACGCACTCTCCCGTGGTTGAACCATGGCAAAGTGGCCCGGGATGCGAACGCTATGATGGCTGAGGCGCATGACACGGCGGCCAAGGTGTGCAAGGCACTTCAGGACGAGCACGACAAGAGGGCCAAGTACTTCAAGCAGGGAAAGGTCCAGAAGTATGCTCTCCAAGACACCGTGTGGGTGGAGCGGCACCACAAGGATGTCCTGTCCAGGCATCGGCAGGCATCTTGGTATGTGCCGGGGGTAATCGCGCGGAAGGTCGGGCAGGATGTGTATGCGGTTCGTGTGGGGGATAACAAGATCCTGGACCGCGACCATACCCAGCTTCGTCCCCGAGCACCAGACCCCAGCGGACGTCCCGTCACCTTCGAGTTCACGGCCGGCGATGTGGACTCGGACGACGAGGGTGAGGACGACGACTTCAGCGCTGAGAAGATCCTGGCGGACAGGCCGGACCCGGGGACGCCTGGGGGGAGGCTTTGTAAAGTCCGTTGGAAGAGATTCGCCGCATCCAGGGATTCGTGGGAGCCTCTGAGCAGTTTTGTGCCGAGGTACACCACGGTCTGGATGGACTATCTGAAGAAAAAGAACATTTCTTTGGATGTCAAGGACGTGTTGGTCCATTTCGTGGCTGCAGTAGCACCATAATGGATCCCCGTTGGCATTTTGTTTGTTTTTGTGCTTGGGGAGACGGGTGAGGGCCTTCATCCGGGGATTTTTCGGCCTTGATTGGCCATATACCCCCTTCACTCGATCTCCACATATATATTTCATTGTGGTATACTTATTTAGGTCGACCGACGACGTTTTTCTATCTTTGATCCCCTTGGTCCATTTTGTAGATCAGGAGGAGACCAGATATGGCGTAGGGCACCGATTATCAGTGTCCTCACCCCTCCCTTGGGGCATGGGGGACGCCTACGACGTGTGTGGGGCCTCCATGTGTCCTTGGCACATTGGGGGGGGGTTGGAGCCCATTGGGGCCCTCCCGTCCTCTCTTCAATGACTTCCGAGCGGTAACAACGCTCTGAAAAGGGGGGTGAAGCCGGTTCGGACCCCCGTGGCCATCTTGGGGTCACTTGGGGTGTGTATCTATGTGCCGGCAAGCCGCCATTGGCTGATATCATACTCTCCCATCCACCTGACCTAACCCGATGTGATAGTGTGATAGGTTTGGCCATTCCGGCTATGAGCGGCCATATTCAGTACCGAGGTGCCGCCAGCTGAGATTTATATATCAGAATATCAGGAATCAATAGGGTTTTTCTATCATAATGTTTCCGTATTTTTTCCGCCTTTCATTCTGATTGTCAATGTATCGGCGACTGTCAGTTGGCTCGCGATTTTGCGGTAACCGATTGGTTAACTGTTATTTACAGATATTTTGGCGGAAACCCCGATGAAGGGTCAGATTTCATCAGTAAAGGGTTCGTTGCTTCCGCAATTTTCATATTATACACTCGCAAAAGTAATCCGATTTTTTCAGACTTTCAGAATCGGATTTTCGACTTCGACATCGCCGCATTTGATATGACGAATCTCGAGTGGTCCGACATTTTTCCCCGATCACGAATCAACCTTCCTTTTGTTATATCCCTCATTTTTCTTGGAGATATAGTCGAACCAAAAGTGATTCGTGAGACCACTTTGAAAGGTCATATCTCCGGCTCACGGCGAGGAATATCAATTTCCAGAATTGGGTTGGAACCGCCTTGGTCTCAACTTAATTCAGGAAGCATCAAACGCCTTTGGTGTGTACACATGCCCGGTATAGCAAGGGATAATGGTCAAGAGGGTAGAAAGTGATATATAACTCTTAGACTGTGCAACCGAATATTTTATTGCGACTTTCGAGTGTACCGCATGAGTGTTGGGGTTGCATAGCAACTTTCCTTGGGTTCCTACGTATTTTTAAAGTGAAGTAATGTCCATGGAGGGGCATGGCATATCATGGTGGGAGCCACTTTTTGAGGGTATGTGTTATATGCATGGTATGTGCTTCGATATGCTCACGCCCATGTTATATATCTCCGTTTGTAGGAAGATATATGGAGTCATACGTGGCAAGGGCTTCGCCCATGTCCCAATGGTGAACTCCATGGCGCTAGACTAAGTCTACCGCTCATATAGTGCATGTGGGATGGCTTACGGAGCGACCCACAAGCGCCACTATCAATTTTCCCATTGTCATGGTGCGTGTTGGGAGGAGGTTCGAAGGTGTCCCTATGCGTCCATGTGGGGATCCAAGTGGGGGGATTGTTTGCAAATGGTCCCAAACAATTGTGTTTTGAATCATATGTTGATATCATGGGTGAGCGAGGTTATATACTATTGTAATTATCTTGAATTTGGCATTATTTGCATGGTTTTGACCTCGTTTTATGCTCATTTTTGTGTTTTATGTGCTCAACTGGTCGGCTAACAGTAAAGTGCCTAGAGATCCGTGAACTATGGTATGTTGCTTATATGTTGGCATATGCTTCGGTGTTGCACCTCACCATATGCCGGATCACGTGGTCACTTTGGCTTGGCACACGAGGCCTCACAAAATTAGGTCTCAAACTCATGAGCTGACTTGTGAAGCATGTCACGTACATAACCGGAGGGATTTCGGAGGCAATGAGGGGATATTCTTGGGCATGGACCTTTGGTCTATATCACCCTTGTATACTACGTTCCGGTTTGACACATGCATGGAGCATTTGGATATTTGCCGTATGCATTTTTGAGTATATAATTGACTTTTGGGCATAATGGTGTGATTTGCCTGATTTTGCCATGTTGTGAGGTCATCTTCATGGGGCAGTTCTCCAACCCCATTCGATTCCAAGTCCAACCAAGGTTATGTCAGGGTAGGGCATGGTCCTGAGTGCCACTCTAGGCCATGACACGCCACCTCCCCTATTGGGCTAGGATTTAGAGGCTTGGGAGTGAACACATTTTTGGGGTTTGTGTAGTGACTTTTGACACATGGCATTTGGCCATCTTATTTGACTGGGTTCAGGGCATCATGTTGGCGAGTCAAGGGAAGGTCTTGAGTCCAGGGAATGAGGGGTCTATGGTTGTGGTTGTGTACGTTTCCATCTTTCCCCAACTTTGCTTTATTTGTGTTCATATGCCAATTTCAGGGCTTTCCTCTTTGGTGCAATTCTTGTATATGCTAAAGAAGGTCCCTACCAGGACCGGCCCCTGCTTTGCCCCTTCTGCCTGTAATCCCTGCTGATTTGCTCCTGATCAATGCTTGCATTTCTCAAAGTCCCGGGTCCAAAATCCAAAAAATATAGAAAATAGAAAATACAATCCTCCTTCAACCCTGAATAGCAATCAGATCCCAGAAATGCAGCAATAACCCGATTCACAATCCAATCCACGATGCGGGCTTCCGTTCAGCACACCGGTCCTGTCAAGGTGGCGGGCATGTACAAGAATTGCTCCAAAGAAGAAAGCCCTGAAATTGGCATATGAACACAAATAAAGCAAAGTTGGGGAAAGAGGTAAATATACACATCCACAGCCATAAACCCCTCATTCCCTGGACTCAAGACCTTCCCTTGACTCACCAACATATTGCCCTGAACCAGGTCAAATGAGATGGCTGAATGCCATGTGTCACAAGTCACTACACAAACCCCAAAAATGTGTTCACTCCCAAGCCTCTAAATCCTAGCCCAATAGGGGAGGTGGCGTGTCATGGCCTAGAGTGGCACTCAGAACCATGCCCTACCCTGACATAACCTTGGTTGGACTTGGAGTCGAATGGGCTTGGAGAACTGCCCCATGAAGATGACCTCACAACATGGCAAAATCAGGCAAATCACACCATTATGCCCAAAAGTCAATTATATACTCAAAAATGCATACGGCAAATATCCAAATGCTCCATGCATGTGTCAAACCGGAAAGTAATATACAAGGGTGATATAGACCAAAGATCCATGCCCAAGAATATCCCATCATTGCCTCCGAAACCCCTCCGGTTATGTACATGACATGCTTCACAAGTCAACTCATGCATTTGAGACCTAATTTTGTGAGGCCTCCTGTGCCAAGCCAAAGTGACCACGTGATCCGGCATATGGTGAGGTGCAACACCGAAGCATATGCCAACATATAAGCAACATACCATGGCTCACGGATCTCTAGGCCCTTTACTGTTAGCCGACCAGTTGAGCACATAAAACACAAAAATGAGCATAAAATGAGGTCAAAAGCATGAAAATATGTCCAAATACAAAGTTGTCATGATAGTATTTCTCTATGCTCACCCATGATATCCGCGCATAGTTCAATATACAAATGATTGGAATCATTTGCGAACAATTCCCCCACTTGGATCCCCAATCGGGCGCATGGAGATATCTTCGCCACTCATATCTACATGCCCCATGAAAATTGGAGTGCACTCATGGATCTCTTTGCCAAACATACCATGAGCAATACATACGCGGTAGACTTAGTCTAGCGCTTTGAATTCCACAATTGGGACATGGGCAAAGCCCTTATCACGTGTGGCTCCCCATCTCTTCCGCCACACGAAGATATATAACATGGGTGTGAGCATATCAAGACACATACCATGCATATAACACATACCCTCAAAATGTGGCTCCCACCATGATATGCCATGCCCCTCCATGGTCATAACTTCACGTTCAAAATACGTAGGAACCCAAGGAAAGTATCTATGCAACCCCAACACTCATGCGGTACACTCGAAAGTCACCGTAAAATATTCGGTTGCATGGCCCAAGAGTTGTAAACCACTTTCTACCCTCTTGGCCCTTATCCCTTGCTACACCGAGCATGTGTACACACCAAAGGCGTTTGATGCTTTCTAAATTAAGTTGAGACCAAGGCGGTTCCAACCCAATTCTCGAAATTGGTATACCTCGCCGTGAGCCGGAGATATGACCTTTTAAAGTGGCCTCACGAATCAATATTGTTTTGCCTATATTTCCAAGCAAAACGAAGGACACAACAAAAAGAAGGTTGATTCGTGATCGGGGAAAAATGTAGGACCACTCGAGTTTCGTCATATCAAGTGCGGCGATGTCGAAGTGGAAGATCCGATTCTGAAAGTCTGAAAAATCGGATTAACTTTGCGAGTGTATAATATGAAAATTGCGGAAGCAACGAACCCTTTACTGATCAAATCTGACCCTCCATCGGGGTTTCCGCCAAAATATCTGTAAATAACAGTTAACCATTCGGTTACCGCAAAATCGCGAGCCAACTGACAGTCGCCGATACATTGACAATCAGAACGAAAGGCGGAAAAATTACGGAAACATTATGATAAAAAAACCCTGTTGATTCCTGATATTCTGATATATAAATCTCAGCTGGCGGCGCCTCGGTACTGAATATGGCCGATCATAGCCGGAATGGCCAAACCTATCACACTATCACATCGGGTTAGGTCAGGTGGATGGGAGAGTATGATTGAAGCGGTACCCAGAACCTCATGGCTAGGTTACGGCATACAACCGGTCTCCGGTCCACTAACCCCATGTACGGAAGGAAAGACGCCCGTTGACGCTCCGATCCGTGCCGTAAAGCCCCGCATCGGCAACCGATGCACCGCCAGCGGAGATTTGCATATCAGAATATCAGGAATCAACAGGGTTTTATTTCCATATTGTTTCCGTCAATTTTTACGCTTCCGTTCTGATATTCACTGTTTTGACTGCTGGCGGTTGGATCGCGACTTTACCGTAACCGCCAGTTTAACTGTTTATAATGGAAATTTTAACGCAATCCGTCACGAAGGCTCCAAAGCCTTCAGGAACTGCATGGACGCTTCCGCAATTTTCACATCTTACACTCGCAACCTTAATCCGAATTTTTCAGGATGTCGAAATCCGATTTTCGACTTCGACATCCCCGCACTTGATTTGACCTCTTTCGAGTGGACCTACGTGCTTCCCTATGCACGAATCAACTTTCCTTTTATCTTGCCCTCCATTTGTCTTAAAGATATGGGCAAAACAAAGTTGATTCGTGAGGCCACTTGTAAGGGTCAGATCTCGTGCCGCTTGCGAGGAATGACAATAAGGAAACGTGGGATGTATTCACAATACACCCGACGTAATTTAGGAAGCTTTATATGCCTTGCGTTTCCACACGTGCGCGCTAGTGTAATGGATCATGGTCAAGAAGGTAGAGTTTGCGTTATAACGCTTTGGCCATGATATTGCGTGCGTTGAGATAACTTTCGAGTGTAGCGCGCAAGTGTTGGTGTTGCATAGGAACTCTCCTTGAGTTCCTATGAGCGATTGACACAAAGTTATGCCCTTGGAGGGGCATGACATATCGTGGTGGGAGGTACCCTTTGGGGCAATATGTGGTATGTGCCATGTGTTGTGTTGCGTGCCCATTTGGCGAGTCCATTACTCCGAGCCGAACCCGCCAATGGACCTCATATTGTGTAAGCCCCTTCTCCATACTCCCCACGATCAAGTGCAAGCCTAACCCTCGTGAAGGGAAGCTTGTGTGGCGATCCCGAAGCGATGCGTTGGGAGCATGGTGTGTATTTTGCAATTTTCCATATTTTTGTGTGCCCACTTGGGAAGTAGCGCTCGTAGCCTTTCAAGGCGCCCCAAGTGGAGCACATATGTGGGATCGAAGGTCATTGGTGTCAAGTCATTGTGTTTAGAAGGATTAAGTGATTACACGATCCAAGCCGAAGATATTATAATATAATTGTGCACCTTTCAAGGCACTTTTGCGTGTGCTTGTGCCAATTTTGCCGTTTTTGGCCCGTCATGATGTCAAGTGGCGACCGTGTATCTAAACGTTGCGCTCAATTGACATCATGACCCAAGTATGATTTGGGGGTACATACTTCGGTGCCCAACATATCTTGGACCCGGCGAATAACTCCTTTTGGGCTTGGCACACCGTGGCCGCCATGTTGGCGATTTGGGACTATCCCAAATCATGGGCTCACTTGGCGACCCTGCCATTCCTAAAACCGGAGGAGTTGGGCGACGCCCAAAAGATATGTTGGACACACATGACTTGATACGAATCCTATGGCACACTCCGGTCCAAGTCGGGCATGTGCCTTATTTGCCCCAGCCATGAGTGTGCGCATTTTTGGCCATTTTGAGCAATTTTCCACTTTTGCTGCCCGCCGTGCACTATGTTCTAACCCTCGTGCACGCCGCACGCATGGACCAATGGACCATATATGACATGGGTGTTATGGGTAATGGTCCCCATGGTCCACACACCACGTGGGCGAACCGGAGCCACCTTCGTTAAGGTGCTAGCCCAAAGTGAGTGTGGGCAATTTTGCAATTTTGGCATTTGTGGACCCAATTGGGATCGTCACCACGCCGAGTGGCATGGAGATCTTTGGGAGCCAAGGTCATGGGAGTCTTCGTTGGACTCCCGGTGGATTGCGTATGGAATGGCGGATCCGATCTCCAAGCTGGCGTGGAGATATACTATTGGGAGCACACTGAATTTTGGCTCATTTCAAGCAGCCAAAATGACCCCATTTTGGGACCCCAATTTCCCCCTTCCGTGTGGTCAATTGGCGGCCCCATTTCTCTAAGCCCATATGGAGCCCGGACCTAATTTCAAGTTGTACACTCAGATAGAAGTCCTAGGTCCTGCCTCCTACCCTGTGAGCTATTGGCCTTACCTTGGCCGGGCGAGCCACGCGTGGGAATGACGCCAATTTTGGTGATTTTGGCATCATGACCCCACTTGACTAATCCGTGTTGCCCTGATGCCGGGACCTCAGAGGGAGCCAGGTTGGGTGAGGGCTCCAGGGAGTTCGTACTCGAAGGGCATAGGGTCAGTTGCCTCGTCCTTACCTCTGGCGGGTCCGGACGAGTGGTCAATTTTGGGAATTTTTGAGTTAATATCAGTTTGGGCTGAAACAGCCCACTTTCAGCTACCAACTCCTAGGTGATAATGGCGGGGCCATATCTCTGGCTCAGAGAGGAGTTGGAACCTGCCGTTAAGGGAGCATAGGGAGCCACTGTTGGTTGGCCTTGGAGCGCCTTGGTTCCGAGGAACTCGCCTGTGGCTGGGCGGGACACTTCTCCTATTGGCAGGGTTTCAGGGTCCGGACTGAGCAGGGCATGGGTTGTGTTTGAGCCCCCGCCCCCACCAGCCACTGAGAGGGTCGGACCTGGGATTGGGATACAAGTTGGGATAGAGTGTCTATTGTCCTGTGATGCCCTTACCCCAGTCCAGTCTCAACCCCATGTGTACATATCCTGATGTGTTGCTGTACATACTTTCGTTCCCTTGTTGCAGAGTGGCAAGGATCCTGAAACGCTTTGTCACATGACATGAGCGCATTGATGCTCCTGTGAGCGTAGTGCTTTGCCTGCCTGCTCACTTGCGCGTGTCCCGCAGCGTCCCGTGGCCGGCCCCCCACGGGAACGCGTCATGGTATCAGCCAATGGCGGCTTACCGGCACATAGATACATACCCCAAGTGACCCAAAGATGGCCACGTGGGTCCGAACCGGCTTCACCCCCCTTCTCAGAGCGTTGTCACCGCTCGGAAGTCATTGAAGAGAGGACGGGAGGACCCCAATGGGCTCCACACTCTCCCCCCCCATGTCTCAAGGACACATGGAGGCCCCAGACACGTCGTAGGCGTCCCCCATGCCCCAAGGGAAGGATGAGGACACTGATAATCGGTGGCCTACGCCATATCCGGTCTCCTCTTGATCTACAACATGGACCAAGGGGATCAAAGATAGAAAAACGTCGTCGGTCGACCTAAATAAGTATACCACAATGAAATATATATGTGGAGATCCAGTGAAGGGGGTAGATGGCCAATCAAGGACCAAAAATCCCCAGATGAACGCCCTCACCCGTCTCCCAAGCACAGAAACAAACAAAAATGCCAACGGGGATCCATTACGGTGCTACAGCAGCAACCAAATGGACCAACACGTCCTTGACATCCAAAGAAATATTCTTTTTCTTCAGATAGTCCATCCAGACCGTGGTATACCTCGGCACAAAACTGCTCAGAGGCTCCCACGAATCCCTGGATGCGGCGAATCCCTTCCAACGGACTTTATAAAGCCTCCCCCCAGGCGTCCCCGGGTCCGGCTTGTCCGCCAGGATCTTCTCAGCGGTGAAGTCGTCGTCCTCACCCTCGTCGTCCGAGTCCACATCGCCGGCCGTGAACTCGAAGGTGACCGGACGTCCGCTGGGGTCTGGTGCTCGGGGACGAAGCTGGGTATGGTCACGGTCCAGGATCTTGTTATCCCCCACACGAACCGCATACACATCCTGCCCGACCCTCCGCACGATTACCCCCGGCACATACCAAGATGCCTGCCGATGCCTGGACAGGACATCCTTGTGGTGCCGCTCCACCCACACGGTGTCTTGGAGAGCATACTTCTGGACCTTTCCCTGCTTGAAGTACTTGGCCCTCTTGTCATGCTCGTCCTGAAGTGCCTTGCACACCTTGGTTGCCGTGTCGTCCGCCTCAGCCATCATAGCGTTCGCATCCCGGGCCACTTTGCCATGGTTCAACCACGGGAGAGTGCGTGACACTCGATCCTGTAGGAACAGGATACGATGGGGCGACAGTCCAGTGGGTCCCGGAAGGTCGTGATACGCTTGGAGTACTCTCCACACCGAATTATACCAATTCCGGCCCGGTTCGTCGATGTGCAGCTGGCGGAACTTCTCGAACATCTGCCGCCCGGCCACCTCAGCTCGGCCATTCGACCGGCTGTGGTACGCCACGGTCTTGGCGTGCCAAATACGCATGTGCTTGCACATCGTCTTGAACCACGTCTGCACAAACTGACTGCCCTGATCGCTGCAGATGACAGCCGGGACATCAAAAATTGTCAGCCAGTGCCTGATCATGGCATTAGCAACGGTCTTGGCCTGCAGCCCCACTCCATGCTTGTCCTTCTTGTCCTTCTTCTTGGACTTCTTGCCAGGGACCGCCACGATATACCCGCTGTGCCTATCCACCGCCAGGATGACACAGTCGTAGGTCTCCCCTTCCACGGTGACCTCAGGCATGGCGAATACATCCATGGCCTCGGACCGCATAGGGGCCTCCGGTATAGCCGTATACACCGGGTTACCCGCTGTGGAGTGGTTGGGGCTCTTCGTGGCCCGACACACGGCACAGTCGCTGCAGTACCTATCCAGGATGGCGTAGTACCCCGGAGGAAACTTGAAACGCCACTCCAGGTCCTGCTGCATCTTGTCTCGGCCAGGGTGCATGAGCTGGGCGTTGTGCCAATGGTCAATGAGCTCCTCCACTCGGTTCTCGGGCACCAGCAGCTTGTCCTTGAGGAACAACTTGTTTCCCATCCTCGGTTAAGCCCTCGGGCCATTCGTCGTCCGACGGGGCGCTCACGGCATTCCAGTACTTGCTCCAGTGGTCGGATGCCGCGTAGTCATCCGACCAGTCCTCTGTGAGCACCGACCTGACTAGCTCTACAGGGGCCACCATCCATTGCTCGAGGGCTTCCTCTCGAATAGCCTGGACGCGGGCACCCCGGAACTTGGCTAGGTCCGTACGGTTTGCCATCACCACAAAGCACTTGACCCCCTCTTGCTCCATGGCCTTCTCCATCTCGAAGATGCGCTTGGCCTCCTCGGTTTCCTCGGCGTCCCCATGGCTGGATATGTCCATCCAAGCCTTGCCCGCGGGGTAGGCCCATCGACTGAGGCAATCCGCCACAGTGTTGTCCTTCCCCGGGACGTACACGACGCTGAGGTCGAACTTGGCGAACGTCTCATGCCATCGGGCCCTCCTTGCCGCCGGTCCCGAGGGGGTGTCGACGTGCTCCTTGTGCTAGCTCTGCAAGGACTGATGGTCCGTGCAAACCACCACCGGTTGCAATCCGATGTGACCAGGCCACTTCCTGAGCGCACAAACAATGGCGTACGTCTCCTTCTCCCTCGCGGTCCAGGTGCGGCGTTGGCCCTCGGCCAGGATCCGACTCCAAAACGCCACGGGTACGTGTGACCCGTCGTCCCGGATCTGCTCGAGGACTGCCCCTACAGCATAGTCCGAGGCGTCCGTCCGTAGCACAAATCCCTTGTCCGGGTCCACCAAGAATAGCCCCAGCTGCCCCAGGAGTCGCTCCTTCAGGCGGCTGAACGCATCTTCGGCCTCAGGTATCCAGGCAAGCTTCTTCTTGCTCCCCTTCCGGCCATCGAACTTGCCCACTTGCAGCATCTTGTGCAGCGGCCCCGACAGTTCTGCATACATTCGGACATAGCCCGAATAGTAGTTGCAGAACCCCATGAAGAATCGGAGTTCGCTGATGGTCTGGGGCTTTTCCCAATGGTGCAGGGACGCCAGCTTCCGAGGCATGGGACGGCGTTGCCCGTGACCAACCACGTGACCCGCGAACTCCACTTCCTTCACGAAGAGTGAGGCTTTGGTAGGCTTGCACACCATGTTGTGCTTGTCCAACTCGCTGAGCACTCGGCGCAGATCCTTCTCATGCCCGTCGATGAGCTCGTCCTCAGTCATGTTCTCCGTGCCGGACCCGATGATGATGTCATCCACGAAGGGATCGGCACAGTCCCGGACAGGACCGAGTAGGTCCTCCATCATGCGCTGGAAAGCCGCGTTGCCATTCCTGGCGCCCATGGGCACCACTTTCCACTGCATGGGCCCCAGCGGCGTCGACATCGCTGTACAGGGCCTGGAGTCCGGGTGTAGCGGCATCTGGTGATAACCGTGTTTCAGGTCTAACACCGTGAAAATCCGCTTTTTCTGTTGTTTTTGGAGGATGGAGTCGATCAGGGGAAGCGAGTACGAGTCGTGCTCGGTCTGCTCATTCAAACTTCTGTAATCCACCACCAACCTCCACTCGCCCTTCTCCTTCTTGGGCACGATGAAGGCTGGGCTGGCCCACTCACTGTCGGAGGGTTCGATCCATCCCCGCTCAATGAACTCGGCCAACAGCTTCTTCATGGCCTCGGCCTGATCGCCCTGAAGTTGGTACTCCCGATGACGGGAGATCTTGGGGTTCGGCTTCAGCTTGATCTTCGCTGTACAAAACCTCCCACAATCTGGAGGGTTCTTGTTGGCGACGCCACTGAATAGCCGCGGCTAGGCATTGATCAGCCTCTCCTTCAGCTCGGCGACCTTCGGGTTCTCCTGGGCCTCTTCAGCCGCTTGCTTCGGTATCGATACAACCGACCGCACTGCGGTATAGGCCTCTTCCGGGTCCGAATCCGACTTCTCCTCGTCGGATATGCCGTCTTCATCGTCGTGGGGTGCACTTCCCACCGATAATCTTCGAAAATTTGCGGCGTCGGGCTGGTTCTTGTCGCTATCGGCACCCATTCTTGGAAAATCCCATGTCGGCGGGTCCGACCCAACCGGACCATCATATTGGTCCGCGATGAGATCCATGACCCTCGCCACGAACTCATCCTTCTCGTACTTGCCGGTGACCAACATCTTGTCATCCCACCAATGCGGAGATGTGACCATGGCCCGCCTCTTCTTGGCTGCCACACGGTTGTGCATCCCCATTCGCATGTAGTTGACGACGTCGTCGATCTCGGAGTGGGACAGGATGTCAATGCCATCTACTGGCTGATCCGTCCCCTCCTTGGGCTCAAACATGACCTTCATGGGCACCGGCTCCACCCTACGGATGAATGCTTCATCACCCGTGGGCTGGGCTTGCGCCCCATCCACCAGGAAAGCCTTGGTGGCCCACGCTTGACCCGGGGAGGGCATTGATACACCCTTGGCGTCGATGAACAGCTTCTCCTCTGGCCCGAATGACATCTCGTTGAGGGTGATGGAGTCCAGCGTCGACTTGAGACCTTCCAGCGGACATGGGCTGGATCCTATGCCTGTTATGACCTGGATCCCCTTCGCCCTATCCGCGACGATCTTCTCCACCGTACGTCTGGTATTGTCCAGGGAGCCATGCCAATACATGGGCCCCCACTCCTTCAAACCCCAATGCCTATGCCAGGCTGAGTCTCCTCGATGCCAATGCCTCCTACATTTCCGCAAAAGTGGGGCATCCCGGGAAGCGAAGACGTCCGTCTCGGGCGCTTCGGCTCCCAGCGTCTGGATCATCCTGGCATACACCTGCGGCGCCACACCATACTCCGTGAGCTGAACTCCACGGTCTCCTCTGGACTTGGCACCCACAGCTTGCACCGCTTGGACGATCCGATCCTCTTCCTCAGCATTCCATTGGGATGATCCGCATGCATAGTCCGTGGACAGCCATGTGAGGCATTCATCATCCTCCCGGACCAGCGTTGCACGATGGGGAAGGGCTCCAATGGCGTTTGCCACCATGAAGTCATACCCCATGATCATATCCCAATCTGTAATGTCGGCCACATAGAAGTTCCCGGATAGAGTGCTTCTCTTCGCCAGATCAGGGCGGTTCAAGTGCTCATGTTCCCAGAATTCCATACTGATAGTGGCCTCATGGGTGCCCCCACCCATGATCTCTCCGTTGGCGACCTTCAGGCGGACCGGTCTCCGGCTGGGCTGCAGGAGTTCCTCCCTGAACAACCCTCTCCGGACCAGGCTCACCTGGGCACCCGTATCCACCAACACATCCACCACCTTCTCCTCTCGTCCGCACCGTACTCGCACTTTCAAGTGCAACTGCCGCTCGTCGCCATGAGGTGTATGGACGACTCTCACGGCATGCAACTCTAGCACGTCCGGGTGCATCAGGACTTCAAGGGTATGGTCACGGATGGTGTAGATCTTGGGTTGGTCCTGCCCGTCCACGGGGCTCTCCGTGGTCGCTCCTTCCTTCTTGCCATGTCCCGTACCCACATGTACTTCCCTTGGTAGGGGGCTCCAGGGGTTGGGAGTGGCGAAACTCAGTGGTTTTGGCTCTTCTGGAGCCTTCTTCGGCACCCGATGTGCCTCTGATTCCTCAGGGATCCCACTGATTTTCGGAGGAGAGACCTCCGAGGTCCCACTCCCGTGGGGGCTCCTCTAGACTTGACCTCCCGCAGCCCCTTCCGGCTGCGATCCGCCAGGACTTTGTCCACCACGTTGCTGGGCTTTGAGTTCCTCCAACGTCCTCAACATGTCCTCAGCAACTTCCTCGATCGACCTCACTCGTCGGTCTTGGCCAGGTCCACCACCATAGCCTCTTCCTTGGCCTTTGCCTTGGCCTTTGCCTTGGCCTTTTCCCCCCTCTCCGCCCTTCGCCTTCCAATCGGAAATCCGCTGCTCCTTGGGCTTCTTCTCGGGCCGGGCGGCGAAGTAGGCCTTCTTGTCCGCCTCATACACCTTGCACTGACGGTGGTCGTGTGCATGGTTGTTTCCCTTGCCATAACAGACCCAGCACCCGTCGTGCTGAGACCTGTACTCCCGGAACGAGAGCGGTGGGTTCCCGATCCTCCTTGGCTCTTTGCCCTTCTTGGGTCCCACCCGGTTCCATTTGGACCGATCCTGCCCATGGTCCCTCACGTTGTGCGCCACGAACGCGAAGAAATGGGCCTCCTCGTGATCCTCCCGGGACCAGTGGTCTTGGCCACTCCCACTACCATCCTCCGCGGAGTTGGCCGTGTCCTCCTGGATCTCCCGATGATGGCGGTCTTCTCGGTGGCCTCGTTGTCCATGACCATGTCGATCCTGCACGTGGGCCTCGTTCTTCGCATTGAGCTTCAACTCCACCGTTATGTACTTCACGATCTCGTCCAGGCTCATGCGGGCGAAGATGACCTGCATCCTCAGCGGCTCCCTGCGCCTCCACTCCACGTTGTTGAGGCGCAGCAACCTTTGCCCCATGGAGTCTCCAAACACTTCCACGTACACGGCGTTCTTCAGTCCCAACATCCGGTTGGGCTCGCCCAGATTCCTCCTGAAGAACTCCATGATACCCGCATGGGTATCCTCCGCCGCCATGATCCTCACCGCCACCCGCTTCTTGGCTCGCTTCTTCTCCTCGTCCTCCACTCGCCTCTGCCAGTTGCCGGGGAGGACGTCCTTCAGCAGGTGGCGGATCTCGCTGGCCTCATTCCAGTCCTCCACCAGCTTGAGGCATCTTCGGTACTTTCGCAGGTACCGGTTCCACTCCCGGACCCGCAACTTGCCGCGGTCCAGCGGCAGCAGGATGGACCATAAGTCCTCCAGCTTCTGGTTCGGAGCGTCCACCCGCTCCTCATCCTCCAACCACTGGAGGCAGGCCTGCTCCGTACGGATCAGTCCTTCCCGGATCTGATCCCGCAGCTCCTCCTTCAGGTCCTGCGCCAGCCGGTGTGGGAATGTCCGGCATACCCACTTGTCCCGCGGCGCTCCCCGCATCTCGCCGACGACCTCCTCGGCGAAGTCCTCCCAATCAAGGATGAAGTCATCCAGGTTGGAGGGGTTGCCATCGTAATAGGGGATTTTGATTCCCCTGAGGTCGTCAATCCTGATGGCGTCTCCGACGTCCCCAGCCACCACTCCACCGAGACGGATACCACCTGTGGCCGGGGGGTGTGAGTACGCTCCCCGTACATCCCTCTCCTCCATGGAGTGCGGTCCAGTTGGGCCTGAACCCATGGGGTTTGGAATGCGGGAAGGACTTGCTCCGTCGGCCGTCCATATCCCCGTATTGGGGTCCTTCGCCCACAGGTTTCCCGCCTGGATGACCTCGACCATGTTCGTCGGCGCTTCCCATGGTTCGCCCCTGCATGGTCTGGCTCTGGATCTCCTCTTCAGCATAAACTGCATGGGCAGTCGTAGTGATCGGTAGATCCTGGGCGGCATGGGACATCTGTACCGTCAGGCTCCTCGGGTCCGTGGTTACGTGCCCTTCCCGCATGGACCCAGCCGGTGAAACCAGACCGGGTGGTCAGGAGCAGAGGTCGCAGTGGCATGGGCAGCAACATTGCTTGGCACCGAAGACATAACGATAGTGTTGACTGAATAGTATCCTGCAAACAGATATGGTACACATAGCCAATGAAATACCTGATATGCACATATGAGAAATCAACCCTATCATCCACTAATTGATATAACTACTAAACATCCATGATTGCCTTATCTATCCCACATCCTATGTTCCTAACAAGGAAATGGAATATGATATACCCTATCCCACATATATCCCATATATAGGGCCAAATAATGCTCCCTTAGGGGTAAAATGCCAGGGTAGGGTTGTGACCTGCTTCACCCCCCCACTTAAAACGACTGCCACGGGCAGGAAGTACATGCCCAAGAGGAACGTAGCAGTCACAAACAGCAGCAAATCACAGGTTAGCAGATTGCCTCCCGTGGGAATCGAACCTACGCAGACAATCTCGGAGCCGGCCGCACGGCCGCTGAAGTAGCTCCGCTCGGTTGGTATCGAACCACCGCCGGAATACAGAAATTGACAAACGGGATCCCGCAGGTCCCGCAATAAGTAGTAGGCGAAATCGCGAGCTGTTGCGCGTAGAGTCTGGTCCCTGCGTGTCGCATGAGGCATGTGGGGTCCAGCAGGTAAGGGCAGGTAGTTTTTCAAAGAATTAAAACTAAAGGCAAAGTGAAATCACACTTTTAAACAAAACTGAAGGTAATGGTACATGCGAAGCGGTGCGACGCGAAAGTGCAAAAATTTCACTTTTTGAAAAAAAACTGCCAGGAGAATCGACGGGAGTGTCAAACAGCAACGTAGGACTGTGCCTGCACAAGGGAGCACGAGGGATAGTAGAGATAGAGGCCAGGGAAAGGATCACAAGGTACACAACAAAATCTGATGGCCCTCGGCCAGGGGACTGTTACCACGGGGGGCTAACGGTCCTGTCCTGCAGTGCAACGCGGGGCAACCGTGGTAACAGTCCTTACAGCCACCACAGCCCTTTTTTCACAACCTGGAACAGTGAACACTGTGATTGTGTCTTATTGTTGCCTTGCGATGCATTACTGTCTTGCGCCTGCCTCTGTCTTGTGCATGCTTAGGCCAACTAATAAACACGGCCACGATGGCCCCACAGTGCGTGCGGTAGCTCACTAAGTAGAGGGAAGAGGTCACGATGGCCTCAGGGTAAACGATCGACGATCATTTAGGCACAAACCAAAACACGGGTACGATGCCCACACCTGGCACCCACGTGCTTTAGATCGTTTATGAGGGCTTGATGTGCTTGATGTTCTTGATGTGCTTGCCTGTAACGCTTGTAGTAATGAGTGAGCTCTTGCTTGTAAGATGTAAACTTGCTTGATTACTTGCTTGTAAAAGACCGAGACAAGGCCTAGCCAAAGGCCCACTTGTCAAACAGACCAGACACCAAAGAAAGATGAATGAACCAGTCACAGTTGTGACTGTACGACACGGGCACGGCTCAGCCAAGGGTCGTGTCCGTGTGGATGTCTAACTTAGCATGTGTGTCACACGTGATGCACCACATAGAGGGTAAAGGAGGAGGTACGGAGATGGGATGAGGGTGTGAGTAGACACACTTAAATAGACAAACCTCATAACCATGTAATAATAACCTGACCTCACTGCTAACCCCTCACCTAGGAGCCATACTACGTATATATATCATATATACACATAATAGAGCGATGCACAGCGACAAACACAAGACACACTTGTGCGCGCACACCCATTGGCAGGGCCCGGGGGCACACACTCGCCCGGAGGGCATCACAGAGTGTGGGTCCCGCGGTGGCGGCCTTGGGGCACGTGATGGGGGCACTCCACACATACGGCACGTGCAAGAGCTTCCACAAACTACTCACGTACACACAACAAACAGTAAGCATATCCACAATAGAACACGTGTATAGATACGCCACCTTGTTGCTTGGTGTTCGTGTGTGTCTTGGGGGCGTGCGTATAAACACTTAGGTTAGCTTGCGTGTTACCTTTGTCGGTGGGTGTGCCACCGGCGGGCCGTAGCGCAGGGGGTCACCTCCGGGTTGCAAATTGGGGAGGTCGCCCGTACGGTCCCGCTGGTGTATCAGCCCACCCTGCTCCCCGGGGGCACGATGACACGCCCCGAAGGAGTTTTACTCCCCCAACCCCTCTACACCGTGTATGACGGTTCATGTTTACACCTCCGTGTGTAGACTTGGGCCGGTGTACACGGCTACAAAACCCCAAAGGTAGGTGTCAACCTAGGTCTTGCTTGTTCGGGGGGCGGGTGATAACCAACGTAATAGGCAACCATATAATCCCGTAACTAAAATAATGGCATGCGCACACACACGCTACCATTGGCCACGGGCACACCCGGTTTTGGTGTGTCTCGGACAGAGAGACTCGTGTGTGTTGTGGAAATCCAAGTGCACGCACGGGTCTCTATAAAGAAAAATGCCACGCCCATATTCCAACCCGTTTGGTTGGGTGTCGGGATAGAGGACCCCTCGGGTGTTGTGGAAATCCAAGTCCACTCGTGGGGAACTCTAGAGAAAACATTAATATACATATTCTCTCATAAACATATGCATGTGCACACTCGCCCTTTTCATCATATTGTTTGTTCCCTCTCGTTGCAGGCAGGAATTCCCCCGCGAAATTCATCAAGGACATGAAGAGCACACCCAGCCAGCATGCGGCCCCATGCAATGGCAATGGAGGGTACCCACTCCCAACCCGGGCACGCATAGCGACCGGGGACAAATACCCAGGCGGCGGAGACGGCCCAAATCCGCAACGCCACTCTTTGCCTTTGAAGACCCCACCCACTCATAGAGTGACGGGGCAAAGGCACCCATCGCAATTCATATTAGAATACTTGTATTGTAGAGGACGACCCCTCCCTCTAGGCTTAAGTCCTCGCCGTATGTAGTGGCAATTTTGCACGGCACAAAATTTTTTCCACGTAATGTGAGCCACACGAGTACTTCGTACCTTGTATACCTACCCTCGTGTGGACAAGGGCAAATCGGTGGAAAACCATCAGGCCCAACACAAAAAGGGAAAATGGGTTGTACCCGCCAACCCAACGAAGTTTTCAAGCCTTCGCCATTTTGAGCAAATGATTTAGCTCGTTGGCTTGGGTCACGGGTCAGGGACGGTCGTGGGGTCGTGGTTTCGGTACGGGGCGGCACTCCGAAACCTTGCAAACACCACCATGCGCACAACCCGGTAGAGTCTTCGGGAAGTGCTTGCCACGTTGTTAGCACCCTTGACAGGGGGCGTCATCGTGGGCAGGACTGACGGCAGTAGTCCTGGTGGTGGTAGGAGTGCTCCAGTAAGACCCAAGGATAGGGGTTTGAATGGCATTAAGACCCCCGAAAGAACACGTCCCACTTCCGCCCCAGGCTATATGCCACGCCACCCCACCCCAAGGACTCTCAAGCCTTTAGCGGTGAGAGAGGTAGACGGTGGGGTAAACCTGCGGTACCCACCGCCCTGCTCCGGTGGGGATTTTTGTAACCGAGGAGCGCGCCGTGCATGCACATCTTCTTTCCTCTCTCCCACCGCTTCTCGCTCTCTCCTCCCTTCCCCAAACAATAATATACCCATATTGGTTAGGGTTTTCTTTTCGTGGCACGCTCATGAGAGCGGTCCACCAAGGTGGGCAAGGATGTCAACGGTTTGGGTGAGATTCTGTTTCTGCAAGTAATCTCTCCAAACTTTGTTGTAGGATGGTAAGAAGGTTTCAACGGGTTCCTCGGTATCCCAATCTTTGGTATAACCCTCCCACCGCACCTTGAAGAGAAGTCTCTTGCGGTAAGTACGGTGACTTAATATTTTCTTGACATTATAGGTGTCCTCCTCAAACTGGGAGGGCACTCTAGCAACCTCCTCCGTGTAATTTAGAGGCACGGGGGAGCGAGGGGAGTTGACCGTTTTCATTAAACAATCAACGTGGACGTCAACTAACCTCCGTTGGTCCACTTGAATAACATAGAGGTCGTGCGCCTTCTTGGCCACAACCTCATAGGGCCCATCCCAATAGGGACAAGTCTTATCGCCAAGATTTTTGCGTTGGCGACGGACCCATACGCGGTCCCCTTTGGAGAAATTGGGGGACATCCTCCTACTCTTATTATACTTACGAGCCATTGTCTCTTGCACTTGAATCATAGCCCTCCGTGCAAGAGCAATAAGCTCCTCACGCCGTTGGAAGTAGTGAGCGGCGTCTTGGGCCACCCCCTTAGGCTCAGCAAGAGGAGGCCCCTTAGTACGGTTGTGTTTACCAAACACAATCTCGTTAGGTGTATAACCTGAAGGACCTGTAGTCTCATGCCACGCTCGTACAACGGCGGGCAAAACCTCTACCCAATTAGTTTTTTTTTTCTTCAAGGTAATGGCTTTAGCAACGGCACGCCTTAGCTGCTTGCCAGTATTTTCGGCCTTGCCATTACCTTGGTGCCTACCCGCGAGACACATAGTCGAGCGGGCACCAATCTTAGAACAAAGGGTTTGGAAATATTGGCTCACAAATTGTGGCCCGGGGTCGGAGCATATGTCACGAGGGGCTCCGAACCTATCCACCCAGCGCTCCATTATCAAATGGGCCGCTCTTCTCCCCGTTAGCCCTTCATCCTTGTCTTCATGACGGGGTTTAGGAATAGGGATCGCGATGAGGTAGCCGGAAAGCCGGCATACACATAGGAGCATTCGGTCATACACCTCTCCATCGTGGGAGGTGGAAGGGTAGTGAAACACATCAAGCGCTATGGAGTCCATGGGCTCCATAGTTATAGGCATAGGGGTCATGTACCCTTGCTTGCGCTTGGTGTCATGCGTGTGAATGGCACATGAGGGACACGTTTGACATTGCAGTTCCACTGCTTTGTACAACCCCTCACCTTCCACGCCATGGTTAATTTCCTTCCAGTGTTTTTCCACACTGGAGGTAGTTAAGTGAAATGCATCATGGTATTCGGCTACCAAACGATGCACTAGCGGCGTAGGAACACACCACCGTCCATTACGGACGAGCTTGTTATCCACCAACCTCACTCCATCTTGGAAGCTCCCATTCAAGGCATCTTGCCACATTTGTTTGTAGCGTTGACAATTTGGGTAGTGTTTAGCCCAATTTAGCTCAAAAACATTGGGAGCATCCTCCCCATGTATAGGAGTTGCTTTCTTGTGGGACTTCCAAGATTTTTTTATCTTGACAATTCGCTCCAGTCTCCGAAGCTTTCTCTTTTGCTTCGTCCCCCCCCCCCTGGAGGCGAAGCCAGAGGGGGTGGATCACACGCGGGTGCCCCTTGAGCCCGAGGCGCCGCTTTAGACCTAGTAACAACGGGCGCCACAACCGCCCTAAATACAAGGGGGCGGGCGAGAAGTTCCTCCTTCTCGGCCGCCATCATGTCCCGCACATCCCCGGCCGCTTGGGCCGTCCCATGTATGGACACATCACCCAACGCCGGGTTAGCAGGGTAAGCCCAACGGGACAAGAAATCACCCACGGGGTTCACTGGCCCCGGAGTGTAAACCACATGGAGGTCGAATTTAGAGAACAATTCATGCCAACGTGCTTGGCGTGGAGAGGGACCCCCCACGGTTTTGAGGTCCTCCGTAGCCCAATTTTCAAGGCTACGGTGGTCCGTACGGACCTCCACGCGCTTGTTCCCCACCCAACCATGCCATTTTAAAAGCGCCGCCACTATGGCGTAGCATTCTTTCTCCCGAGGGCTCCAATTCAATTGGCTGCCTGACAATTTGCGGGAGAAAAAGGCAAGGGGGCGTAGGGCACCATCGGGACCTTCCTGTTGTAGGGCCGCCCCCACCGCCCAATTACTAGCGTCCGGGGTGAGGACAAAGTCCTTATCCCAATCGGCTAGTTGTAGGGGAACAATATCCGTAATAGCACGCTTGAGCTTCAAAAAGGCCTCGTTAGCCGAAGCATTCCATGTTAGGCCTATCGTTTTGCCATTCTTATGCTTAGGCAAATCCTTCAACATATTAATCAAAGGGGTAGCTATGGAGGCGTAGTGTTGGACATAGCCCGAATAATAGTTGGCGAGCCCCAAGAACCCCCGGAGCTCCCGAACATTATCCGGTTTGTCCCAACGCTCAAGCGCCAACATTTTCCCTGGCGCCGGCCGACGTGTGCCATTCTCCAACACATGGCCACAAAACTCAACCGAACGAACAAAGAAATCGGTTTTGCTAACCGAAGCAACCAACTCCTCTTTTCGTAGCCTATCTAACACGGCACGCACGTCGCGGTCGTGGTTAGCCAATAGCTCCTCCTCCGTCGCACGGGAGGAATCAATAATAATATCATCAATATATACGTCCGCACGATCCAAACCCTGCAAAACATGGTCCACGACCCGTTGAAAAATAGCGGGCCCATTTTGGATACCCATAGGCCTAACACGCCACTGGTATCGCTTACCCGCCAAATTCATGGCGGTCTTAGCCCGGGATTCAGGGTGAAGGGGAATTTGATGAAACCCTTTACTCAAGTCCACAATAGTGAAAATCTTGTGTTTGGATTGATTTTCCAACATGTTTTCTATGAGGGGGAGGGGGTGTGCGTCGGGCAAGGTAGCCTCATTAAGTTGGCGGTAGTCCACCACGAGGCGCCATTTTCCTTTCTCTTTCTTGGGCACAACGAAACCGTTCGACGCCCATTCGGAGGCAGGGCACGGCTCAATCCAGCCACGAGCCAAAACGTCCTCCACTATTTCTTGCTCCGCCGCGGCACGCTCCCCCACCAACCGTATAGGTTTCACGGACTTGGGTTTGGCGTTCGGGTATAGGTCAAGTTTAGCAAACCCCAACCGCTCCGTACCACGGACCTTAGGGTGTTCCTGGTCCGGATGGAGACGAACCTCCCCGCTAAAAACATCCCGCTCATAGTCCGCGAGGATGCGCCTCCTCATGAGCTCCACCTCCGGAGACACAATAGGCTCTTGGGTGGTGACAACGCCACCCACACGAGAAGCCGCCAACAATCGTGTGGCGCCTTTACGTTTTCGGTAACGCTTAACGGTAGTGGCCCTCCCACCCAATAACTCTCGTTCAATTTTCGCAATGCGTGAACGCACGCATTCTTGTGCCTCCAAATCTTCGGGGGTAGGATCAGGAACGGGCGGAGGCGCCGATGGCGGGGGTAGGACCACCGTAACGGGTTCCGCAGGCGTGGAGTACCAGTGGTCCCACGCATCGATCCTAGATGCAACGGCGGCGTAACGTGTAGCGAGCGACTCCACTGCGCTAAAGCACTTAGCCGTGTTGCCGTTGGACATCTTAAGATGATCTGCCACGCTAGCCTCCACCACCTTAGAATCCCGGCGGTAGCCCTGAACCGCCGCGTCAAATTTAGCCAACGTAGACAAGATTTGGGTCATCCGGTCCCCGTAGGACTGACTGATGCCCACGGTAGAGGCTACTGCCTGAGAAAGTTCCTGATGGGATCGCTGCAACTCCAGATTCTGATTTCGCAGGTCCTTCACCTGTGCCATCAGAGATTGGATGCACGTTTCGTAGTGCACCACACACCGGGGACAGCCACAGGTGTGCTGTAGGTCTTCCTCCCCCCGTGTAGGAGTGGGGCCCCCAGAATGTCGAAAGGATGGACCCCCCCCTCCACGAGGAGGAGATGACCCACCACCGCCCCCCCCAGCAGCCCCCCCTGCCACGGAGGGACCAGAGGCCCCCCCCGCAGGGCGAGACGGGGGGGTGGGGCGCGCAGCACAGGCGCTGGCGCCCCCCCACTAGAGGGATGTCCCCCCCCCGAACCCCCACCACTAGATGGCCGAACCAGGTGCGGGATTCCTTGCACGTGCTCGATGTAAGCCACCTGGCGGTGGCGGGGTGACGGCGGAGGGGGAACATGACCAACAGTATTCGGTCGCGGCGGTGGGGGTGGGGAATCGTCCACCACAATATACTGTGGTGACTCATGAACCACAATAGGTGATCAAGTTCTCGGATGGGAAGCAAAAACAGGCTCCGATCCCGTTGCAACCTCTGGATCCCCCCCCCCAATTGGGCAGTTGGGGGTCCTCCGTAGGAGATGTATTTGTGGGGGGAGAGACCAAATTTATTGGGAGGGCTGCTGAACCTCCCTCCACCTGATTCCCTCCCCCCCAGCACAGATTGTTGCCCTTCGGCATTGCTGGAGAATCATCCACTAGGGATGGACGATCTTTCGTGCCACTCATAGGCACTTGAGATGTAGTACCGGCCCGGTCCTCCGTAGGCTCCGGAGATTCCACGACAAGACACGGGCGGTTTTTGACGCCGCTCATAGGCACCGGGGACTCTTCCACAACAATGAACTGAGGGGCCGGAGAGTCCTCCACCGTGATGTAGTGGGGGGCCGGGGATTCTTCCACAAGCATGGGGCGATCCCTGGTCCCTGACATAGGTTCAGGAGGTGCAGGCGACGAGGCAACGGAAATAGGGGAATGATGGAGTTCATGACGTTCCAACACTCCAATCTCCTCCTCCTCATCGTCGTTCCACTGCTCCACCGCCAGGGGGAACCACTGGTCACAGTCATCCTCCTCGATTTGCGTGGGGGATTCCCCGATGAATGTAGGATTTAGCCTGGATCCGCTCGGGGGATTGGGATACGCTCCCAAGGCAGGAGATTCCTCCACCAGGGAGGGAAACCGCCGCGATCCACTCATTGGAGTGGGCGACGATTCCACCACAGTGGGGTTCTGCCTAGTCCCCGACAGGGCTTGTTTGATCAGGGCCACGGCATCTCGAGCCGGACCCAGATGGCCATGGGGATCAGGCGTGAGCGCGAGGACTCGACGGTTTTCAGCGTCGAGTTGGTCAACAATGGGGCTGATGGGCCCTGCCGCAAACAGGTTTTTTCTGACCTGAGGCTCTGGCAACCCCCCTAGCGACGGAGGAGTGCCAGAGTCGACCACGAGAGGCCCCATTGGCGAAGCCATCGTACCCCAGTCGGCAGCGCGTGAGGGCGCAGCGTTCGTACGCTCGATCACCCCAGTAGATAGGTCGATTACTGCCCGATTCTCGGCGCTAGTAACGGTTCCCGAGCCCATAATAGGCGATTGTGGTCCTCTTATCGCTCTCTGAGGGTGGCTGTCTATTTCCCCCCCAACCATCCCAGGTACACCAGCTGGATTTCGAGGATGGGGGGCCCCGATGGGAACATTCGGGGATTTCGGAAACTTAGGATTTGTAGCCACTTGGGGCTTGGCCCGTTTTTGCGGCCCCTGCCCGGTCGATGGGGTCAGGGCCGAGGAGGTCCTGAGAGTGGGGACCTGGACACCCTCAGCTATCCCTCCCGGGGAAGAGATTTTAATTTGAATTTGGTCCACGATGTCCTGGACCGATCGCTTTCCGCGATGCCAAACGCCCAACAGAGACGAAAAATTTTCGCCTCTGCTACCATGAAACCAGACCGGGTGGTCAGGAGCAGAGGTCGCAGTGGCATGGGCAGCAACATTGCTTGGCACCGAAGACATAACGATAGTGTTGACTGAATAGTATCCTGCAAACAGATATGGTACACATAGCCAATGAAATACCTGATATGCACATATGAGAAATCCACCCTATCATCCACTAATTGATATAACTACTAAACATCCATGATTGCCTTATCTATCCCACATCCTATGTTCCTAACAAGGAAATGGAATATGATATACCCTATCCCACATATATCCCATATATAGGGCCAAATAATGCTCCCTTAGGGGTAAAATGCCAGGGTAGGGTTGTGACCTGCTTCACCGGTGCCGTGTGTTCCCCGAGCATTGTGGATCTGCTGAACATGGGAACAAACGGCAGCGCACCCGGGTCAACACGCGGAGGCGCGTAGGGTGCCTCTGCCGGACCGCCCATGGGTTTATCCATGGCGCTCCGGAGGGTCTTGACGCGCTCCACCAGCTCTGCCGCTGCCGGCTTTGCCGGGAGCTCCGGACCCGAGGCGAGGGGCTGTAGCTCCTCTAGCCTTTTCAGGCGTCCAGACATGTCCTCCACCAGGTGGAGGAGGCTGTCCACTACTCGCTGCTGCTTCTCCAGGGCCAGGTCCAGATTCTCCCAGTACCGGTCCCGTTCCGCTCGCAGCTCCTCCATGTCTTTCTCCGCGGCCTACTGGTCATCCAGGATCCCGGCGACGTCCTCCTCTAGGCCGTCCTTCGCGTTGTCCAGGCTGTCGAGGCGGTGCACGATGGCGTCCATCCCCATCTTTGGGTACTTGCCCATGAGGAAGGACACGTGCTCGCAGTGGCACTCAGCTTGCTTTCCACCTGATCCGGCACATCCCGCGGTTCCCGGCGCCTCGGACTCATCGCCCATGGGCGTATCGCCCACGGCGTCCATCTCTGGTCCCGTATGCCGGGGCACAGGTGCCGTCCTGGCCCTGGCTGGCCTCTCCAAGCCCTCGGCGTCGTGCTTCACGGCGGGCTCGGGGGCCGTATGCGCCCTGGCGGTCGGCGCGGACATCTCCTCCGACTCCGAGGGGAAGCAGGTCCGATAGCCATCGGAGTGCCCCTCGGATTCCCACAGCCTGACCGGGCTGGGGTCCGTATCCATAGCCCCGGCGTCCCCTGCCGCGGGCTTGGGTGACCCGCGCTTCCGGTAGCGCCGGGCCCGTCCTCCACTGCTGCCTGAATGGCAGGTCTCGTCAGAGTCCTCCGCGGCGGAGCGGAGGTTGCATGCCTTTCGGCAGCGACGCTCACACATGGAGACCAGGTCCTCCATGTCGAGTCCTCCTCTTCCCGAACGTCGTACTTCTCTTCGGGCTTCAACTTCAGGAGTTCGCCATGCTCCCGAACGCCTCGGTTCTTCTCTGGCTCCAATCTCCGGCGTGGTCTCCACCGAGTCCACGATACGCACCCGGGGCGTACTTGGGCAGGGCTCATAGGGGCCCAAGTCCCCGGGTAGGCGGTAGGTAGGGGCAGCAGGTACGCCTCTGCTACCATAAAGAAGGTCCCTACCAGGACCGGCCCCTGCTTTGCCCCTTCCGCCTGTAATCCCTGCTGATTTGCTCCTGATCAATGCTTGCATTTCTCAAAGTCCCAGGTCCAAAATCCAAAAAATATAGAAAATAGAAAATACAATCCTCCTTCAACCCTGAATAGCAATCAGATCCCACGAATGCAGCAATAACCCGATTCACAATCCAATCCACGATGCGGGCTTCCGTTCAGCACACCGGTCGTCTCAGGGTGGCGGGCATGTACAAGAATTGCACCAAAGAAGAAAGCCCTGAAATTGGCATATGAACACAAATAAAGCAAAGTTGGGGAAAGAGGTAGATATACACATCCACAGCCATAAACTCCTCATTCCCTGGACTCAAGACCTTCCGTTGACTCACCAACATATTGCCCTGAACCAAGTCAAATGAGATGGCTGAATGCCATGTGTCACAAGTCACTACACAAACCCCAAAAATGTGTTCACTCCCAAGCCTCTAAATCCTAGCCCAATAGGGGAGGTGGCGTGTCATGGCCTAGAGTGGCACTCAGGACCATGCCCTACCCTGACATAAACTTGGTTGGACTTGGAGTCGAATGGGCTTGGAGAACTGCCCCATGAAGATGACCTCATAACATGGCAAAATCAGGCATATCACACCATTATGCCCAAGAGTCAATTATATACTCAAAAATGCATACGGCAAATATCCAAATGCTCCATGCATGTGTCAAACCGGAAAGTAATATACAAGGGTGATATAGACCAAAGATCCATGCCCAAGAATATCCCATCATTGCCTCCGAAACCCCTCCGGTTATGTACATGACATGCTTCACAAGTCAACTCATGAATTTGAGACCTAATTTTGTGAGGCCTCGTGTGCCAAGCCAAAGTGACCACGTGATCCGGCATATGGTGAGGTGCAACACCGAAGCATATGCCAACATATAAGCAACATACCATAGTTCACGGATCTCTAGGCCCTTTACTGTTAGCCGACCAGTTGAGCACATAAAACACAAAAATGAGCATAAAATGAGGTCAAAAGCATGAAAATATGTCCAAATACAAAGTTGTCATGATAGTATATCTCTATGCTCACCCATGATATCCGCACATGGTTCAATATACAAATGATTGGAACCATTGGCGAATAATTCCCCCACTTGGATCCCAAATCGGGCGCATGGAGATATCTTCGCCACTCATATCTACATGCCCCATGAAAATGGGAGTGCACTCATGGATCTCTTTGCCAAACATACCATGAGCAATACATACGCGGTAGACTTAGTCTAGCGCTTTGGATTTCCACAATTGAGACATGGGCAAAGCCCTTGTCACGTGTGGCTCCCCATCTCTTTGGCCACACGAAGATATATAACATGGGCGTGAGCATATCAAGACACATACCATGCATATAACACATACCCTCAAAATGTGGCTCCCACCATGATATGCCATGCCCCTCCATGGTCATAACTTCACGTTAAAAATACGTAGGAACCCAAAGAAAGTATCTATGCAACCCCAACACTCATGCGGTACACTCGAAAGTCACCGTAAAATATTCGGTTGCATGGCCCAAGAGTTGTAAACTACTTTCTACCCTCTTGGCGCTTATCCCTTGCTACAGCAAGCATGTGTACACACCAAAGGCGTTTGATACTTCCTAAATTAAGTTGAGACCAAGGCGGTTCCAACCCAATTCTCGAAATTGGTATACCTCGCCGTGAGCCGGAGATATGACCTTTTAAAGTGGCCTCACGAATCAATATTGTTTTGCCTATATCTCCAAGCAAAACGAAGGACACAACAAAAGGAAGGTTGATTCGTGATCGGGGAAAAATGTAGGACCACTCGAGTTCCGTCATATCAAGTGCGGCGATGTCGAAGTGGAAGATCCGATTCTGGAGTTCTGAAAAAATCGGATTAACTTTGCGAGTGTATAATATGAAAATTGCGGAAGCAACGAACCCGTTACTGATGAAATCTGACCCTTCATCGGGGTTTCCACCAAAATATCTGTAAATAACAGTTAACCATTCGGTTACCGCAAAATCGCGAGCCAACTGACAGTCGCCGATACATTGACAATCAGAACGAAAGGCGGAAAAATTACGGAAACATTATGATAAAAAAACCCTGTTGATTCCTGATATTCTGATATATAAATCTCAGCTGGCGGCGCCTCGGTACTGAATATGGCCGCTCATAGCCGGAATGGCCAAACCTATCACACTATCACATCGGGTTAGGTCAGGTGGATGGGAGAGTATGATATCAGCCAATGGCGGCTTGCCGGCACATAGATACGTACCAGAAGTGACCCAAAGAAGGCCACAGGGGTCCGAACCGGCTTCAATGCCCGCCACCGTGGGACGACCGGTGTGCTGAACGGAAGCTCGCAGTGTGGATTGGACTGTGGATTGGGTTATTGCTGTACTTGTGGGATCTGGTTGCTGTTCAGGGTTGGAGGAGGATTTTATTTTCTATATTTTTGGATTTTGGACTCTGGACTTTGAGAAATGCAATCGCTGATCAGGAGCAAGTCAACAGGGGTGACAGGCGGAAGGGGCACAGCAGGGGCCGGTCCTGGTAGGGACCTTCTTTAGCGCGCTTGTTGCGGTGGTGCCTTTTGTCAGTGTTACTGATATTGGGACTCCCATTTTCATTGTCTGCAACCCACAGCCCAGAGTCCACAAACAACTCAATCACGTGTTGCACGCTGCCACGTCCGAATTGCGTTTTTAATTGGCCTGCGCCAGTGGTGCAGGGGACTTGGCCTCTGGCAGCCATTGCCAGCCATTGCACCTCGGCAATGAACCCAACGGACCATTTGGTCCTGCCCAGGTGTGCAGTCACTATGCAGGGTGGCAACAGGGGAAGCACTGATGCTGCAATGTGTGGTCTCACTCCCGGGCAGGGCACAATGTTTCGGCTTTTGGGGTTTCTGCTGTTGCCTGCCTGCAAACCCACAGCCCAACATCGTCAAACAACCGAATCACATGTCACACAACCGCATCACCTGTTGTGTGCTGCAACGTTTTCAATGAATTTGACTTTGTGCAAGTGTGCAAGGAGGTAGAGGCAGAGGTAAAATTGTTTTTTCAATTTCACTGCAGGGGTCCTAAAAAATGAAACAAAAACAAAAACAAAACAAAAAACCAACGGAAAAAATACTTTAGGGCACAAGAATGTTTCCCTGCAGGGGTCAAAAAAAAGGGGGAAAAAACAAAGAAACAAAAGAAAAAATACTTTAGAGCGCAAAAATGGTAACATGGAGAGTCTCGAAAAACGTTTTGTGTCTATGGCCTACACTTTGCAGCCTGACCCACCAGCCCGGACTCTTCCTGAACAAGGGATGTCCACGGGGCAGGAGCCCATACACAAGGGCCAGGCATTGCTCCGGTAGACATATAGGCATAAAACAATTTCCTAAAATGTTTAAACCTTTAGGGCACAAAAACAAGAAGACAAATCTAGAAAAGTGGAGTGTTTTGAAATAGGGTACAATGTTTCAAAAATTTTCAAAAACGAATTTCAGACCATGTGTCATGCATGGAGAGTGAGTAGGTGAAACAGGTCAGAGATGTTTTTGAAGAAACTTGACCACTTGTTGCGCATATAGCATAGGCGGGGTGGGATTCAAACCCCCAAAATTGCACCGACTCTAAGCTTTTCCGAAAAAATGTTTATAAAAAAAACAACATGTTGGGCGCATAGTATATGAGTAGTACAAAACAAATGGTATGGCAACAATCACATGACATCCTTTTTTCTAGAACATTTTGTGTTCAAAGGTTCCAGGAGAGTAGAAATCATACAGGATTCATGTGGGTTCAAATGGATTGGGCAATACAAAAGCAAGAAACATTGCAAAGCAATTTCCGAAAAACATAAGAAGCATGTTGTATCCATTGATGGAAAATGACGCGTAAGGGGTCACTGTGCCGCAACGCTGTGCACCAGGCAGCAGCACAAAAGCCACAGACTATTCAAAACAGACTTAGCCCAAACAAAAAAGGGCGTCGAAAAAAGACTGTCCAAAAAAAAGCGTCGACCGTGGAATCCCACAGTGGGTATGCAAAATGCTGTAGTAGCATGTATGACAGACAGAAAGAAGGCACGTGCCGGGCTGTCGCAGGTGCACATACCTACAGAAAAAATAAAAACACCCAATCACCCCCATTATGGTGAATCCACGGGTGGGTGTAACAAAACCCTACATTAATTTAAATCAATCCTCTTCAGAGTCGAGGCATATTGAATCATCATTGAACAGCGCGTCCAGATCCCGCAAGGACGCCGATGACGACTCGAATTCCGGAATGTTATCATTTGTGTCATCCGTCACTACGTCCTCCTTATCCACGTTGTCGGTGTTGCTTCTCACAGCTCCATCCATGTGTGCCTCATCAATCTGTGTAGCCTGCGGATCGTCGTTTAGGACATAACCTTCAGCGCCCTGCGGCATAAACTTGTCATCGTCTGGGCCATTGAGTGTAATTCCTATGCCCTTTTGTTGCAATGCACGGCCCACATTGAATGTGTCGCAGAGGATGTCCCAGGACTCTCCATCAACCTCAGTATTCAGCATCCTCTTGTCTGTTGCCTTCACCTTGCCTTCGGCAACTGCACGAAATTTTGCAGGCTCCTCCAACCATGCATCATACTCTTGTGTAATGTACAACTTCAAAGTGCGGCCTATTCTAGCGTCCACTGTGTCAAAGAATGGAAAACTGTGACAGTATGAACGACCGTTGACAGTGAATTTGGAACGATTTTCTGTCATCGAATGTTTTAGAAAAAGACACGAAAATAAAAGGATTTTTAGAACAAAAAAGATGTTTTTAAAGCTGTTTCATGATGCACAGATGCACATGGTGGATGCTACTGAGGTACCTGCTTGAAACTGAAAGTTTCAGAAGAAGCGGTACATCCTAACTTTTGAAGTCACAGACATCTCATAGCTGTATAGTTTAAAATAAGTTTTGAGCTATCATTTACATCATTTTATATCATGTTTCTTGTATAGGTTGGAATCTTTGTTTGGGGAACTAAGACTGCTCACTGGAATGCTTAGTGCTTTGAAAGTCTTCTATTGATTTGCATGCTGATCCTGCTCTATTGATTATTCAGTAGGTTTGAACAATACTAGGGAATTTTTAATATTGGTACCGGCCTTTTATTGATGGCAGATCAAGGGTACACTGAGCAAGGTCAGCCAAGTGGTCTGATGTTGGAAGATCTGTGTAGTGGTCCTGTTTCTGCTGATCCCCCGCGGCGCGTTCTAGAGCCGGAGTTCACTGCCTCGGCTCGCAATCTACATCATCAGCTTGAGCTGCAGTGTCAGTTGTTGTCGAACATGAAGGCTGAATTGGACCAGAAGCTGGACCATTGCGAGCGCGCAATACAAGAGCAACTCGAGGTGCAAAGGCGTGAACTCGCCAACAGTCTCAATGAGGGGCGTCTTCGGGCCATTGTTATTAATCACTCTTCTTCCTTTGTTGGTCTTCGCGGCGGGTCACCTTCTGGTCTGTCTGGTTTGGAGAGTTGGAAGTCCACGACGTGCCCAACGCTTGGTTCCGATGGTAAAGGTGGGACGGGTACCGTTGCCGAATACAAGGCATGGGCGTTTCGTGCTGGGGATTGATATGAGACGACTTCTATGGCTATTCCGAAAAACAACTGTGAGCTACTGGGGTCCATTCGTGGTAAACCTGCACAAGTGGTCGCTGCGTGCGTTCCGATCGAGCTGGCGCTGAGAAGTGATGGCATACAGAAAATCAATGAGGTCTTGGATGCCCATTTTGGGATGGACAGTTGTGAAGACCTGCTGTTGGAGGTTCGCGAGCTGATTCACGGCAGGCGCGGTCAGAAGCCGATGCTGGGGTATTCTATGGGTGTGGCTGAAGTTGTGGAACGGATTCAGCTTTAAGGTGTGGTGATTGATCAGCGTCTGTCCGGTTGTGTTTTGCTGGAGAATTCTGGTGGGGGAGGTGTACGGGTGGTTGTGCTGGGCCAACCAGGGGACCTCCAGCAGGTCGAGGAACCGGCCCTTCGATGCCGTGCTCCTCCGGAGGGGCGGAGGAAACCCTGAGGTACCCCCGGGGGGGTGGGCAGCCCCAGAGGACCATGAGAGGGTCCTCAGGTCAGTGATCCGGGCGGCGTGGCCCGACAGGGAGCCGACGTGGCCGGCCTTCCTGGAAGGGGGAGCGGTGCTCCGCATCACGGACGCGGACGCCAACAACTGGCTCCCCCGGGCTTTGCGCAGCGCCTTCGCCCACTGGCGCTACCGCCGGCACAACCCGCCGCCGCCGCAGCCCCAGCCCCCACACAAGCGGCGGCGCAGGTGAAGTCCCAGACGGCGGGTACGGGAGAGCTGGGGGGGGGGGCTGGGCCCCCCGGCCCACGCCCCCCCCACGGTACGGCACGACGCAAGAGGGCGCGCCACCTCCCGCGGGAGGGGGTGCGGAGACAACGAGCGCGGGAGGGAACCTGCTGCCCCGCGGCCCGCTCACCACTGACCGCTAACCCTCACGTCCACCCCCGGCCGGCCGGCGCCGTGCGACAATGGCCGGGGGATGAGGGGCCCCAGCGAGGGCCTGCGCGAGAATCCGGCTCTCTGTAGAGGGGGGCGGGGGAAGGGCGCGACCCCCCGGCCGATGGCTGGCCCCCGGGGCCAGGACTGCCATGCCGCCCCCCCTCCCGGCCGACAGGAGGCACCGCCGGGAGACCAAAGGCCCCCCCCACCCCCCCCCCCCCTCCCACACAGGCCCGAGAGCGGGCGGGGGGGCGCCCCCCCCCTCAGGAGGAACGGCGACGCGGTAAGGGCAACGGCGGCTGGACCTGCTCCCGCGAACCCACACTGGCGTGCAGGAGCAACGCGCACAACGGAACAGGAAGGAGGCCGCACCCCACATGACCCTCCCGTAACCACGGCCCACTCCGATGTGACAGAGGGGGGGTTCAGGTCAGCTGGGGCCCCCGGGGAAGCGGTCCACGGGCCGCCCCTCACCCCCCCCCCACCCTGGGGCGGCACTTCAGCCCCGACCGCACGCGCGCGCCGGAAGGAAGCGCGCCGACGACGCGGAGAGGGCCGGAAAGGAGTACCGCAGGCCGCCGCCTGGAACGAGAACAGGGAGGCCACGGCGCGACACCCCCCCCCCCCGCCCCCCCACCAGCCCGCCAGCCGCGGGGGCCCCGGCCCCCACCCCCCGAGGCAGGGGGGATGGCCCCCCCCCGCCCGAGAGGGGAGCCGGAGTGTGACCCGCCCCCCCGCCCCAGCCGCCGGCTCACATGGGGGCCGCGAAGAAAAAGCGGGCCCACGCCTGCGCACCGGGACGCCGCACAGATCATACCCAGGGAAGCCGGGTGAGCACGAACCGGAGTGGTATGGGGGGCCACGCCCCCCATGGACAGCACACAAGCGGCGGCGCAGGTGATGGCCCACACAGCGGATGCGCGAGAGTGGGGGGAGGAGCCGGCCCCCCCGACCCACGCCCCCCCCATGGTACGGCACGACGCATGAGAGCGTGCCACCTCCCGCGAGAGGGAGTACGGAGACAACGAGCACGGGAGGGAACCTGCTGCCCCGCAGCCCACTAACCACTGATCGCTAACCCTCACGGCCGCCCCTGGCCTGCCAGCGCCGCGCGACAACGGCCGGGGGGATGAGGGGCCCCAGCGAGGGCCTGCACGAGGATCCGGCTCTAGGTAGAGGGGGGCGGGGGAAGGGCGCGACCCCTCAGCCGATGGCTGGCCCCCGGGGCCAGGACTGCCATGCCGCCCCCCCCCCCCGGCCGTCAGGAGGCATCGCCAGGGGACCAGAGGGCCCCCCACACTCCCCCCCCCCCGCACCCCCCCAGCTGGGAAGCCACGGGCGCGGCCCTCCGCCCCCCCGGAGCCGGGGGGGCGACGCGGTGGGGGGAGCGGCGGCTGGACCTGCTCCCGCGAGCCCACACTGGCGTGCCGGAGCAACGCGCGCAACGGAACAGTATGGAGGCCGCGCCCCACATGACCCTCCCGTGACCACAGCCCACTCAGGGAGGGCAGAGGGGGGGTTCAGGTCTGCAAGGGCCCCCGGGGGAGCGGTCCGCGGACCACCCCTAACCCCCCCCCACCCCGGGGCGGCACTTCGGCCCCGACCGCATGCACACACCGGAAGGGAGCGCGCCGGCGACACGAAGGGGGCCAGGATTGAGTACCGCAGGCCGCCGCCCAGAAGGGGAGCAGGGAGGCCGCGGCGCGACACCCTCCCCCCCGCCCCCCCACCGGCCCGCGGGCCGCTGGGGCCCCGGCCCCCACCCCCCGAGGCAGGGGGGATGGTCCCCCCCCCGCCCGAGAGAGGAGCCGAAACGCGACCCGCCCCCCCGCCCCAGCCGCCGGCCCCCATGGGGGCCGCGAAGAACAAGCGAGCCCGCGCCTGCGCGCCAGGACGCCGCACAGATTGTACCCAGAGAAGCCTGGTGAGCACGAACCGGAGTGGTATGGGGGGCCACGCCCCCCATGGACAGCACAACGCCAGTGACACCCGCTTTGTTGCCTGCCCAGGGAAGGCAGAGGGACGGAATGAGGCAGAGCGACCCCCCGCCCTACGGGCCCCCCCCCGGCCGCACAAACAGGGCATACGGCGCACGCCCCCCCTCCCCCCAGCCCGCCCCCCAGCACATGAATGCCACGGACCCGCCCCGCGGCGCGCAGCCCCCACAGGGCGTGCTGGCCGAGAGGACAGAGCAGGGCCCCCACACCCGCACGCCCGCGCCCACAACACGTGGAGCGCGGGCCCCGGCAGCCCACCCAGTGGGCGGGCAGCCGGGGGAGGGGGAGCGCATGACCCCAGACCCCTCGCAACGGTAGAGGGCACCCCCCCCGGGGACGCCCTGCCGCCACCCCCACGACCCCAAGCCAAGTAGGGGGGAACCGGCACCGGACGCCCCCCCCCCAAGCACGCCAGACGGAGCAAGGGACCGGAACAGGACACGCGGAGGGGCAGGGACCACTTGGAACGGCCCTACCAGCGCCCAGTGCCGGGACCACGCGAGGTGCGCACGCCACACCACCCAGGGGGGGGGGGGGAGCGGACGCCGCGGGAGCGCGAGCGCACACACACGAAAGGGACACGCGGGGACTACCAGAAGGGCAACAGGACCGAGCGCGCGGAACGCACAGACCACGTGGAATGGCGTACCAGCGAGCGAGGGTAAGGGACACCCGGACGGGACGGCCCGCCACACGCAGCGCCGAACACGCGGGGCGGGGAGGGGGAAAAGAGAGAGACACAACACCAGGTACCGGCCCGAACCCCCCGAACCGGCCGCGAGCGCCGCGCACACACAGACGGGGCACTGCACCCGCCAAGGCAGTAGTGGCGCACAGCGCCACGCCCCAACCCCTAGGCTAGGCAGCCTCCGCGCCAGCCCAAGGGGGTCCCACTGGCGACAAGCCAGTAGCACGGGCCCGGCGGCGCCGGCGCCCCGGGCGACCACGCATTAGGGGGGCGACGCAGTGGGTAAGCGCCCGCGGCCACGGCTGCGAATTGATGCACTGACCGGGGAGTGGCGAAACGGGGAAGCCGGGGAAGGACGGGGCTCCGAGCTCTGTGAACCCGGGGGACTCCGCCACCAGGCAGGAGGTGCGTCTTGGAGGGTCCCCCACTAGGATCCGGTGGGGAGGATATCACCTGGCCCGACCAGGTGGCCCCCCGGGGCCGAAAGGCGTCTAGTACCCGCAAAATCAAACCTCAAACCTCAAACCTCTTGTGTAATGTACAACTTCAAAGTGCGGCCTATTCTAGCGTCCACTGTGTTAAAGAATGGGAAAACTGTGACAGTATGAACGACCGTTGACAGTGAATTTGGAACGATTTTCTGTCATCGAATGTTTTAGAAAAAGACACGAAAATAAAAGGATTTTTAGAACGAAAAAGATGTTTTTAAAGGTGTTTCATGATGCACAGATGCACATGGTGGATGCTACTGAGGTACCTGCTTGAAACTGAAAGTTTCAGAAGAAGCGGTACATCCCCACTTTTGAAGTCACAGACATCTCATAGCTGTATAGTTTAAAATAAGTTTTGAGCTATCATTTACATCATTTTATATCATGTTTCTTGTATAGGTTGGAATCTTTGTTTGGGGAACTAAGACTGCTCACTGGAATGCTTAGTGCTTTGAAAGTCTTCTATTGATCTGCATGCTGATCCTGCTCTATTGATTATTCAGTAGGTTTGAACAATACTAGGGAATTTTTAATATTGGTACCGGCCTTTTATTGATGGCAGATCAAGGGTACACTGAGCAAGGTCAGCCAAGTGGTCTGATGTTGGAAGATCTGTGTGGTGGTCCTGTTTCTGCTGATCCCCCGCGGCGCGTTCTAGAGCCGGAGTTCACTGCCTCGGCTCGCAATCTACATCATCAGCTTGAGCTGCAGTGTCAGTTGTTGTCGAATATGAAGGCTGAATTGGACCAGAAGCTGGACCATTGCGAGCGCGCAATACAAGAGCAACTCGAGGTGCAAAGGCGTGAACTCGCCAACAGTCTCAATGAGGGGCGTCTTCGGGCTATTGTTATTAATCACTCTTCTTCCTTTGCTGGTCTTCGCGGCGGGTCACCTTCTGGTCTGTCTGGTTTGGAGAGTTGGAAGTCCACGACGTGCCCAACGCTTGGTTCCGATGGTAAAGGTGGGACGGGTACGGTTGCCGAATACAAGGCATGGGCGTTTCGTGCTGGGGATTGATATGAGACGACTTCTATGGCTATTCCGAAAAACAACTGTGAGCTACTGGGGTCCATTCGTGGTAAACCTGCACAAGTGGTCGCTGCGTGCGTTCCGATCGAGCTGGCGCTGAGAAGTGATGGCATACAGAAAATCAATGAGGTCTTGGATGCCCATTTCGGGATGGACAGTTGTGAAGACCTGCTGTTGGCGGTTCGCGAGCTGATTCACGGCAGGCGCGGTCAGAAGCCGATGCTGGGGTATTCTATGGGTGTGGCTGAAGTTGTGGAACGGATTCAGCTTCGAGCTGTGGTGATTGATCAGCGTCTGTCCGGTTGTGTTTTGCTGGAGAATTCTGATCTTTCTGTTGACCAAAAGGCCATGGTATTGGCTACCACGAATCGTGATGTGTCGTTCCCTTCTGTGCAAGTTGGTTAGCGGAATTTGTTTACTGACTCAGAAAGTTGTGCGGCCGTCAATCTGGTGAGGGATATGTGTAATGGGGCTGGCTCTCCCTCTGGAAGGGGCAAAGACACCAATCGGAAAGATGGATACAAAGGTGGTGGCGGACGTGGCAGACGTGGTGATGGCAGAATTACTGTTCTTGTTGCACGAAGGCCTGGCACGTCGCTGCTGATTGTTGGTCGCCGCCTAGGAACAAGGGTGGCAAGAGTGAGTCCTTTGTCGCTGATGCTCAGGAAGTGCACGCAGAAAAGAAGGAGCAACGGGTCCCTGAAGACTCATCGCCGCAACATGGGGCTTCCTATGATGGTATGTGCTACATGGCACACTCTGGTTTGGATGTCGGCCTTGGTCGTCTGCAAAGCTTGCTTACAGAGTGTCTTTTGAAGGGGATTCTGGACATTGGGTGTACTGATACGGTGGCTGGTGATGAGTTGCTTGTCCACTAGTATGAGGCGACTGGTCAGCAGCTGGTTGAAGAGCCTGGTTGCATGCATTTTAGGTTTGGTGGTGGTGATACCAAGCGTGCTGATCGTGTGGTATTCATTCATGTTTTCATTGATTATCACTGGGTTCAGTTGAGGGTGAACGTCATTGATGGTTCGACTCCTTTGCTCCTTGGTCACAAGACGTTGTTCCTGTTGTAAGCTTGCTTTGATGTGAGTAAGTGTGAGGTTCGTTTCGGTATATTTGGCAAAGAATTTTTCATGCCGTGTGAATTGTCGTGGAGTGGGCACATGCTCATGCGGCTTTGGAGGCCGGCATGGCAGCCTAGCATGCCCGAGCTGGTTGGTACCTACTGACGAGACGGAATGGCCTCTCGGGGTTGGGCGTTCATTGCTGATGGAGACTGGAACACAGCACACCTGCAGAAGATCGTTCGTTCCCTGCATGTTAAGATGGGGCGTCCTGATTCGGCGAGCATTGCACAGATGTTTGCGAAGCATTATTCCGGGAGGTCTCAGAAGCCCGGTCTCAAGGTCCTGACGAAATTTAAATGTTGTCTGTGTGAACGTCGCAGGGCGATTCCACAAAGGCCAGAAACGGTATGTACGTGCTGTCCCGGGTTAATGAAGGTGCCGGAGGGCTCAGGGCCGGCTAGACCCGGGGTGCAGCCTTGCGGGGATGCGACCTGGATGTTGGTTCCCGTGACGGAGGGGACGCCATGGGAGGAGGGGGCAGCAATAACACTAGACAAGTCCATGCTCATATGACCCAGAGAAAAATCCCAGTCTATGTAGAAAATTAAGGTGGATGAACATAAATACATCTGAGTGTCTGAATCTATCTTAAAAGATTTATATAAATCCGATATGGAAAAAAAGTATGGCTGATTGGGGTCGCGCCCGCGCACCAGCGGCAAATGGCGATTCAGGGTAAATCATTGGAGCGCGGCGGATTTCCAATGAACGGGCCGCGGCGCTGAATCTGGCACGTCAGAATTATATAGTTCAGTACTGGGAATGGTCTGGGGGCCGGCGGTAGCGCCGAAGTATGTAAAATGGCCAAAATGTAGCCAATCTGGGGCAGATCTGTGAAAATCTGACTACATGGGCGTTAGCCGCACTTACACCCCCCCTCCAAAAACACCCTGGGGTGTGTCCCTACGTCAACGAAGAAGGTAGTGGGGGTAAGTCCCAGAAAAAAATAGAAATGTACTCTCAATCAGGCAAAGTCTGCTCAATCTGATATAACTTGGGCTGAATTGGCACCAAATTGGGATGGATGAACCTGCAATGAAGCAGAATGAGGAGTGACGGACAGTCCAACGGACGGGAAAGCATACCGTTAAGGGCTAAGGAGCACGTAAATGTGTCTGTAAGCGATACGAAAGGATGCTCTGGTTGAGAATGAGGTAGATTATTGGAAGAATCAATGGGGGAATCATCAAAATGAAGTGAAATCTCCCTCGCTCTGAGCGGCTTTGCTGTCGGGGGTACGCTTCGGCGTCCTCCACGTACTCTACATCGTGTTAGTCCCCCTTTTCTCCTTCTGACACGTATAGCATGTGCTAGCCATTTGACGCATATTGGCGGTTTTTCTCACGAATCAACGAGGTTGAGTCTCAATTTGGACTGAGATGGAAGGAATGAAGCAGTTGCAGAGAGGGGAAAAAAGGACAAATGTATTCTACAAGTTCTAAGTGAACAGAAGAACATCAGCGTCAACAAGGTTAGGTTAAGCTGTAAACAGATCTTGCAGGAATGAGAGGATATGACAAGTAAATTAACCTAAATTGTCCTAGAATGAACAAATTTCCGCGGATCAGATGAATTGAGGTGGAATTTCCGGAAGGCAAAACGACTACTGGCTTCGTTTACGATTAGGTCAATATATAATGTCGTTCGTTCAGCTCAATTGTGCTTTCTGGCACGTTTGTTCGCGAGCATCCAACAGTTTCCATGAAAATGTTGGTCCGATGATGATGCATCATGATGGGACATGATGGCCTTCAGTCCTTGGCATGTAACGCGCCGAAGGATAGCAAGAGGCGCTTTACTGACAGTATACAACTGAAAGACACGGAACAGTCCTTTATGTACAGTGGCAGCGGTGTCAATCGACTTCGACAAGGCCAATCTTTCGACTGAGTCCCAAAAAACACTTGGATTCACCATTCTTGACCTGAAACTGAAGGATTAAGCTCACAATTGCGTGTGCCACAAATACACTGAAGCTTACGGACCTCAGAGGTTGCTGTTAGAAGTCCCTACAGCCTCTGTGTAAAGGTTGTCTGAATAATTTACGTCGGGGCTTCGTGCAACAATGGCAGAATGAAGGACAAACCCCAGGAATTCAAGGTAAATTCGAGATTCGTGTGCCTGAATCAGGAGGTAGGTAGGTAGGTGCACTCGGTCGTGGAGAGGCGCCGCATTTCTCCCCCTGGCGTTGCCCCTGTGAAGAACAGGATGAGGCTCCGCGCTTGAAGAGAGAGGCGGCTTACATCCGGCTAGACCTGACTGGTGGCCCCCAAGAAAGCGGCCCCGGGCAACACCGGGAGAACTGATCGCTGCCGGCGTGACGTGCTTGTCTCACCGGGAGGGTGTGCCCCCGTGCTTGCGCACGTCCCCTCCTTTGGGCGGAACCCTAGAGGTTTACCGGACTTCCTGGCGTATCCCGTTCCCAAGGCATGCATGCATGTTCTTTATACTGTGGTTCCGAGGCGCTTGGGTGTCGCACGCTCCGCCTCGAATCCCAAAGCAGCGCTGGCCTTAGGATGCAGCCTTACCCCCGGTGTCCGGATCTCGTTTGGCCGGGTCACCTGCATGGCACGGGCTGCCTCAGTGCCCGGGCTATGGACACTGCGTTTCCTACTGTTGTGTGGCGCTTGTGTTTGTGTCTGGGTTGTGCGTGGGTTCGGGCTTCGGCTGCGTCCCGCCACTCCTGGCTGGGGTGATGGGGTGTGTGTGTGTTTGCGTGGGACACCTCAGGAATTCAAGGTAAATATGAGGATCGTGTGCCTGAATCAGGACTTTGGCTTCAGCATCAAGACAGATGAAGGTAAGATCTGAGTTCCTGGCGTCGCAACTTGTGCTGCCAGAACTACAGGGGGTACCTGTAGGGGTGAGAGTCGCTGCGCAGCGTTGTTGTATGTACAATTGCTTCCACGTGCAGGAGTAGCCAAATTTTCAAAAGTGCACAGACCAACAGAGACAAGGTTACCCCGAACCTGCCTGAATTAAACCTGAATTTGCTTATTTTGGACACGGCAGCACACCCCGTGGGCTCCGGTAGCGTTTTTACGCCTTGTCTGCCTAACGGAGACCAAAGAGAAGTTGATTGACGTCAGATTATCAAACAGTCTCAGTTCTCCACATCAAGTCGTAATCAGCAAGAGTGAACAGTGGATTAAGCAGAATGCAATTTTTGCAGGCCGTCAGAACACTCACATTGTAATAAGTGGTCGACGGGGCGAGGCCGGAGGTTTTGAAGGAGCTGGACATGCAAGGGTTTCGAGCCTACACCCTTGAGCCCTAGTGACGAGTGCCATGACGCCCTGGACCAGACAACTGTTAGCCAAATTAGGGTGCCCGCGACTCAAGTCTTGAGATGCCTTCTTCAATTCGGCCAAGCACAAATTCATGTGACCACCAACCTGTCTGGTCTGAAGCCGGTTTAGCTGCCCCACAACCGCCTTCGGCACAGACCTCGTAACGGTCAGCGCCGTGTTTAATGTTTCTTTTTTTTCTATCTATTTTTTATATATGCTTTGGCAAATTTTATTATTGTTTGCGAGCTTGGAGACAGAGTGCGCCGCAGAGCGCGAGTCGCGGTCGCCAGATCAGAGATGTGACCATCAGCATTGACTACAAGAGTTTATGAAACTCACGGATTTATAGTATAAAAAGCCTTTGCACACTGTAGTTTTAAGTATTGCGAATGCCCGAATTTACAAAGACGATTCTCGAATGTTGTAGAGTAGATCGTTCACGAAAGGGCCAGGTGCATGCCCTGTTGTTTGTATGTTACGTGTCTACAGGTATGCTCCAGTGGTGATGCCTTGCAAGGGTCTATGAATCTTTCGTACAATGGGTATGGATGAACCTCATGCGGAAGGATGTAAGAGACGACTTAAAGCGTGTTGAGCTTGCATGCCACTGACGGGGTTCAGGTGTTGTTTGCAGGATTTTTGGATAAAAGCATGGCTGTTCCGAAAACACCAGGCGGACATCAGCGGAACAAACATGGAGTGAGCAAGTCCAAGTGGGAAACGAACAAAGAAGTTCAACCCAAACAGGTCCCAAAGGAAAATGGGTAGGTATTGAACTCCAACGGTGGAGAGACCCCACCCTCAAGGAGCCGCCGGACAACTCCAGCTTCCAAGCACAACAGCACACCACAACACCAAGGCAAGGGACGCTAACTGAGGGTCTAACCAAAACAAGCCACCGCGCAACCCGGAAAGAGCCGCAGAAGCCCGCCACACACCGGCAAGGGGCCACCACACGCCTGGGAACAACGGTGGCGGTCCACCCACACAAACCGCCGCCAGAAAGTTAAAACCGGCACCGCGGAGGCGAAAGGCCACGGAAAACCCCAGCCCCCCTAACCCAGGGCCACACGAAGCCGCCTGGCGCAACCGCCCAGCCGGCAGAGCCAGAACCTAACCCGGCAGGGAGGGGCGCCGAGCCCGACGTGTAGATAACCCACCCGACCCATGGGGCCGGGGCAGGCCTGGCAAAACGCAACCACCAACAGCAACCCGGGAGGGCACACTGAATGCCGACCAGTGCGTGCGCCAGCCCAGGGAAGGCAGAGGGAGGAACAGGCAGACCCCCCCCCCCCAAAAAAAAACAGGGGGGGGGGCGCGAGAACGGCCCACATCCACCAAACCGCCTGACAACACCACAAGAGGCGGCCAAACCCCCCATCCAGACAGCACCAAAAATCGGACCCCCCAAAGGGTCACCGGGGGACCACCTAGCCAAAACCCGCAACACCAAGCCGGGAGCAGCAGCCCACCGGGAGAAGGCACACCCAAAACACGCGGACACACACCACGCTGGGACGGAAAAAGCAAACAAACAAAAAACGCAGCCCGGAAGAGAAGGGATGGGGGGACAGAGACAACGAAACCCAAGACCGGGACAACCAGCGACCGACACCACAAAGCCAAGACACGACACGTCATCTGCTCCCCGCCCCAAAAAAAAACCAAAGGGGAGGGGGGGGGCAAACCCCACCGACGGCAACACCCGCACACCCCCGCGTCACAGACGGCCCCCCAGGAAGGGCGGGGGCAAGCGGGGCACACGCACGACCGCACTCACACCCCAACAACCCGACCAAGAGGGGCGGGGCACAGCCGAAACCCGAGCCCAGCACGCACGCCCACACAGCACACCCCAGCCAGGAAAGGCAGGGTACAAGCGGGGCGCCCACACAAACACACACACGCCTCAACACCCCAGCCAGGAGTGGCGGGGCGCGGCAGCAACCCAGGCCCAACCACACATTCCCGCACCGCACCCCCAACCAGGAGGTGCAGGAGACCGCGCGGCACGGGCACAGAAGCACACACAGACCCCAACACCTCCCCAAGGAGTGGCGGGGTGCAGCCGAAACCCGGACCCCAGCACGCACACCCAAACAGCATACCAGAACCGGGAACGGCGGGGTGGAGGCGAAGCGTGCATACAGCCACGCACGTTCCAAAACCCTAACCAAGAAAGGTGGATTGCAGGCCGAAACCCACGCCCAACCGCAAACTCCGCAAACCCCAGCCGGGAAAAGAGGGGCGAAACCACAAACCGTACCCAAACACACCCACCCAAAACCCCAGCCAGGGCTGGCAGGGTTACCGAAACCCAAATCCAAGCACAACCCGGACCCAAAAACAAACGCCACACAACAGTGGGAAACCCAGTGTCCATAGCCCGGGCACTGAGGCAGCCCGTTTCATGCAGGTGACCCGGGCAAACGAGATCCACAGCCCGGGGGTAAGGCTGTATCCTAAGGCCTGCGCTGCTTTGGGACTCAAGGCAGAGCGTGCGACACCCAAGCGCCTCGGAACCCCAGTACCAAGAACATGCATGCATGCCTTGGGAACAGGATACGCCAGGAAGTCCGGTGAACCTCTAGGGTTCTGCCCAAAGGAGGGGACGTGCGCAAGCACGGGGGCACACCCTCCAGGTGAGACAAGCACGTCACGCTGGCGGCGAACAGCCCTCCCGGTGATGCCCGGGGCCGCTTTCTTGGGGGCCACCAGTCAGGTCTAGCGGGATGTAAGCCGCCTCCCCTCTTCAAGCGCGGAGCCTCTTCCTGTTCGTCACAGGGGCAACGCCAGGGGGAACCATGGGGCGCCTCTCCGCGACCGAGTGCACCTACCTACCAACCTACTTGCTTGCCACTGACGGGGTTGAGGTGTTGTTTGCACGATTTTTGGATAAAAGCATGGCTTTTCCGAAAACAGTAGGCGGAGGTCAGCGGAACAAACATGGAGTGAGCAAGTCCATGGGGGAAAGGAACAAAGAAGTTCAACTCAAACAGGTCCCAAAGGAAATTGGGTAGGTATTGAACTCCAACGGCGGAGAGACCCAACCCTCAAGGAGCTGCCGGACAACTCCAGCTTCCAAGAAATCGCCGCCAAACACCAAGATCAGGAGAACCCAAGGGGCTAGGGCTCTGACCCTGTTACAGAAAGCTTAATAATTGGTCTTGCATATCTTGCACCCACCTTGCCCAGGCCACAACGCATTTCAGACGACGACGGTGACTTTCATTCTCCACTGCCCAGCTCAGTTTCGCGTGCAACGAGTCCATCATCGCGTAGTGAGTAGGAGATGCGCAGCGATGCAAGTACTGGTGATGCGCGGAGCAACGGCGATCGAATTCAAGACAACTCCAGCCATGTGGAGTACGGACACCAGTCCGGCGACAGCGCAGCCGGAGGAGATCCCTTGTGGACGGATTCCGATGAAGCAACGCTGCAGGAGCTCTTCGAACCCAGTCCAAGGGAGTCCATGGAGATTCGCGCGGCGAGTGAAGCAGGATCAGCGAGTTCCGACTCCGTTGAAGATGCAGCAGACACCTTGAAGCGGCTATCCATGAGGGTGCCACTGTGGGCACCTATTGTTCAAATCACTGAGATTCCGGAGCACGAGCAGCATACTCGTGATGCGGCGGGTCACTTCAAAATATGTGGTCCAGATGCGTTCTACATGTGCCTGCCATCGAAGTCTCCGTTGAGGAAACGTTTCTAGAAGAAAGCCGCCGCCAGCAAAGTCTTTGTGAGCCACACAGACCGAGCACAACATCCCACGCCACAGGGACTTCGTCAAACCTTGGGAGCGAGTACTCGACTGCGAGGAAGGGGCGTCTACGCGTGCCGCCGGCGAACGGACGTACGAGCGGCGATGGGGTGGATGTGCGTGAACGGCCGGTTCGAAGGCCGTCTGTTCACTTCTAAGAAGAGGAGTGGAGCCTGTGCAGCTGCCGCACGACCTCCTTCCGCACAGACCTCGTAATGGTCAGCGCCGTGTTTAATGTTTCTTTTTTTACTATCTAATTTTTATACATGCTTTGGCAAATTTTATTATTGTCTGCGAGCTTGGAGACAGAGCGCGCCGCAGAGTGCGAGTCGCCGTCACCAGATTAGAGATGTGACCGTCAGCCTTGACTACAGGAGTTTCTGAAACTCACGGATTTATAGTATAAAAAGCCTTGGGACACTGTAGTTTTAAATATTGCGAATGCCCGAATTTATAAAGACAATTCTCGAATGTTCCAGAGTAGATCGTTCACGAAAGGGCCAGGTGCATGCCCTGTTGTTTGTATGTTACGTGTCTGCAGGTATGCTCCAGTGGTGAGGCCCCGCAAGGGTCTATGAATCTTTCGTACAATGGGTATGGATGAACCTCATGCAGAAGGATGCAGAAGACGACATGAAGCGTGTTGACTGTGCATGCCACTGACGGGGTTCAGGTGTTGTTTGCAGGATTTTTGGATAAAAGCATGGCTGTTCCGAAAACACCAGGCGGACATCAGCGGAAAAAACATGGAGTGAGCAAGTCCACGTGGGAGAGGAACAAAGAAGTTCAACCCAAGCAGGTCCCAAAGGGAAATGGGTAGGTATTGAATTCCATCGGTGGTGAGACCCAACCCTCAAGGAGCCGCCGGACAACTCCAGCTTCCAAGAAATGGCCGCCAAACACCAAGATCAGGAGAACCAAAGGGGCTAGGGCTGTGGCCCTGTTGCAGGTCGGGCAGGCGTACGGCTTGGGCGCTGTAAATCGGCGGCAGAACTTGAAGCTTGGTCCTCATTTGGCTCCTGACCGCAGGAGGAAGGATTGACGGCTCAATCCTGGAATGTGACGACTGAGGGCCATAAAAGGCTGGACATCGATTTACCACAGGTCTTTTTCCGTCGTCCTCAACCTGTCTGTCTGGTTTGGACAGACAATCCGTCAGGAGTACACCAATTGCAGGGTGCTTCTTGAGGAAGTCAATGAACCCCTTCCTGTATCCATGAACGAAAGAATGGGCAGGTTCCCAGTTGTTGTGATTGAAATCAAAGGCCCTCCACTCACACAGAACCTTCCATTAGCCCTTTCGTCACGTTGTGACCCGAGAATCTTCTTGAGTTCGTACTTCCCCCCTTCGATGACCCGATCCGATAAGAGTTTCGAGGTCCGAAAAAGAGGTTTAACTCTCCCTTTGGGGGAAGGAATTTCTCTCATGAGGCGATCGCCGGAAACTTCGATTTCCCTGTCGTCATGCACACGGATCTTCCACCTGTTTTCTCCTAGACGGGCTGTAACAGCAAATGGACCCTCCCACAAGGAAAGAAGCTTATCTTCTCCGTCCAGACTGGTTTCGGATTTTCCAAGCCAAACTCGATCGTCCACTTCAAAATTGTGTGGGGGTTTTCGGCCCTGATTCTGGACCCAGAGCCAGTCAGCCTGATGCTTATCAATTAATTTGGGGACAGTTTTTTCTGCCCTTTGGATTTCGTCCATGAACAACGAAGCATCTTTGCAGGGGCGAGGATTATTCAACGGCATGTTCCACCAACACGTCTTTCGTTAAAAGACAATTTCATTTGGAGAAAGGCCATGGTACAAAGGCGTGTTGTGGTAACTGCGAAGCAAGGGGAAAAGAATTTCAAGCCAATGGAAGGCCTTTTTGAAACAAATGTCCACTTTTAGGCCTGTACCGGGTCGCAACGGGAAGTTCAGGCTGAACAAGCTGTATGTTCACACATGAGCTGACCGGGCTACTTGAGCTGCGCAAGGTTAGTAGGCCAGGCAAACATAAGCAGGCTGATCAGGCTGCATGGGGCACTGCAGGCTTGGCGTGGCTGGGTGAATGCCTCGTGTGCTAGGGCCCGACCGCCGCGGAGCCTATGACGTTGCTGAATGGGCGAGGGGGCAGGGGGGTTGGGAACAGAGCAGGCTGAGGCTAGGCACAGGGTTAACCAGGAAACTGGAATAGCACCACGCCGGCGCTCGAAGGACTGGAATTCGCAAAGCAGGATCACCACCCGGAGTCGTGGCGCCCCTTGGTGGGGTCGTGCCGCCCCGTTTCAGTGGGGTGGTGCATGGGAGTTTATACGTGCTGGCTGTGGTTGACAGAGGAGAAGTGGGGACAACGTTGGGAGGGGGGGGGGGCTACTCAGTGGGCACGCACTGTGGCTCCAGAGGACGCCACGCCGAGTGTGTCATGCAGTGCTGAGACGGTGAGGAAACACGTCCCGATGATAACTGTAGTTCGCTGGGGGGGGCGCTCCTGCGTGGGGGGGCGGGTGGTGTGTGGCGGCAGGGATCCTGCGGCTGAGAAGACATGGATAATCCGGCTGAGTCGTATGTGTCAAAGTTTAAATGATGTGCAATGTTTGACTGCAGCAACTGACAGAGGTATGCAGTGGAATACTCACAGAGAGGATCCCTTCTCAGTTAGGGTGGCTGTGGCTGACCGCAGAGGCTTGGGTGGATGGCTGCGAAGATGCTTGAAGGATGACCGAGTCAATGGTACGCTGCCATGGCGGGGGGCCGTATGGTGTTTGTGCGTGTGCGCGCGTTCGCGGTGCTGGTGAGGCTATGCTTGGAGGAGAAGGGGGGCGGGGGCGAAGAATAGAGTCGTCTGAATTTGGGTTTCACGCCCTGGCTTGTTGGCTGGGGAGTGAGGCTCCTCGTTACGACGTTTGGGTGCGTTGGTGGCGCGGGCCGGGCGCGCCGCTGCACGCGGCCTTTTGGTCGGGCGAGGGGCAGGGGTTGATCTCTGGCGCTTATCGCGTTTCGCCAGTGTTCGTTTGACGGTGTCTGGCAACGGATCCGGGTTGGGGTACCGATATGCCTGGGCCTGGCGAGGGGAGGTCGAGGTGCTAAACGGACACCTGACGGTGCCCCAAGTGTTTGGAGAACGGGGAGGAGTGCGCGGGAGAGGCGGCCCGTTCTCTCGTAGTCACTCCATGGCATTGGTGACTGCCTCCTTCAACGCGCGTCGGCGCGGCGGGAGCGATTCGTGAAACTATTGGCGTCAGGCTGCGGCCGACTGTCCCGGAGACGGCACGAGGAAGGCCTGATGTAGTGAGCGCGGGACGAAGATGTGAGCAAGATTCTTTTATCTCCGGGGGGGGGGGGGGCGAGGACCACCACTGCTGTGCTATTGCTGCGAAGGGTCGGGGCCACGCGTGGAGAAACAATTGACAGATGGGGTCGGCTACCGTGCAAAGGGCAATTTTCGCAAGCGGCTCCATGACGTGTCGTTTTCCACTCAGATGGCAGTCGTATGTGTGCAGGTCGTTATTGAACGGCCAGGTGGACACATTGATGTTTCCGGAAGACCACTTGAACTGGTGGATGGCAAACCTGCTCCCCTTGGCATAAAAATTGAAGCTGCTCCCCTCGTGGATGCTGAGATTTGCGTATTTTGGGTAAAGGCAGCGGAGGACAGTAGGCGTTATCTTGTGAGCAATGGGAAGTCTTCCATCCGAGATGGTACCAAGGGGGGGGGGGCGGGAGGAGGGAGGGACACCACTCACTGGCATATGCCACCCACTTGTTAAATGCATCACTGATCTCGTTGCCTCTGAATCCGGCATGCCCTTTTATCCAGGCAGCCTTGAGAACCACATGGCGGGGCATTCCCTTGACTAGTACCTTTAGGGCTCAAGCCCAAGTGCCGTCTGTGGTGGTAGAGGGGTGTGCAGGCGGTAGGTTGGAAGGATCAAGAATTGTCACGATTTGAGTGTTATCTCCCAGAATGGAGACCAGAGAATGCGAAAGGGCCACTGTTGCCCAGCGGATGAACATTATGGCAGCCCGGAATTCTGCGCCACCTGAAGACTAGAAGGGGCAGGGAAGGCAGAAGACAAGCGTGGTGCCGCTGGGGAAGTACACTGTGGCGGCCCACCCGTAGCCGCCACGTCCGGCGGAGCCGTCAACATAGACCCAGATAACACCGGCGGGTGCACGTTTTAAGACTAGTCCCGCTGTCGTAAGAAAAGCTTTCTGGTTTGCTCTCACTTGTGTTCGTTCCTTGTATATGTTTTTGAAAACCTTGCTGATCTTCCACAACTCAAAATGAAGTCCACACAAAGGTAATGCAGAGCAAGTGCAGGCACCGGATCAATCAAATCAGGATAAGTCCTTCCACAATCAAAACATGTGTAACAAAGAGGGGCTGCAGATAGACAAAACTAGATCTAAATGCAAAGCTCCAATGGTTTATAAACAAAGTAGATGATTTTATGTGAAAACTGGCAAGACTCAGGCCGCCAAGATAGCACCAAGCACTTCATGTGCACTCTTTTGGATGCAATGGAGTTGCTTAGGAATCTGGGGCATAGGAGTTAGGCCAGACACAGGATATGGCTTGGCCAGCAAGGCCAAGCAACTGAATTCAGAAACAGTTAAAAAGTAGAACCACAATAAGTGGTAGAATCAGTTGAGTATAGGGGTCTTGAGGTGGGGGACCACTAGGCTTAACCTACAAGGCCCTAGGCATGAAGTGCCTACTTTATTTCGGTATAACCTCCATGAAGGAAGATACCTCCGCTCAGTTGAGTGGTAGGGGTGAACTTCATGGGGGGGCTAGGGTCATAACCCTATTTACCTTGAGAAAGTGCACTTCAAACTTCAAAAGAAAGACAAAAATGATTAAGTTAGTCTCAACATCAACAAAAGGCTTTTAGGGGGGGCTCAGCCTGGGACAAGTCCCCCGAGAAAGACATGGCACTGACGTTTTCTTACTCCCCCCTGGTGTACCAGTTGATCAAGCTAGTAGGCCCAAGGAAAAAGGCAATTACCTCAGAAAATGCATCAAACCAGCCAAAGACATTCCCATCAGTTCATAGAAGCCTATCACACTGTAGGTACCCTTGAAAAACACTGTAATGTACCGTGAATGATGTCCCTTCGATGGGGCATTCCTCAAAAGTCGCTAGCGTGCGGCGAAAACGTTTGGTAAAACTTTGGGGGCAGTGGAGTTTGAACCCAGGACTCCCTCCCTGGAGCACACATGCTTGCCCACTAGGGTACAGTGTAATGCTCTAATGCGGACGGCGATCGCTGTATAAACAGCGTTTTAGTAAACGTGGAGCAATACTCCCAATGGAGGGCAAAAAACTCCAGGAGCTGCAAAAAAATAGAAAATTGTATCAACAGGGAGTGAATCCTGTGGTTTAGCGGAAGGGTTAGCGATTTAAGAAGTCAAATCGCTAAAAATTGACGAAAAGACGTTAGAAATCGTCATTGTTAGGCCGAAACCTAAAGTTGCAGACAAACGCAACAGGAGCGGACTCCCAAACAGAGTTGCACAAGCGTAAACGGCTCCAGAAAAAGAAGGTATGGGCCGTGGTTTTTAAAGCTTTTAAAGGAAAATTTTGCACAGTTGCATCAAAGATTTTATAAACTTTAGGAAAAAGTATTGAACAGAAACCCACACAACAGAGCAGGCGGACAACCCACCTCTCAGATATGTTAGTGTCATGTCACACGCATGCATTGCCTTCGTGTTTGTAGTTTCGCTAAAACGCTAGGGTCACCGTTGCATTCGTTGGCGGTTTGGGCGTTCACTTCCCTTGCTCTGCACAGGTCAAAACGAAAATGAAAGGTATGTGAAGCGAATGGAGCACGCAGCGCGCACGGAGGGTTAGTGTATGCGCTGTGCCCGCGATGCATGTGCCTAATCTAGGCATGCACACGTTGTGGCGCTTGCCCTGTGTCCCAATCCACTCTTCTCTTCTCTTCACAGGTCAGAAAGGAAAGTGCTTGCTCGTGTTCGTGTTGCCGTAGAGCTAAAATAGGGTTGCTCAGAACGCGTAGGCTTGTTTTGCGCTGTGCTGTTGTTCGCCATTCCTGTCCTTCTTCTGCAGGAAACAAGGTAAGAAGGGCATGCATGACACACGATGCATGAATAGATTAGGATTGTTTATAAATCGCCGTAGGGTTGTTGAAACGCTTAGGGCGGCTTTGCGTTTGTGTTCCCTTCGGCATTCACATGGTGCGTGGTGAGTAAGGTAGGTGAGCCCAGGAGGAGCTCACCTCCTGGTTGAGTCACGCGATGATTGGTTATTGTGTGTGAAAAAGAGTATTGTCAATTGCCTCCCTTCCCTGCATACACACGATGCATTAGAGAAATGTAGGCCACGCGCAGTGCACACGGTATAACTCTTGCTTAGGCTACCTAGGGTTCCGCCCTGCGTTCTATAAGAGAACGGGCGGAGTCCTTAAGCTTGCTTGCTTGCGGCCTGGTTAGAGGACAGCGTATTCTAGGTCAGCCTGAGAAGCGTAAAATACGTGGAGGCTGGCTTGGTTCGTCAGCCGCTAACCAGGTCTCATCTGCCTTTGCTTTACAGGTCGGAGAGGTCAGGGTGATTGGTGCAGCAGCAGTTGCCTTCGGCGACTTTGGATTTTTGTGCCCACGCTAAAAAGGACGCAGATCACACGATCAACAAACTGTACCTCGGCCGTGAGTGGGGAGGACAGTCCGACCTCTTCATCATACACGCTGCGCACGCAAACAGAGCACTCCTTCCCTCCAAGCACTGACAGGGAAACGTGTAGTGACGTCCCTGTTAGGCCGCAGTCGCTTAGTGGCGCTGTGTTCTCTTGCACCTTGACAGGGGAGCCAGTAGGGCTTGTGACCTCTTTGTCATGACCACCCAGTAGCGTGTGGAGGGGTTAGGGTCAGCAAGCCAGGTAGGGGCTGAGTGCGGTTGTGCTCACCCCGCCTTCGAAGGCTGGTGCTGGCATTAGTGAGTGTAGTGTAGTGGTGTCTCCTGTCCCGCGTGCTTTTCCTCGCGGGCAGGGGAGTGTGTTAGTTTTTGGCCCTTAGAAGAATGGGTGTTTTGTATGCCCTTAGCACACTTGGCCACCCCTCCCCTCTAGTAGGTAGGGCTTTTGCCGTCCTCCCTCAAAGCATAGGCGCCAGCACAGAAATTGGGCGCCATGGGAGTGGTAATAGTACCTGATTAGGACCTTTGGTCCGACGTCAGCGAAGCCCGGTCTCGGGGAGCCACGCCGGGGAGTGAAGTGAGACACATACAGACATACGTAGCACACTTAGGGGTATGGCAACCCGGTAAGGAAGGGTAGAACCCCATGGGTCTGGACCAATCAGGGGACCTAACTGTGGGCACGCTTGTCCCCAGGGAGGGTGGACACATCTTGCTTCACAGCACCTTCCTTGTCGTTCCCCCCTAAAGTAGAAAGCCACCGCTCTTCGTTGGCTCCCCAAGGTCATTACATCAGGGCAGTTCCCATGCAACACATGGTCAACAAGGCACACACTCCCTGGGTGGCTGCAAACCTGATAAGCGGTCATCTGGCTCACGCTTGTAACCATAGGCATGGGACTGCAGGGCCCAGCCAGGGCAGGTGCAGTGCTCCGAAAGCAGCGGTCTGAGCAAAACCGATTGCCTTCGGCCAGGGAGCGGTTGTCACGGGGGGCTACCGGTCCTGTCCTGCGATGCAATGCGGGGCAACTGTGACAACTGGTCTCACACACCTACGCAGACCTGTCTGCACAAGAGTGCTCGCCGCCCCTGGCATGTTAGAAGACCGAGAGGGTTAGAAAACAGTTAATAGATAGACACAAGGAGATTAGTTTTTCTTCTCCTGCTGGGACAGAGTCTCAGCACGGGTTAGTAGCTGTCCCTCGTTGTTGTCAACGAGGTTGGAGCAAAAGGTGGGGTTGATACTTCCATCTGGCGGTATAAAGGCGGACATGGGCTCCGAGGTCGCCTCAGATAGCACATAGCCGTCCCACAGGGTAAGGAATTTCCAGCCCTGTTCATACTCCTGGCGAGCAATACCTGCTACCACGTAGTAGCCATCGACTGCCATCTCATCCGCAGTCCTCACTTCGATTTCGTCTGCCTCCTCAGGGTTGGCAGCGTTCTCTAGGTCGATGCGCTCGACCTCTCCATCAGACAGACGGCACTCGTACCAGGACAGTTCGTCAGGCGAGTGGTAATGTCTCAGCTGCTTAGGTGCACGCAGCAACTCCTCACCTAGGCGGGCGCTACACTTCACATGGATCCTGGATCCATCGATTTTTATAATACGATAAGGCCCCAAGTAGGGGTCCTGCAGACAGTTGCGGGGCCATGTGGGCAATACCGAATGGTGTACCAGCACTAGGTCCCCTACCTTGAAGGTGGCAGGACGTCTCGTGCGGTTACGCCTAGTCAACTCACGTTCTCGAACGTGTTTCAGGTTAGCTCTAGCCAGGTTGGCCAGGTCCTGCCTATGCTCCAACCAATCCCCTACGGGGCTCTTGTCGTCCTCATGAAAAGGGGTTTTGAAGAACCACGCAGGATGCCCCCCAAGGAAACAGTTCGTGCGGGGTATAGCCAGTTGAAGAACTCTCCTGGGAGTTCATGGTTAAGACAGCCCAGGGTAATAGACGTACCCAATCTTTGGTACGCTCCTGTTTCATCAGAATCCTCAGCTTCTGCTTCAACACACAGTTCTGCCGCTCGCACAGAGGGTTAGAAGTGTGAGTGTAGGGCACACCTGTGGTCAAATGGACGTTCAGGGCGTCCAATACCCGCTTGTACCATCCAGTATCGCTCCGGATACGTACATCCTCGTCTGAGTGCACCTCCTTAGGTGCCCCATAGTGTTCGAACCATTGCCCAACCAAAATTTTCACAGTCTGTTCCCCTGTGATGTTTTTGTTGCAGGGTAACGCACGGGTGAAACGGCCTAGGCCGCAGGTGACAACCAAACAGCTGTCATAACTACCAAACTTAGGCAGACGGTGGATGAAATCCACGTACAACAGAGAATTAGCACAGTAGGGGATGGGCAGACTGGAGACCAGTCCCCCGTCACGTGAGTCGCTCTGTTTGCTGGCCTGACAGCCACAGGAGTCCACTATGGACTGCATACAAGCACGTAGCTCAGCACAGGTTAGTGGGGTGTAGAAGGGCTCCCTGAAAAAGTCAACAGACCTGTTGCACCATGTGTGCCCGGAGCTGAGATGGGCCCACTGTAGGCAACCATCAAGTCGTGCCTCAGGCACAACTATACGATCCCCATATTACAGATACTGGTTATCTTTATACCAACGGTAGCTGTCTCTCAGGTGTGCCTCTAGGCCATCACTGAGGAAGTCAAGTACGCATTTGTACTCAGCATGGTAGTCTCTCAGACTCCAGCCCTCCAGTACACCTGCAGTGCGCATGGATAAGTCCAGCTGGACGTCCATGCGTTGAAACGCCTCTTTGGCCAACGCTTCCGAGTTCTCACCTAGGAGGGCGTCGAAGTTGTTACGAGATATGCAGTCAGCCATCTCGTTCTTTATACCCCGGATATGGTGGACAGTCAGCCTGAACTGACTGAGGTAGGTCCATCATCGTTTTAGTTTCGCTTTTTCAGGAGGGGGACCCTTCTGAAACGTTTTCACTGCCTCTTGGTCACAAAGCCAGACGATAGGGTTAGTACCAAGTAGACGGGACTGAGAAGAAAGCAGGAGCATCCCTCCAGGAGTTCCTGATCGTAGGTACTGTAGTTGGATCGTGCTTGATTCCACTTCCAGTTCCAGTGACCAAGACGTACCGAATGCCATTCATTGCCAGGGTAGTCATGCTTCAGGGTTCCATGGCGGTTCAGACCTGCGGTTTGAAACTGGCAGTTAGACAACTCAGCGGGGTTAAGGTCCTGCCACTGGTATAGGGTACCCCCCCCCCCCCCTACATCACCGGCATCTGTGACGAGTATTATCTCGCCCTTAGGGCAGGTACCCCGAGGCAGTTGGCAGAGGAAATTTTCTTCTTCAACTCCTGGAAACAGACCTCTTCCTTGTCGGTCCATCGCCAAGGATCGGTCTTTTTTATAAGGCCAGTCAGGGGGGCTGATGAATACGTAAAATTGTGGATATGGCGCCGGTAAAAATTGCAGGCGCCAATCAAACTCCGCACGTCGTGCAGACCCTTCTTAGGGTAGTCACGTATCTGCATGTCTTGCAGGGGTTGCATCCTAGATGTGGCTGGTTTCCACCAGCCATATCCAACATCAAAACCTAGATATTCCATCTCCTCACGCATGAACTCACATTTCTCGACTTTGATGCGGAGATTTTTTTCCTGACAGACAGTAGAAAACTGTTGTAGGAGGAGGATATGATCCTCCAGGGTATTGGTACCCAGGCTCACGTCATCCCTGTGTGCCTCCATCTCAGCCCCTCGGAAACCAGTTCCTGTACAAGGGGTCTGCGTCTCAGGATATATAGGATTACATTCATGAGCCCCTGAAAGAGAGCAGGGGCATTCGCGACACCGAAGGGCATGACCTTCCAGCGGAAGACACGGCCCTTAGGGGTTACAAAGGCGAGCAGTTCCTGGGCTGCTCCGGTTAGGTCTACCTGCCAGAAGCCACTGCGCTTGTCCATCTTAGTTTTGAATGGCACTTAGCGATTCTCTCCAGGGTGTTCTCCATGTTGGGGACACTCCCTGAGTGGTTCTGGGTCTTTTTGTTGACCTCACAGTAGTCAACGATCCAGCGCACGGCAGTGGAGCCAGGTTTAGCCACTAGAAAACAAGGGCTACAACGGCGGGAGTAGTCCCCGTGTTTATATTCCTCGACGAGGCCAGCATCTATACATTCCTGGATCTGGCGTTCGATCCCGTCGATCTGGTCCTGTGGGGCGGGGTATGGACGCCGTCTTACCACAGACCGTTGAACGTCTGGTTTAAGTTTGAGGTCCATCTGGACCAGTTTTTTGCAAGACAGGGGTTGGGGCAACGCTCCAAAAACCTCCTGGTATTTCTGGGTGAGCCTACTGAGACAGGCGTCTAGGTTCATGCTCTCCAGTTTCTCAACAAAATCCTCCTCAGCATGGAGGTTGCTCTTCCCTTTTTCTTGTTTCTTGATACGCCCCATGGTTTCAGGGGGTAGTTCATCCTCCCAGTCCTGGCGACCCTGCTGGGCATAGTGAAGGGAGTATACCAGAGGTACCTCAGGATCGGGAAGAGTCATCTCTTCATCATCCTCCTCGGACCATATAGACGTTTTCCAGGTTCTCCTGAGGAGGTCCAGGCGGGTCCGTCGCTCAATACCCTCAGCCTTAGCCTATAGAACCTGTTGAAGATTCTGTACATCGTACCAGCAGACGGTCATATTGTTAGGTGAGGGTTTAGCGCCAGGTACCTGACCTGTAGGGCCATTTATGGCCTGCATGGAGAAAACAGCGTGGCCATGGGACCCACCATGAGTGGACTCACCAGGGTCCACCTCATCCATAAGCAGCTGTGCTCGGAAAGCGCTGTGCTTCAGTGTCACCATCTCCCGGTCAACCGAGGGTATAGCACTGGCGATATCGCTGAGGCGCTCATCAGCATCAGCCAAGGGCGTGGAGACTGCTGGCGTCTCCTGCTCATCGGAGCACTCACCACTCGTAGTAGTGACCGAAGAGTACTCGGATCTTTTCTTGAGATCCAGGAGGGTAAGGCCTCTGTTTTCGGCCATCAACTCCTTGAGTACCACCTCGTCGAGGTCACTCACAGGTACGGGGTTTAGAGAGCCATCTACGATGGACAGGAAACTCCCCATTCAGGGGCTGGCATGGTCTGTTTAGAGTCCTCAGGGACGTAGATTGGACGATTGGGGAGTTCAGTTCCTCCCACTGTCATACGGTCCAACAGTCGTCTCCAATAGGCGTGTTCGCCTGTGTTACCCCAGTTGGGGGGTGCACAGGACCACTCTTTTTGCACTGAACGGCGCCTTTTGTGGCTGGCCAGGCCGGGGGGAAAGGCTCTTGCGCGCCAAGCTTCTTCGGGGAGGGGCGGGAGCCTGAAACCAAGTTCAATCGCGGGCTGAGTACCGCTGCGCGTTGCTGTTCTCCTCTGCCCTATCTCAATGAGACTTGGCAGCCCCGTTATAGACAACCGCAGAGCCGGGGCCTCTGCCTGTTTTCTGAAGGCGGTACGGTTGCGGCTTGGGGGTCAGAGCATGACGGCTTGAGCTCTACATCAGGTTGAAAAGTTGAGAAGAAAAGCTGAATAGTTGGAGTGTGAAGGTGACCTGTACTCAGCAAAGGGCACTGAGCACGTAAGCTGGTTGCTGTGCATTGCTGCATAAGGGACAAAAGTTTCCAAAGGAAAACACTTGAAGGAAAAGCCGGGTAGATGAAAATAATAAGTGGTTGAACTCAGGTATTTAGGCCAGAAGTAACTGGATGATTGGTGAAGAGGGACAGTGATCAGTGTGGTTGCAGGCTTAGGGGCGATGCTGTCAGTTTGCTGCCACAAAACTGACCTGTCAGTACCAGTGACATAAAATTGAGTGTGCTAGTGTATTTGGTGTTTGTTCCCAGGACTGCGGCAATGGTGTGTGTGTGTGTGTGTGTGTGTGAGTATGTGTGAGTATGTAGCGGTACGTCTGTAGTGCGGTGCTGACAGGAGTGGTGCCTGTTGGACGGTGGTGTGGGCAGGTAAAAATATTTTTGTTCTTCGTGCCATCTTAACTGAACCAAAGTAGGCAGGCAGCAAAGACTGAACGGAACAAAAAGATGGTAATGCTTGTTGAAACAACGAGTCAGGAGACACGTGTTCTCTGAAAGCACGTTCACTGCAGAATGTAGTAGGACAGTAGTTTACTTACTGTCACGTCTCACTGCCAGACCAAGTGGTTGCAGGGAGAGTGGGCGCTCAAAGCAGGTGGCACCTGCGAACGCACAGCAACACGGATGTTGACAACACAGCGTATGGGCGTGGCCCTTAGACAGACACAGTCGCTGCCGCGTTGGGCTAAAGACAATAGTGTCCCGGAACACACGATGTTTGTCGCTGCTAAAGGAAGCCAATGTACTGTGGGGCCGCTCGACGGAGTAAAAGGAAAAAGAAGCTAAGATGCAAAAAAAACAGAGCAAGGGCAGATATGAGTGAGTTGGCTTCAGCCCGAAGAGTAGCTCATATACCAGAGAAAGCTCGCTGACGAACTCTTCAAAATTTAGATTCATCAGATTTAAGAGTGAAGATGAACTCATTGAAATCAAGTGCGCCTGCTGCTTGAACTATTGCACAAGGCGATCAAATTTTCGGGGCTCGACATCTTCGTTCGGTGTCACTTGGCAGCGTAGTCGTGGTTGGGAGCAGGAGCGACACACATCTCTAGCTTGAAAGTTGCTGTAACCACAAGGACAGCGCCAGTCCTTGCGTCTTCGGCCCAATGTGTCGATGACGTGGCTTTCGACTACTCCTGGACTAAGGCCGTAGGTCAACGACAGCTCTGCTGTGAAGGAGGTGTTCATATTGGCAGATGAAACATAGCAAGACACAGAATGCAGTTGTGAAGTACTGCTCGCGTCTGGAATCTCTTGTGGGCTGACCGTGAATAGTTCTCTGGCGGGAGTCTTCGCGCTGCGTGATCTGAGCCTTTTTTGTGAGGCGGGTGCTCTATGTTTGCCGTGGGAGTTTGTGGGCAGCGGAGGGAAGTGTTGTAGAACCGTGGTGTCGACATGATCACTGCTTGAGTAGTAATCAGGTGGCGTCGTGCATTTAGGTCCAGTGGGACTCTCCCCGATCTTTCGGCGAAACTCAGCTAGTGGTACTCGTTTGATTTTGCGTCTTGGACAGTGGCGTTTGCGTTTGCGCGGAGGCCTTGATCTTTGACCCGACGCCTTGGGGCGTGGGAGACGTAGCCGGCACAGAATTTGGCATATCAAAGTGCTGAAAAAAACGAGCATGTTGAGCAAAGTCACTGGGGAGGTAGGCAGAGTGATACGGCGCCGCTCGGGTTCTGCAACAGGTGAGGCGGTGCTCTCCAAAGGCACGCTACTGGCGATATTTTCGACTTCGCTGAACGATTTGTCGTACTCGTACCCCAGGTTTGTAGGTTGCTGGTCATCAGGTTGAATAATTGAGTAGTGACAGTTTGAGTTGCACTTGACAGACTCATTGAGAGTTTCTTGATCTCCGTGTGTTGTACATTCGAGACATGGCTGACGAGCATCACGCGGCAGGCGAGGGAAAAGATGCAGTTGCTGAAGCAATATGTGGGTGGCGTGGTATTCTCGCAGTTGCTGTTTTAGAGTCGTAGCAAACTGGTTTATCGAAGCGTCCAGGTCATGAAATTCATCATCGTGAAGAGGAGACGTTCTTTTGTGGGCATACGGGACTGTAGGCTTGCGAAATCCTGCAGCGAGATGGCATGGAGCCGCGCCTTTCAGCGGTCATGGATCAGCATCCAAAAAATCGGCTTCCGTCGATGTGTGCATTGATACCCGTGATTTTTGTTTGAAATCATTCTGGCCTTCAATTTTCAGCTCTTCGCTATGCGCGCACGCGTCCATTTTTGTTGTAGTGCACAGGACCACTCTCGCTCCTTCAAGGGCGATTTTTGTAAGCACCTTAGCGAGTTGAGAGAATGGAGGATTTGCATAGCACAACCCCATAGACTTCCAATAGAAGCGGTAGGCGTTATTAAGATAGTGTGAGCAATAGAGCTGCATCATGTGCTGCTCTTTACTCGCAAACAGTTCCACCTGTACTTCATTCAGGTCTACCTGCAGGGCGGCGAGTCCATTTTCCAAGACGGGCCGCACCAACTGATAGTTTTCAGTTCGATAAGACTGGTTCACGTAGCGCAGACCGGATTCTTTTCCTCCTGACAGCTCCAGAGGGACAGAGAAAAGGCCACTGCCAAAGTCGCAGTGAAGGGCATAGGGACGTTGCAAGTACAACAGTTTCACGTGAGGGTTACGGCGCAGAAAATCTGTGCCGATGACAATGTCAAAGGCGTCGTTGTCCAGCACTGTGCAGTGCTGACTTACCTGCTCGTTGCCCAGACATACGGTCACATCGACCCCCCCCAGGGAGTGGATGGTCCGACCATCCCCAACCCTTATGGCCACGGTTTTGGTTTTCCGGATCTTGGCCTGTTTCAGCAGTCTGCGCGCCACAATTGAAAGCGTAGCACCCGTGTCTAAGACAGCCTTGTAGACCTGCTCGACAATTTTCAAGGTGATCCAGAAAACCAAATCCTCATCCTTGGAGCCGCCCCCCTGTCCCTCTTCAGGGAACTTGACTTCAACCCCAGCGGCCTGCAGGCACTTAGAGTGCCAATTTAGGCGGCACTTCTTGGTGTTCGCGCTGCTCTTGTTGGCGCCACCAGCGCTGGGGGTGGGGGGGGCAGCCCGTTTTTCACCCGATGGCTCACCCTTAGGTATGGGGTTGGGTGCTCCTCCTCCACCAGTGGGGGGGGGCTGACGACCGTCGCCCTCTAGGGTTACCCTTACCGTTAAACCCTCCAGGGTTAGGCCCCCCCCCTTCGGCTCCTCCGCCCTTACCGGCGGTCTTACGCCGTTCCTCTTCCGCTTTCTTATATTTTTGGGATTCGCGGCGTTTGATGTGGCATTCATCTTCATAATGCCTCCTCTTGCCGCAATATCCGCACGTTATCGTGCAGCAGAAATGGTCTTGGTGCTTTACCTCCTGACCATCTTTAGTTTTCTGCGTGCGCTTCAACTGGAGCAGGCACGAACTTCCCCACCACAGTCGGGCGCGTGGCAGGGTCCACCCTTATCGTCTGTAGGACGACAGTAGAAAAGATTGGGGGCCCCTTTACCTTTCGAGGGGGGGGTTTCAGTCAAGTGCTTCAACAGCCCACCATGGCCCTTCTCAGGGTAAGAGTGGGGTTGAGGCGACCTCCCTCCAGGAGACTTCTCAGCAGGGGTCTTTCTTCGCAGATGTTTGCGCAGATACTTGTCCATGTGGGAGTCATTCTGCCTCTCCATGGCCAATGCGATCAACAGATCGACCAGGTCATCGTAAGAGATTGTCCGAGCTTTCCTCTCAGACGTCTCTCTGCAGTTATCCCACGTCTTGGTAGGAGTCTTCCCCACTAGCCACAGATGTGGCTCAGTGGGCCCATAGGACGAGGGGTTCATGGGCCCCATGAGCTCTTCAAACTGCGCCACGAACTCGGAGATGCGCGCAGCTGTGGGGAAATCGGGGAGAGGAGGCAGCTCCTGAATCTCCGCTCGGACACTCAGGTTTGTTTCATAGACTGTATACATTTGCTCCAGTCTTTTCAGGAAGTCGCCCCAGTTGGAGCTCTTCCTGATAGCAGTTTTAACCTGCCGCTGAAGGAATTTCTTTTTGCACGACTTTTTGATGAGCGTGCATTTAGTCCGGACATCAGCGTGGTGCTGGCTCCTGGAAAGCAAAAACTCAGAAAACTTCTCAGCCCATTCAGGCAGGTTTCTGGGATCGAACTCGGGGAGTTCGATCTGATGGTTCGCCGTGGCGATGGCCTTCGTTCCCCTTCCTGGGACGCCTGTGTCACCTGTACCACCTGAGAGGGGTGAGGGGTGCACTGTGGCCAATGCGGCCAGGGCTGACAGACCATAGCCTTTCATCTCAGCCTCTGTGGTGTCACCTACACTGCAGACAGGCACAGTCCTCACACGAGGGTGGAAAGGGCTAGGACAGGTGTCCATTGGGGAGCTGCGGATGCCTCTGCAGCTCCTCACATCCCTGGTTAGCAGTTCAACACCTGGGGACATAGTAGGTGGGGACTTCTTCAAATCGGAGAGCCCCAACTTCATCCTGAGTGCTGCTGAAAATGCACTCAGATCTGGATCTTCATCGCCTGCACCCAGGACCCGGGATAGCAACTCCATGGTCTCATCGAGACCCAGCTTAGGGGCCGCCATTCGCGGGTGCAAACCTGGATCCACACTCGTAGGTTCGGGTGCGAATGCTCTGGGACTGGGGCCAGGCTTCCGGCAGTCATACTCCTTCGTTTTCTCTGGAGGAGTAGGTTCTCCGGACACTCAGTCAGGTTCTCACTCAGATGATTGGGCCGACGACGACCAGTCCATTTCGCCGTGACGTATCTCGAACGTCTCCTTGGCCCACGTAGCTCCCAACATCGTTTTCAAAGGCGCCTCCTTCCCCTTTCCTTGCCTTGCCGCTCTTCTCCAGGCCTTGACGTTGGCATTAGCGACATCGCTCCCTGGGGTAGGAGAAGTTTCAGACGGGGGCCTGAGGACACGACGGAAGCTAAGGCGGCTGCCACAGGGTCCTTGCCTTCGAGACGCCTGAGGTTCGCCCGTGTTAAGCTGGGCGCCTCAGCGCTTCCACTCGGGCGGGCTCCTTCTGTATATATCTCTTTGATTTCTTCCGCCCCTCTTGTTACTGCAAGGTCTCCTAGAGGACCAGTATCAACGGCTACACCACTTGTAGATGAAGGTCGTACTCTCACAACATCAGTCTTGGATCTGCTGCTTGTGATCGCCACTGTTTTGGCACTGAGTGTGTCAGACATCTTCACAGTTCAGGATACAAGTTTTTATTGGTGTACTTCGTGTTCTGCTTTAGTCTTCTAGGGCCTTCCTCTGCTACCAGAAAAGGTTTCTGGTTTGCTCTCACTTGTGTTCGTTCCTTGTATATGTTTTTGAAAAACTTGCTGATTTTGCACAACTCAAAATGAAGTCCACACAAAGGTAATGTAGAGCAAGTCCAGGCACCAGATTGATCAAATCAGGATAAGTCCTTCCACAATCAAAACATGTGTAACAAAGAGGGGCTGCAGATAGACAAAAGTAGATCTAAATACAAAGCTCCAATGGTTTATAAACAAAATAGATGATTTTATGTGAAAACTGGCAAGACTCAGGCCTCCAAGATAGCACCAAGCACTTCATGTGCACTCTTTTGGATGAAATGGGGTTGGTTAGGAATCTGGGGCATAGGAGTTAGGCCAGACACAGGATATGGCTTGGCCAGCAAGGCCAAGCAACTGAATTCAGAAACAGTTAAAACGTAGAACCACAATAAGTGGTAGAATCAGTAAAGTATAGGGGTCCTGAGGTGGCAGACCACTAGGCTTAACCTACAAGGCCCTCGGCATGCAGTGCCTACTTTATTTCGGTATAACCTCCATGAAGGAAGATACCTCCGCTCAGTTGAGTGGTAGGGGTGAACTTCATGGGGGGGCTAGGGTCATAACCCTATTTACCTTGGGAAAGTGCACTTCAAACTTCCAAACAAAGACAAAAACGATTAAGTTAGTCTCAACATCAACAAAAGGCTTAGTAAGAAAAAGTCACTGCCATGTCTTTCTTGGAGGACGTGATCCAGGCCAAGCCGCCCCTAAAACCCTTTTGTTGATGCTGAGACTGGCTTAAAGATTTTTGTCTTTCTTTTAAAGCTGAAAGTACACTTTCTCAAACTAACTAGGGTTATAACCCTAGCCCCCATCGAAGTTCACCCCTACCACTCAACTGAGCGGAGGTATCTTCCTTCATGGAGGTTACATCGAAATAAAGTAGGCACTTCATGCCTGAGGCCTTGTAGGTTAAGCCTAGTGGTCCCCCATCTCAAGACCCCTATACTCAATTGATACTACTACTTATTGTGGTTCTACGCTTTAACTGTTTCTGAATTCAGTTGCTTGGCCAAGTCATATTCTGTGTCTGACCTAAGTCCTTTGCCCCACATTCCTAACCAACTTCATTTCAACCAAAAGAGTGCACATGAAGTGCTTGATGGAGTCCAGAGTCATGCCAGCCTTCATATAAAAATCATTTGTTTCATCCAATTGTGATTGAATCTTTGTACTTAAGCCTGCTTTGTCTATCTGCAGCCCCGCTGTGATGCACTGGATTTAAAAACTATTCGTTGATTCGATCCACATCCTGTTCTTGCTCTACTTGCTACTTTGGTTCTGTTTTTCAACACCAAAACCTGCAGGATTTCATCAAAACTATTATGGCATTCATCAAAGACATCTTTCCGGTAGCAGAGGCAACCCTTGGGAACCTTTGGAACCGACTCTGAGAAGTACACAGGCCAAACCCAGCAAACAATATGTCCACACCATCAGTACAACTGTCCGCCAGGACTTGGCCAATTGGGAGTGTGCAAGTACAACTGGGCACCAGTGGGCCCATCTCAATGAGTGCGCCCAAGCTCAGAGTTGCATCTGGGTCTCAAGAAGATCCAGGTCACAGAAGGGCGGAACAAGAAGCACCCAGAGAAATACCAATACCCTTAACCACTGAGGCCTTAGCGGCCCGTGGTGAAAGCCTGCAGCCTCTCCGCCGACGAGTTGCTGTCTCCATCTCATGTTCAGCCTGCCCTGCATCTTCGTCTACGACAGTTGGAGGCTCTGAGGAACGAGATGAACTGAGAAGGAGAATGGACGAGTACCTGCTCAAAAAGAGTACTACAAGTCCGTCCGAGGGGAAGATGGAGAAGAACCAATTGAAGCCTTGGGATCCCCACCACATACGGACATGGGTTCCTTCCTTTACTCCGGCCCACCTACGGACCTGGCCAACACTGTGTCTCTACCCAGACGACCAAGAGGGCCAGCTTGCCCTGCAGACCTGCCAACCACTAGCAGTAACCCTGAAGTGTGTCTAGCTTATGTGGAGGATTCCCATCTCCCAGGGCCAACTGATGGTGCCCTGGACCGTACGGCCGAACTACTGGCCAAACTACTGTCTGCATCCAAAGATCCAGATGTGACAGCCCTGTCTGAGGCTGTCAAGGCAAAAATGGGTCTCACTGAACCCTTACACAAGCCAGCACTGGCCTCATTCTCCCGGATGGAGCACGCTTGCTGATGATCTGAAACGATCAAGGGTTTCCAGGTCGTTACCCTAGGTCACATGCCCCAGCCCTTTTCATCCCCAATCAAGGACAGTCCCCATCGCTGAGCTACAGGACGTGCCCGCGACAGAGACTGAGAAAAAGGGGCTAACAGCTTTGGCACCCCTCGCTGGCGTACCATCCCCCCCTTCAGGCCTAGCCCCAGGGGGTTGGAAGAGTGGCAAACCAATTGCCCAGGCGAACATCCAGCTGGAGTTGCCCGAGTTCGACCCGAAAAACCTGCCCGAAAGGGCAGAGGAATTTACCCAGTTTCTTTTGCTTACCGGCCAATCTCATGTGGATGTGGCCACTAAATGTTTTTTTTTGAAACGCTCATGCAAAAAGAAATATTTGCAAAAACAGGTAAAGCAGATTTTGAAAACCTGTGATACCTGGGCCGAGGTTCTCCAAAGACTGGAGAAAACGTTCCCGGTCTATGAAACAGACCTCAGTATACGCACACACATTGAGAAGCTCCTGATGCCCCCTGAATTTCCTTCAGCTGCGCGAGTCTCTGAATATGTGTGCGACCTGGAGCATCTGCTCTCACGAATGAACGTGGGTTCCTATGGACCCACAGAACCCCACATGTGGCTTGTGAGTAAAATCCCTACACTTTCCTGGGACGATTGCCGCACCACCTCAGATAGGAAGAGTAGGATCCACACGTACGATGACCTTGTGGACCTGCTCATCGAGCTAGCCCTTGAGAGGGAGAATGACTCCCATATGCAGAAATTCCTCAAGAGACACCTGGGTGGAGGTGGCACCCCTACCCCTGATCGTGGTGAAGGGAAAGGGCCTAAAAATCCCACTAACGCCAACAAGGGTGGTGGTAAAGGGGGGTGGAACCTGCGTGCCATTAATGAGGTTAAACCTGAATCAGGTACACCCCCACTCTTCTACTGTAAGCCTGTCAATGACAAGGGAGGACCCTGTCATGCACCTGACTGCAACTATCGCAGTGGTTGTGTGCTACAACTGAAAAGACCGCAACACACTAAAGCTGGGAAAACAGTGACCCATCAGGATCATTTCAGCTGTACCATCATCATAGGTTACTGTGGCAAAAGTCGTCACTACGAGGACGAATGTCACATAAAAAACGTGAGAGTGACAAACACAAACGGCAGGAGGCTGAACACCAGAAAGCCCAAACACCCTCCAGAACTCCCCGGAATGGGGATAAGGGTGGTAAAGGAGGAGGCAAGGGAGGTGGCAAGGGTGGAAACCCTAACCCCCAGAGGCGCTCATCAGCGCCCGCTATTTCTCCCTCTCCTCCCGATGTTGGCCCCAAGAAGCGCCCACAGGGGGATAACGCCTCCCCTGAGGGGTTTAACTCCAAGAAGAGGCGACTGGCCTAGATGGCCAAGTCCCTCATGGCCGCAGGGGTTGATGTGAAATTCCCTTCCCAGGAGTAGGGGGGCGGCTCTGAAGAGGGGGACTTGGTTTTCTGGATCCTCGTAAAAATCGGGGATCAATTTTTTCGAGCAGTGCTTGACACCGGCGCAACGCTCTCTATAGTGGCCCGGCGCCTGCTAAAGACTTTCAAGAAAACTAAGACAGTGGCCATAAGAGTCGGGGATGGGCGTACCATTCATTCCTTGGGGGGTGTCGATGTGACTATTTGTCTTGGCGACGAAACTGTGACCCAACACTGCAGAGTGTTGGACACTGACGCCTTTGACAACGTCACTGGCACCAACTTCCTACGAAGAAGCCCACAGGTGAAAATGTTGTCTCTCCAACGCCCCTATTCTCTACACTGCGACTTTGGCAGTGGGTTCTTCTCCGTACCTTTGGAGCTGTCACGACGAAAAGAGTCTGGGCTGCGCTACGCAGCAAAGACTAACTACCGTACTGGAAACTACCAATTGGCCCGTCACGTTCTTGAAAATGGACTGGCGGCCCTGCAGGTACCCCTGGATGAGATCCAGGTGGACTTGTTCGCGAGCCAACTATAGCACATCATGCAGTTGTGTTGCTCGAAACATTTGAATAACGCTTTCCCTTTCTTTTGGAAAGCAATGGGCCTAGCGTATGCTAACCCTCCCTTCTCCCTGCTCGCGAAAGTTCTAAGCAAAATTGCCTATGAGGGAGGAAGGGTTGTCATGTGCACCCCTGAGGTAGGTAGGTAGGTATCTTCGGAAGCTCGGGATGCCTCCTTTGACATTACAGGAGGAAGGTCTTACCATACGGACGCCCTGTCCCTCCCACTGCCCTATGTCAGGTGCCTCTTGAGCCGCTCCCGCATGTGCTTGGGAAGGCATTGTCGCGGCCACCCGGTCCATGTGTCCCAGGTGGGAGGGTGTCCCCACATGTGTCCATGGGTAGGGCCACATGCCCCCTCCTTTGGGCGGCAGCTCTGGGGGCTGCCCAGCCGTGTGGAGTATCTCTCACCACAAGGGGTATTGCTCCCGCTAGTCTACGGTACGACCGCCTCACCCTTGTGGTTTGAGTTGCGGGGCCACTCTGCTTGGCAGGTGACCCCCTCCTGGACTGTGTACCGTCTCGCCTGTCACCAGTTGCTTCCATGGCTCCGGGTGACGTTTGCCATGGTCCCCGATGCAGCCTGGCCGGGCTCGGACCAGTGGCCTTGGAGTACCGCTCCTGCCACTGGCCCGGTGGGTCGGCTGGGTCGCCCCAGTGCGTCCGACCCATGGGGTATTGGTTCTTTCCTGTCCCTCGGCCGCCCTAAGTGTGTGCAGTGTCCTTGGCCGCTTGGCTCCAGTTCACCGGTGTGCCCGCGCGGTTTGCTGTGTTGCGTCTGCGGTGTCCTGGGCCACTTGGCTCCTGTTCACCGGTGCGCTCGCTCGGTGTGTTGTATTGCGTGTGCGGTGTCCTGGGCCACTTGGCTCCCGTTCACCGGTGTGCGCGCTGTGTGCGGTGCGCGTGTGCCATGGGTGGTTGTGTCCCTCCTCCTCCCCCCCTAATTTTCGTTTTTTTTTTTTGACGGAAGAAAAAGAAAAACAGGGGCGCGCGTACACTGCAGGCACAGGCATGGGTAGCTGGTGCGGCGGTGCAATAGTGTTGTGTCCTCTGGCGTGTGTCGTCGGTGCTGTGGCGGCGGTCGCGCCCCAGGGGTGCGGCTCGCCCGTCCTGATGTACACGGGCTTGGGTCAGGGTGGGTTTGGTGAGGTGTCTCTTTGCTTCTGGAGCTGGCTGGTTAGGCGGCTGTGTGGGCTGTGGGTGTGGGCTGTGGTTACGTTGTTCCCTCGGCGGGCCTGGTTAGGAGTCAAGGGTTAGCGGTTTCGGGGTGTGGCTTGGGTTTGATTTGTGTTTGGGTTTTGGCTCGGTTAGGCGGTTGCGACGGTAGCGGGCCTGGGTTCGGTGCCTTTGGGCGTAGTGGTGCCCGTTGTCGTGTGCGTTGGCGTCCTTCGGCGTCCGGTTCGTTTGGTGAATTCTGGGCGGGGCCTGGCGTGGCGCCCCTTGGTGGTGGTTTGCTAGGTAACGGGGTTAGGTGGCGGCGCCGCTGGCTGGGGGGTCAGGCGCGTCGTGTTGTGTGGTCGCAGGGCTCCTGGGGTGCTGTGGGTGCCGCCGGTGTCGGTGCGCCGACGCTTGTGGGGTGGTGAGGGGATGTGTTTGTGCGGGGCTGGGCTTTGGGTGATGTCCCACAGGCGGATGCCGTCTCGCTGTGTCTCCTGGAGGGTCTCCCGCAGGCGCCTGAGGACATACGGGTGGTCCTGGGGCGCGGGGAGGTTGCGGGGGTGGACTCCCAGGGGGTGGAGCGCATCGGCCAGCATGGCTTCCCATGCGGCCTGCGGCATCCACCCCCCCGCCGGCCGGAGGCTGCAGTTCTCCACCGACCCCTTGCGGGGCCGATGGACCAGGCCCTTGAGGGAGGGCTCTCCCCGGGCCCACTTTCGCAGCTCCCAGAGCTGCGTGTGGGTCCAGCGTTGCCACCACTGTCCCTGGGCGGGCCTGCGGTCTTGGGCGGAGGAGTGGGCGTGGGTGGAAGTGACGGGGTCGTGGGGACCGTTGGCGGTGGCGGGCCTGGGGGATTCCTCGTAGTCCTGTTCCGTGGGGGTGCGCGGGGAGTGGGGGCGCGCGCGGATATGGACCCGCGGATGTGCGCGCACGGTCTCCGCCTCGGGGTTGGGCGGGGACTCGTGGCGGCGGCGGTAGTGGGGCATGCGCTGTATGTGGGCTGTCATCGGGGGTTGGTAGGGGGGCGGGGACGCTGCTGGCGGACCCTGGCGTCGTTCTGGCCTGGTTGGGGGTGGTCCCTGAGCCTGGGGTGCGGGCTTTGAGAGGTGGCGGGACGAGGTGCGTCGTGCTTCAGCCGCGGCGCGCTCCGCTATGAAGGTGGTGGCGGTGGCGTCGGTGACGCCGGGCGGGCGCCGTGCTGGGCGCTGCTGCCTCCGGGCCTGGGACGGCTGGGGCCGAATGTCATAAAGGACGTCCTCGGGGGGCCGGGCTCGCGCTGCCGCTGTGGCGCTGGGTTTGGATTTGGGTGTGGGCTTGGCTGCGGGTTGCGGTCGTGGCGCGCTGACGGGTTTGGGTGGCTGTTTGGCGGCGGTCTTGGGTTTCGGCTGCTTCGCGGGTGTGGGCCTCGTCGGGGCGTGGGCCTTGGCGGCGGTGGGGTTGCTCGCGGTGGGGGCGGGTTGGGGGGCCCGTTTGGGAGGTGTCCCCCGCGGCCTGGGGGGTGGAGTGCTGGATGAGGACGTGGTGGTGGTGGTGGATGAGGTGGTCGTGGTGGTGGAGGTTGTGGAGTCGGAGGTGGAGGAGAGGGCTGTGGGAGACGGTGGAGGGTCCTGGGCTTCGGGGGCGGGCGTATGATGCTGGGTCCTGTAACTAGCGAGAACGAGGGTGCAGGTTCGGGCGCCGGGCGTGTGCGCGCGTTTTCCCTGGTGATCCGTGCGTGCTGGTGCTGGTGTGGCGGCGTTGTCTCGGCTGCGCGGGCACGTGGGTTACGCGGGTGGTGGCCATATCTGCTCCAGGACGTGCGGGTGTGTTTGCTGGAGGTAGTTGAGGGTGCGGAAGAAGCATCGCTGGATGCCGGGCATGTCCTCCTCTGTGAGGTGGGGGTAGTTTTGGGTTGGGGTGTCTGGGCCCGGCCACAGCAGCGTCATGAGGCGAGCTGCCACCATGTATGGGCAGAGCTGTAGGGTGGTGGGGCGTGGGGGGGTGGGTCCCCTGCGGTTTGGGGGGGCTTCCCTCTGCTGGGGGCGCAGCGTGACCACCCACATCCGCCGGTCCGTGGGGATCCCCCAGGTCCGTTGGGTCCACTTGGCGAGGCAATACATCGCCCTACCAAGGCCCTGGCTGCTGCTGCGGATGGAGAGCAGCGTGTCCAGGGATTTTTGTTCCCACGCGCCCCAGATGTGGAGGTCGCCCGGGTCGTCCCCCCTGGCGTACGTGTCGGGGCCTGGGTTGTGTGGGTGCGGGGCGTAGTCGGCGGGGAGGAGGGAGTCGGTGCCGTGTACCACCCAGTGGTTAGTGGGTGCGTGGTAGTGGGTGGTGGAGAGGGTGTAGTGCAGATTGTACATGAGGGTCATGTACGTGGAGGGGGCTGGCTGCCGCTCTCGGGGGTGGGGATGTCCCCCGGGACGTGGTGCCGGAAGTTGCTCAGGGAGGCCATCCGGGCTACCCATGTTTCCCGCTCCCACTCTTTGGTGTTGTCGGGGTTGGCGCCGGGTGGGGGGTGGGCCATGTTGGGCTCGTGGTAGCGGATGCGGCCCTTGGTGTCCACCCGCCCCGCACGGGGTGTCCGACTAGGTGTCGTGCCCAGTCGATGGGGGGCACCCAGATCCGGCTCCCCGTGGGGGGCGGGCTCTCGCCGCCTAGGGTGGCGCGTGGGGGGCGGTCGTGTCGGGCGACGTGGAGGAAGGCGTCGAAGAGGAAGTCTCTGACGCCTTCCCCCAGGGTGGCCGCCTGGACCAGGGTGGCCGCCCGGATGCGGGTGCTGGTGCCTAAGGTGCGGAGGCACAGCACCTGACTGCGACTATCGCAGTGGTTGTGTGCTACAACTGAAAAGACAGCAACACACTAAAGCTGGGAAAACAGTGACCCATCAGGATCATTTCAGCTGTACCATCATCATAGGTTACTGTGGCAAAAGTCGTCACTACGAGGACGAATGTCACATAAAAAACGTGAGAGTGACAAACACAAACGGCAGGAGGCTGAACACCAGAAAGCCCAAACACCCTCCAGAACTCCCCGGAATGGGGATAAGGGTGGTAAAGGAGGAGGCAAGGGAGGTGGCAAGGGTGGAAACCCTAACCCCCAGCGGCGCTCATCAGCGCCCGCTATTTCTCCCTCTCCTGCCGATGTTGACCCCAAGAAGCGCCCACAGGGGGATAACGCCTCCCCTGAGGGGTTTAACTCCAAGAAGAGGCGACTGGCCTAGATGGCCAAGTCCCTCATGGCCGCAGGGGTTGATGTGAAATTCCCTTCTGAGGAGTAGGGGGGCGGCTCTGAAGAGGAGGACTTGGTTTTCTGGATCCTCGTAAAAATTGGGGATCAATTTCTTTGAGCAGTGCTTGACACCGTCGCAACGCTCTCTATAGTGGCCCGGCGCCTGCTAAAGACTTTCAAGAAAACTAAGACAGTGGCCATAAGAGTCGGGGATGGGCGTACCATTCATTCCTTGGGGGGTGTCGATGTGACTATTTGTCTTGGCGACGAAACTGTGACCCAACACTGCAGAGTGTTGGACACTGACGCCTTTGACATCGTCACTGGCACCGACTTCCTACGAAGAAGCCCACAGGTAAAAATCTTGTCTCTCCAATGCCCCTATTCTCTACACTGCGACTTTGGCAGTGGGCTCTTCTCCGTACCTTTGGAGCTGTCACGACGAAAAGAGTCTGGGCTGCGCTACGCAGCAAAGACTAACTACCGTACTGGAAACTACGAATTGGCCCGTCACGTTCTTGAAAATGGACTGGCGGCCCTGCAGGTACCCCTGGATGAGATCCAGGTGGACTTGCTCGCGAGCCAACTATAGCACATCATGGAGTTGTATTGCTCGAAACATTTGAATAACGCTTTCCCTTTCTTTTGGAAAGCAATGGGCCTAGCGTATGCGAACCCTCCCTTCTACCTGCTCGCGAAGGTTCTAAGCAAAATTGCCTATGAGGGAGGAAGGGTTGTCATGTGCACCCCTGACTGGGGTTGTTCAGGTGAACACGCTTATTGGTGCCGACTGCTGGACCGAATGACTGTGGGAAGAGTGCAACTCCCGGACGGTCCCATCTATGTGGCTGAAGATTCAGACACAGCTATGCAGGCCCCTGAATGGGCCAGTTTCTTATGCATTGTCGATGGAGCCCTCAACGCTGTACCCCTGTGTGATCTGGATCAGGTGCTACTGAAAGAGTTCATGGCCGAAAGTCGTGGTGTGACCCTTTCTGATCTCAAAAAACGATCCCCTGAGCCCCTATCTGCCACACTTACAGGGTGTGAATCCCCTGATGGCGATCTGCAAACCTGCTGCTGTGAAGGAGGATGCTGACGGCCAACTGTCTGAATTCCCCAGCTCTATCCCTCCTGTTGATCCCAGCTGCGTTCAACTCAAACACAGTGCCTTCCTGGCCCAGCCGTTGCTTGAGGAGGTAGACCTAGAGTCAACCTCAGAACCAACTTCCCCTGTTGGGAAACCTGTGCTGCACATGCAGCATACTTGCTCAGGTGAACCCGTGGCTCAGAGTCCTGATGCTCTAGCGCGGCCTGCTTCTAATAACATGCCACTGTCGGAGCATGACACTCAGCAACTCCAACGGCTGTCGTACCTGAGGGCCGAAGGTATTGAGCACCAAGAACGGCTGCAGTACCTCAGACAGACCTGGAAATCCTCCATCGGGTCAGAGGAGGAGAATGATTGCTACACGCTACCTGACCCTGAGATACCCCTAGTGTATTCTCTGCACTCTGGGCAACAATGTTGCCCTGATTGGGATGACGGCTCAGTACCCGCCGACACGGCTGATCGGCAGAAAACGAAAGAGCATGGTAAGAGCAACCTCCATGCTGAGGGGGATTTCGTGCAGAAAATCGAGAGTCTGAACCTCGACCCCCGACTGAAGGAGTTGCTCCTAACCTATGAGGAGGTGTTCGGCGCCCTGCCGCCTCCCCTGTCCTGTAAAAAACAGGTCCAGATGGACCTGAAACTGAAACCTGAATTTGAGAGTACGCGAGGGAGACGTCGTCCTTATCCCGCTCCTCAGGAACAGGTGGAAGAATTCGAGCGCCAGATCCAGGAATGTATTGATGCTGGCCTCGTGGAAGATTATAAGAAAGGGGACTACCCCCATCACTGCAGTCCCTGCTTCCTGGTTGCTAAACCTGGATCGACTGCCCTGCGACTGGTTGTTGACTATGGTGAGGTAGACATGAAAACCCGGAACCACTCGGGGAGTATTCCAAACATGGAAAACACCCTGGAGCGTGTTGCCAAATGCCGGTACAAAACCAAAATGGACACACGCAGTCGTTTCTGGCAGGTTGACCTAACAGCCGCAGCCCAGGAACTGCCGGCCTTTATAACCCCTAAGGGTGGTGTGTTTAAATGGAAGCCCATGCCTTTTGGGGTGGCTAATGCTCCTGCACTCTTCCAAGAACTGATGAACAACATTTTGTACATACTGAGGCGCAGACCTCTAGTACAGGAGTTGATTTCCCGAGGGGCAGAAATGGAGGCCCACATCGATGACTTGAGTTTGGGTACCAATACCCAAGAGGACCATGTCCTTCTCCTCCGTGACTTTTTCATTGTTTGTCAGGAAAACCATCGCCGAATCAAACTTGAAAAGTGCGAGTTCATGAAAGAGGAGATGGAGTATTTGGGTTTGGATGTGGGGTATGGCTGGGGGAAACCAGCCGCGTCTAAGATGCAGCCCCTACAGGACATGCAGATTCACGATGACCCTAAGAAGGGTCTACACGACGTGAGGAGTTTTGTGGGCGCCTGTAACTTCTATAGGCGACACATCCACGATTTTACTTACTGTTCTGCCCCTCTCACTGACCTAATCAAGAAAACTACTCCCCGGAGGTGGACCGCCAGAGAGGAGGAGTGTTTCCAGGAGTTGAAGAAGAAAATTGCCTCCTCCAACTGCCTGGGCGTACCCCGCCCTAAGGGCGAAATAGTCCTGATCACTGATGCCAGTGATTTAGGGGGGGGTGGAACTATATACCAATGGCAAGAGCTTAACCCAGCTGAACTAACTCATTCCCATTATCCCACCACAGGACTGAACCGTGATGGTTCCCTGAAGCACGACTATCCTTCCAGTGAGTGGCGACTTGTGCCACTGGGACACTGGAATTGGAAATGGAACCAGGCTTGTTCCAATTACAGCACCTACCAACAGGAACTCCTGGCCGGTATGCTGGTGCTCTCATCCCAGTCCGGACTATTGGGATCTAACCCTATTGTCTGGCTCTGTGACCAGTCCTTTCAGAAGGGCTAACCACCGGAAAAAGCGAAACTAAACCGTTGGTGGACGTACCTGAGCCAGTTCAGGCCGACAGTCCATCATATCCCTAGTATAAAAAAAGAACTGTCTGACTACATATCGCGCAACAACCTCGAGAGGCTTATTGGTGAGAGCTCGGAGGCTCTTGCGAAAGAGGCTTTCCAGCGTATGGATGTCAAGCTTGACCTGTGTATGCGGACTGCTGGAATTTTCGAGGGTTGCAGCTGAACTGACTATCAGTCAGAATATAAAGAAATTCTCCAGACCATTAGCACTGGTCTCGAACCCCGTATCATTGATGGGCACCAGTGGTATAAAAATAACCAGTACCTCTTCTACGAGGACGGTATAGTCGTACCCGAGGCACGACTCGATGGGTGTCTACAGTGGTCTCATCTCAGCTCAGGTCACACTGGCGCTAATCGCTCAGGGGACTTCTTTCGCGAGTGTTTCTACTCCAGTGTAACCCTGACTGAACTGAGGTCTCGAATGCAGACCCTTCTTGATGCTTGTGGCTGTCATGCCAGCAAGCAGAGCGATAGTAGGGATAGGGGACTGATTTCCAGCCTACCCAGACCCTATTGTACTAACTCTCTTCTCTACGTGGATTTCATCCACGGCCTACCTCGCTTCGGCGGCTATGATAGTTGCCTAGTGGTCACCTGTGGCCCGTCCTGCTTCACCCGTGTGTTCCCTTGCAATAAGAAAATCACAGGTGAGCAGACTGTGAAAATGTTGGTGGAACAATGGTTCGAACCATACGGAGCACCTAAAAAGGTGCATTCTGATGAGGATGTACGCATCCGCAGTGACACAGGATGGTACAAACGAATGCTGAATGCCGTCAACGTTGAGCTAACCACATGTGTGCCCTATACCCGCACGTCTAATCCTCTTTGCGAGAGACAAAACCGTGTGGTGGAACAGAACCTGAGAATCCTGATGAAACAGGAACGTACCAAAGATCGGGTACGCCTAGTGCCCTGGGCAGTGCTGACCATGAACTCTCAGAGGAGCTCTTCTACAGGTTTCACCCCCCACGAGCTGTTTCATGGAGGACGACCTGCTTTGTTCTTCAAAACCCCCTTTGCTGAGGACTTCAAGAGCCCCGTTGGGGACTGGCTAGAACACAAGCAGTCTATGGCTAACCAGACTGGGACTAACCTGAGACATATCCGTGAACGTGAACTGGACCGACGAAATCGCCTACGGCAACCCGGCAGTTTCAAGGTTGGTGACCTTGTTTTGGTTCACCATTCACCCCTACCCTCCTGGCCCTGTAACTGCCTACAGGACCCGTATTTTGGGCCCTATCATATCATCAGGATAGATGGATCTAGAATCCATGTTAGGTGCAGTCCAAGTCTAGGTGGTGAACTGCTTTGTGCGCCTAAGCAGTTGAGGCACTATCACTCCCCTGATGATTTGTCCTGGGATGAGTGGCGCCTCAGCGACAGTGAGGTTGAGCGTATGGACCTAGAGAACGCTGCCAGCACAGAGGAGGCAAACAAACTCGAAGTGATGACTGCCGATGAGATGGCAGTCGATGGCTACTGTGTGGTTGCAGGTATTGCCCGGCACGAGTATAAACAGGGCTGGAAATTCCTAACCCTGTGGGAGGGCTATGGGCTATCTGAGGCGACCTGGAAACCCATGTCCGTCTTAAAACAGCCAGATGGGAGTATCAACCCCATCTTTCGCTCCTACCTCGTTGACAACAACGAGGGACAGCTACTAACCCGTGCTGAGACTCTATCCCCGCGTAAAAAGTGTGTCTATCTATTAACTGTTTTCTAAACTTCTAGGTCTTCTAACCTCCCAGGGGCGGTGAGCACTCTTTTGCACACAGGTCTGCGTAGGTGTGTGAGAGCAGTTGTCACAGTTGCCCCGCATTTCATCGCAGGACAGGACCGGTAGCCCCCCGTGACAACCGCTCCCGGGCCGAAGGCCATCGGTTTTGCCCAGACCACTGCATTTGGGGGCGCTGCATCTGCCCTGGCTGTGCCCTGCAGTCCCATGCCTATGGTTACCAGCGTGAGCCAGATGACGGCATACCAGGTTTGCAGCCACCCGGCGAGTGCGTGCCTTGTTGACCATGTGTTGCATGGGAACTGCCCTGATGTAATGACCTTGGGGAGCCAACGAAGAACGGTGGCTTTCTACTCCAGGGGGGAATGACAAGCAAGGTGTTATGAAGCAAGATGTGTCCACCCTCCTTGGGGACAAGCGTGCCCACAGTTAGGACCCCTAACTGGTCCAGACCTGTGGGGTTCTACCCTTCCTTACAGGGTTACCATACCCCTAAGTGTGCTACGTTCGTCTGTATGTGTCTCACTTCACTCCCCGGCGTGACTCCCGGAGACCAGGCTTCGCTGACGTCGGACCGAAGGTCCTAATCAGGTTCTATTACCACTCCTATGGCGCCCAATTTCTGTGCTGGCGCCTATCCTTTGGGGGAAGACGGCAAAAGCCCTACCTACTAGAGGGGAGGGGTGGCCAAGTGTGCTAAGGGCATGCAAAGCGCCCATTCTTCTAAAGGCCAAAAGCTAACGCACCCCCCTGCCCACGAGGAAAAGCACGCGGGACAGGAGACACCACTACACTACACTCACTAACGCCAGCACCAGCCTTCGAAGGCAGGGTGAGCACAACCGCACTCAGCCCCTACCTGGCTTGCTGACCCTAACCCCTACACACGCCACTGGGTGGCCATGACAAAGAGGTCTTGGGCCCTATTGACCCCCCTGTCAAGGTGCAAGAGAACACAGCGCTACTAAGCGACTGTGGCCTAACAGGGACGCCCTCGCGCGTTTCCCTGACAGGGCTTGGAGGGAAGGAGTGCCGCACCTACAGCGTGTAGTAAGGGTTGTCCCTGAACAAGTCGTACTCTGACCCAATTCGTTTTTGTGATCTGCGCCCTTTTGAGCTTGGGCAGAAAAGTTCAAGGTCGCCGAAGGCAACTGCTGCTGCACCAATCACTCTGACCTTGCCCACCTGTAAACAGAGGCGGATGGGACCTGCTTAGCGGCTGCGGAACCAAGCCAGCCTCCACGTATTATACGCTTCTCAGGCTGACCTATAATACGCCGTCCTCTAACCAGGCCGCAAGCAAGCAAGCTTAAAGACTCCGCCCCTTCTCTTATAGAACGTAGGGTGGAGCCCTGAGTAGCCTAAACAAGGTTTATACCGCGTGCACAGCGCGTGGCCTACATCCCTTTAATGCATTGTGCGTATGCAGGGAGGAGAGAGGATTCAAAACCATTGTTTTTCCTAATTTAACCCACAACAACCAAGCAGCAGGTGGGCCAACCAGGAGGTTAGCTCCTCCTTGGGCTTACCTACCTTACTCACCACGCACTATGTGAATGCCGAAGGGAACACGAAGGCAAGGACAACCCTAAGCATTTAAACAACCCTACGGCGAGTTTAAAACAACCCTACGGCGAGTTATAAACGACCCTAATCGATTAATGCATCGTGTGTCATGCCTGCCCTTCTAACCTTGTTTCCTGCAGAAGAAGGAAGGGAATGGCGAGCAACTGCACAGCGCAAAACAAGCCTAACCGTTTTAAGCAACCCTATTTTAGCGCTACAGCAACACGAGCACGAGCAAGCACTTTCCTTTCTGACGTGTGAAGAGAGGAGTAGGGTGGATTGGAACACAGGGAAAGCGCCACAACGTGTGAATGCCTAGATTAGACACATGCATCGCGAGCACAGCGCCTACACTAGCCCTACGTGCGTGCTGAGTGCTCCAGTCGTGTCACATACCTTTCATTTCCGTCTTGACCTGTGCAGAGCAAAAGAGAAGAACGCCCGAACCTCCAACGAACGCAACGGTGACCACCCTAGCGTTTTGAAGAAACAAGCACCACGAACGCAATGCATGCGTGTGACATGACACTAACATACCTGAGAGGTGGGCTGTCCACCTGCTCTGTTGTGTGGTGTTCTGTTCAATACTTTTTGATAAAGTTTATAAAGTTTTTGATGCAACTGTGCAAAAACTTCTTTTAAAAACTTAACAACCACGGCTCATACCTTCTTTTTCAGGAGCCGTTTACGCTTGCGCAACTCTTTTTGGGGGTGCGCTCCTGTTGCGCTTGTCTTCGACTTTAGATTTTAGTCTACAAATGACGATTTCTAACGTCTTTTCGTCAATTTGTAGCGATTTGACTCCTTAAATCGCTCACCCTTTCGCCAAGCCACAGGATTCACTCCCTGTTGGTTCCATTTTCTATTTTTTTCAGCTCCTGGAGTTTCGTACCCTCCATTGTGAGTATTGCTCCGCCCTGGCCCTTGGTCAAGACGATTACTAAAACGCTGATTATACAGCGATCGCCGTCCGCGTTAGAGCGTCCGACTGTAGCCTGGTGGGCAAGCATGTGTGCTCTAGGAAGGGAGTCCTGGGTTCAAACCCCACTACCCCGAAATTTTCACCAAAAGTTACTGCCACACGCTGGCGCCTTTTGAGGAATGCCCCATCGAAAGAACATCATTCACGGTACATTACACTGTTTTTCAAGGGTACCTACAGTGTGATAGGCTTCTATGAACTGATGGGAATGTCTTTGCGTGGTTGAATGCATTTTCTGAGGTAATTGTGGAGAAATTGGAGCCTTTTTCCTTGGTCCCACTAGCTTAATCAACTAGTACTCCAGGGGGGAGTAAGAAAAGGTCACTGCCATGTCTTTCTTGGAGGACTTGATCCAGGCCAAGCCCCCCCCAAAACCCTTTTGTTGATGCTGAGACTAACTTAATCATTTTTGTCTTTCTTTTAAAGCTTGAAGTACACTTTCTCAAACTAACTAGGGTTATAACCCTAGCCCCCCCATGAAGTTTACCCCTACCACTCAACTGATCGGAGGTATCTTCCTTCATGGAGGTTATACCGAAAAAAAGTAGGCACTTCATGCCTGAGGCCTTGTAGGTTAAGCCTAGTGGTCCCCCACCTCCCCAGCCCTATACTCAATTGATACTACCACTTATTGTGCTTCTATGTTTTAACTGTTTCTGAATTCAGTTGCTTGGCCAAGTCATATTCTGCATCTGGCCTAACTCCCTTGCCCCACATCCCTGACCAACTCCATTTCATCCAAAAGAGTGCACATGAAGTGCTTGATGGAGTCCAGAGTCATGCCAGTTTTCGTATAAACATCATTTGTTTCATCCAATTGTGATTTAATCTTTGTACTTAAGCCTGCTTTGTCTATCTGCAGCCCTTCTGTGATACACTGGATTTCAAAACTAATCGTTGATTCGATCCACATCCTGTTCTTGCTCTACCTGCTACTTTGGTTCTGGTATTCAACACCAAAACCTGCAGGATTTCACCAAAACTCTTAGGACATTAATCAAGAACATCATTCTGGCTTTTAGGGGGGGCTCAGGCTGGATCAAGTCCCCCAAGAAAGACATGGCAGTGACGTTTTCTTACTTCGTACATCCCCAAGCATGGAGGTCCGTCTCCTGGAGGAGGTGAGGGCCAGTGTGTAAGTGGTATTCGTGGGCACTCCGGGAGGATCTGAGGTGCACTCCGCCATATGGGGGGGGGGGGGGGGGGGGGGGTGGCATTGCTTTTTCTGGGACGGGGGCAAAAAACTAGGGGTCCTCGAGAAGGCGTGGGGCAGCAAGGTCTGAGTGTTGGAAAAATCTGGGTTGCACTGAGACGACGGGGTGATGGAGGACAAATTCCTGCTCACCTGAATCGCGAAGGGTGCAGTGCTCCTCCCCTCGGTGGGATCGGACTTTGAGCTTCTGCTGCAGTGGCTGAGGTTTCGGTGACTGTGCCCTGGTACATATCACAGGACCGGTCAGGGACCCCAGTGAACTTGGCGCACAGTGGCTCGCCTGGAGCAAGCTGGTCGGGCAGGGGAGGGCTCCAAGGTTCTAGTGTGTTGAACCGCAGGCCCAGTCCCTGCGCCGTGTCGACCACGGTGTCCTGTAAAGGTGATCTGTCCGGGGTCAGGAGGGCAGTGCGCACGGCGCCGCATACATCAGGGGGGCTGTCACCGTTAAGGTATCAAATAACTGAATTGACAGTATCGTGGAAGCCGGCACAAAGTGCCTACCTCCCAATCCTCCTTTACGGCGTGGGGTGTACTTATCCTTGGGGGATGGTTTTGGGGGGGAAGCGGGAGGCATCCCTTGGGCACCGGAGGTGTCCCCGATTTTTTTGTGCAATTTCTGGTGCTGCCCTGTTGAGAGGGGGTGGGCCATAAGGCAGTAAACCAGGACGGGGATGTGTTGGTTGTTAACCAGACGTATGTGTTCGGAGAGCGCTGGGGAGAGGGGTTGTAATGTTGTGAAGAAGCTGCGAATTTCGGAGACTGCCGGGTCCATGGTATTGCAGCGCTGGTCGTTTGTGTAAATGTATACCCGTTAATACTTATAAACAGTGTGCGGGAGACCTGTTTCTTTGTTGATGGTTAATAAGGAGGGTCCTGTGCTGGTAGAAAAGCTGCGTTGGGGGGCCGTCCCCATGGCATGCACTTCATTTTTTGCCAAATTCATGTCCAGACCCCACGATCTACCAACGATATCATCAAAATTTAGTGTGCCTTGTATGTGGTGGAGGCATGTGGTTTGAGGTTTGAGGTTTGACGTTTCGGGTACTAGGCGCTTTTCGGCTCCCTGGGGGCCAACTGGTCGGGCCAGGTGATATCCTCCCCACCGGAACCTAGTGGGGGGCCCATCATGACGCACCTCCTGCCTGGTGGCGGAGTCCCCCGGTTTCACGGGGCCCGGAGCCCTGTCCCTCCCTGGCTTCCCCATTTCGCCACTCCCCGATCAGTGCGTTACTTAGCAACCGTGGTAACACGCGCTTACCCACTATGCCGCCCCCCTGATGCGTGGTCGCCCGGGCTGCCGGAGCCACTGGGCCCGTGCTACTGGCTTCTCGCTAGTGGGTCCCCCATGGGCTAGCGCGGAGGCCGCTTAGCTGCGGACTGGTGCGTAGCACTGTGTGCTACTACTGCCTTGGCGGGTGCAGTGCCCTGGTCGTGTGTGCGCGGCGCTCGCACCAGGGCTTGGGGGGTCGGGGACGGTTCCGGTTCTTGCTTCTCCTCTTGGGCTCCTCCCTGCCCTCGTGTGCCTCGCGGTGCGTGTTGCGGGTTGTCCCGCCCGGCTGGCCCGTCCCTTCGCCTGCCCCCACGCCGTTCCATCCGGTCTGTGCCTTCCGCGGACTCGGTCCGGTTGCCCTTCGGGTCCGCGCCGCATGTCCGTTGGGTGTGTGTGCGCTCATGCTCCCGCGGCATACGCCCCCCCCCCCCCCCGGGTCGGTGTGGCGCGCTCTACGCGCGGTTCCGGTACAGGGCGCCGGTGAGGCCGTTCCAGGCGGTTCGTGCCCCTCAACGTTTCCTGCCCCCGTCCCCCGCTCCGCCAATTTAGCTCTTGGGGGGTGGCCCGGTCCTTTTGTCCCCTTGCCTGGCTGTGGGTCGCGCCTCTCCTCGTGGGCGGGCCTGTGCGTCCGGGGCGGTTCGGCGCCTGGGGGGTGGGGGGGGGCGGTTGGTTTGCCGCCCCCCCCCTGGGGGCGTGGTTGGGTCCGGGTCGGTAGAGGGGCCCCGGGGGGTGGGGGGCGGGGGGTTGCTCTGCCTCGGTCCGTCCCTCTGCCTCCCTGGAGTGGGCACCAAGGCGGGCTTCGTGGGCGTCACTCAGTCCACGGAAGGTGTGGTCTCCATACTGCTCTGGTTCGTGTCTGTGCGCCCCCGTCCGGGCGCAGTCTGGGGGGCGCCCTTGCGTACCGGCGGGCGGCTGCCGGGCAGGTTGGCAGGCCGGCCGGGGCCGCGGCTTGCCAAGGTCACCGTGGGAGCGGGCGGATGACGGTCCGGGGGCGCGCCGCGCATGGATCCAGTGGCGCTCGGCCCCGGGCGCGCGCCCACCCGGGGGGAAGGGGGGGGGGGGTCTCCCCTGGCCTGGCGGAACGGTGCAGGGTTGACGTCCGTTAGCCGGCCCCCGGCATTCCGCGGGCTGGGGGGGGGGGGGGTCGCGCCGGGGTTCCGTGTCGCCCTGCTTCGTTGGCTCTGGTGCATGTCCCCGGCGGCTATGAGGGGTGGCTTGAAGGCCCAAGCCTGGGCCCCCTACTACTGCCGGGGTCCCTTGCGCGTCCGGGGGGCGGCTCTGCGTCGTCTGGGCCGCGCGGTCACTGCTTGGGGGGGGGGCGCTCTCTCTCTCTCGTGCCCTGTGGCGTGCCAGTGGCTGGTAGGGGGTGTGCGGCAGGGTGGCCTCGTGCGCTCCTCTCTGCGACGTGCTCGGACGGGGCTGTCTGGCGTCCTCAGGCGCCGGGCGCGGCCCGGGGGATTAGCAGCTGGCGGGTCAGTCCCTGCCGTTGTGTCAATCCGTGTGTTGTGCGCCGCTGGCGGCCTGTTACAGTCCCCCCCGCTGCGCGCCTTGGCGCGCGGGCAGCTGGGTGGGGGGGGGGACCAGGGGGGGGGGCACCGGCTCTGGGGGCTGGTGCCCGTCGGGGGAGCACCCCGGGCCGCTGATCCGTACTCCCCCCCGCCCGCCCTCCAGGGCCGGGCCACTGGGCGCCGGGCCGTCGTGTTAGCCTTGGCCCCCGGCCCCGCTGCTGCCCGCGGCGTTGCCGCCGCGTCGTGCGGCGCTGTGGGGGGGGCGGGGGGGGGGCCCGGCGTTCGCAGGCGCTGGGGGCGCGGGCCCGGGTCAGCGGTCAGTGGTCAGTGGTCAGCAGGTCAGAGGGACTCCTTTGCTGCCCGCGTCCGCGTGCCCCGCGCCGTTGGCGTACGCCCGCGGCCTTCGCAGTCTCCAGGATTGGGGGTTACGCTTGTCCACGTTATGTCTTGCTGGGCGGACGGCGGGGGGGGGGGGGGGCGCTCAGTGTAGGGGGGCTTGGGCCTGCCGGAAGGGGCGCCCCGGGCCGTCGGTCGGCTCCGGCCACCCACGTGCTCCCTGTCTGGGGTCCGAGGCCTGGACTGCCGGGCGTCGGGCCATTGCCGGCGGGTTTGGCCGTCACCCCGGCCTCCGCTTGCGTGGGGGCTTGGGCTGCGGCGGCGGCGGGTTTCCCGGGCGGTAGCAGTAGTGGCTGAGGGCGGTGAGCAGGGCCCGGGGTAGTCAGACACTGGCCTCCGCGTCCGTGACGCGGAGCACCGCCCCCCCTTCCAGGAATACGGGCCATTCCGGCCCCAGGTCGGGCCATCCCGCCCGAATCACGGCCCAGAGGACCCTTTGGTGGTCCTCCTGGGCCACCCATCCCCCCGGGGGGACTTCGCGGCTCCCCCCGTCCCTCCGGAGGAGCATGGCTTCAAAGGGCCGGTTCCTCAACCCCCTGGTGGTCCCTGAGGTGGCGGAGTTCAGCCACCCATACACCTCCATCACCAGAAGGGGGGCTTCGCCCCCCAGGGGGTCGGGGATCGCGTCCCAGTCCCGGACCCAATCGCCCCTGGCCTCAACGGGACACGTGGCCCCCACCGCTCCCCGTGCTGCCTCCGCCCACGGCTCCTGCGCCAGCCACGCCGGTTCCTCGCTGGAGCCCCGCGCCGGTGGGGCGGCGGCCATCCGCGCCGGTTCCGCCCGCGGCTCCCATGCTGCGGGGGCGGGGTCGCGCGGGGCGTCGCCGTGTAGGGCGGCTGGCGGGGGGGCTGGAGGGGTTGGGGAGGGATCAGGTCCCCCATCTCGGGGTCCATGTTGTAGATGGGCTGGTGGTGGTGGGGGGCGTGGTGCGCCGGCATCTGCTGCAACCAGGGGGGATGCACCTCACGCCCGGACTTCCGGCTGCGGTGGTGCCCCGCCCCCCTTCCCTTGTCCTCCGCTCTTCCCTTCCCCCCCTGTCCCAGCGCTGCGTCCTTCCTGCCCTCAGTTGCTCACGTCACCCTTCCCCTCCCTGCCCCTGGGCCCCCACCCTGCCTGCAGCCCCTGGCTCTGGTGCGCTCCCTCCCGCCTGCCCCCCTGCCCGTGTCTCGTGTCCCGCTCTGTCACTCGCGCCCTTGCTTTTTCCGCTGGCGCCCGCGTCCTTCCCCTGCCCCTGCCTGTGCCCCTTGCCGTACCCTGTGTCGTTCCTTCCGCTGCCCGTGCCCTTGCCTGTCCCATGTGCCTGTTCTCCCCCGCTGCTGCTTGCACTGGCGCCCTGCCCGTGCCCCTGCCCTCTCTCGTCGTCGCTAGCGCGCTGGCCCTGCCCTTGTGTTCGTCCTCCGGAGCTGCTGCCCGCGCCTTCGCCCTCCCCTGGCGCTTTTCCCCCTCCTCCGCGTACCACCCTCCCTCTGTCGCCCTCTGCCTCTCGGCCCGTGCCCCCGTGGCTGGCACCCCGCCCCTCCCAATCGCGCCCCCCCCCCTCCTGGACCACAGGCCGCTGCAGCTGCGGCAGCGTGATGCCCGGCGGCGTGCGCTTGGAAGTCGGGGGGCGGACGGGCCGCGGCCTCCCCTGGGGGTAGGCGGTCTTGGGGGGGGTACAGCTTGGGGGCGCTGGTGCGGGTGTGGCTGGGCTTGCTGTGGGCGCCGTACTTGGCGCCCTCCCTGCCTTCTGCCGCGGCCGTGGCGGTCCCCGCTGAGGCGCCCGGGGACCGCGCGGAGCCTGTACCGCGCGCCGGCGGCGTGCCAGGTGCTGTGGCGTGGCTGGCCGGGGCGGCGGCTGCGGCCCCTTGTGCAGCCTGGGCCCCTCCCGGGGGCAGGGCGGCAGGAGCAGCGGCCTGGGCGGCGGGGGCGACCTCCCTGGCCGGCACTGGTTCCGGGGCTGGTGGTTCGGGGTTGTCGGGGGCCGCCTGGAGCTGCTCGGCCGGCGGCCCGACCGGTACCGTGGCCTCCGCCCGCTGCCACTCCTCGCGCTCCGCGGGGGTTTCCCCCGCCCACCCTGGGGAGACGGGGGAGCGGGAGCGGGACCGACGTTGGTGGCGGTGGTCCTGCTGGGGGGAGCCATCGGAGTACGACATTGCTGTTATCCTGGTAGGCATGCGCGGCTGCAGGCGTGTGGGTCCCACTACCTCCCAGTGCATTGCTGGCGTGCCGTGGGCAGTGCCGTGCGGAGCCGGGGGGGGCAGGGGCAGGCTGGTTGCGATGGTGGCTCCGGGCGGTCAGGGGCCGGTGGCCATCCACTGGCAATGGGGCCGGAGGCGGGTGATCAACTCCGCCCACTCGCCGCGCCACAGGAGAGGGGTAGTAATGTTGTGCAGAAGCTGCGAATTTCCGAGACGCCCAGGTCCATGGTATTGGAGCACTGGTCGTTTGTGTAAATGTATACTCCCAAATACTTATAAACAGTGTTCGGGAGACCTGTGTCTTTGTTGAAGGTTGATAAGGGGGGTCCTGTGCTGGTAGAAAAGCTGCGTTGGGGGGCCGTCCCCATGGCATGCACTTCATTTTTTCCCAAATTCATGTCCAGACCCCACGATCTACCAATGGCATCAAAAATATTTAGTGTGCTTTGTATGTGGTGGGGGCATGTAGAGCGAAAGAGCAGGTCATCGAATTTTTTAACACAAAGCAACAATTATGGCCCGGCCAAAGCCCCACACTGGCATCGAGATGGTCCGGGAAAATCAGTTCAACGCTGGGACTGAGTACATACAGCGAGGAAGGGACTGAATCATCGACCGGCGTGGATTAGAAACTGGTGAAACTTTGGGTTAGTGGAAGGAGAGGGGATCAGGTGGGGGGGGGGGGTTTGTCACTGCTGTGGGGCGGGATCACATTAATTTCGGGTAGTGCACGGAACTAAAAAAAAATTCGGAGGGTGTTTGTGGACAGTGGTTTTTTGCGCGCGGGATTTTCAGCCCAGTTGCGGGACGGTGTTGGCGGTCCGTTTCGGACGCGCTGGGGTTTGCCTGCGGGTTGGAAGGGGGGATTCGAAGGTGGATGTCCTTTTTTCTTGCTAGGCTTTTGTTTGCTAGACACAGACACTGCGGGGAGGGGGGAGGTACTGGTGGCTGACTTTGGGGGGGGGTGCCTGGTGGTGCTATAGACGGCCTGGGGGACACCCCAGGGGTTGAGGGAGACTGGGGGGGGGCGAGGCAGAGGCAGTGGGTGCTCGAGGAGGTGGCCTAGGATTTCGTGGAGGATGTTGGTGAGGGCTGTTGGTTGCTTCACCAGGGTGTGATGTACGTCCTCCTTGTGTTCAGCCAAGCACTTTCCAACCGGGGGGGGGGGTAAAGAGCGTGTCAGCCAGGGCATTGGGGACCAGGGAGCGAATGAAATGCCGGCGATTGGTGACATCTTGGGTTTCCCACCACACGGCGGTAATCACATCGAAGGGGGGGGGGGGGGGGCACGCCTGGAACATACGCTGACGGAGCGGATCCATGGAAGGGTAATTCGAAGGTGAAGGTGAATGGATCCAGCCGGTGATTCTGCGAGCACACAGGGCAGAGGTACTGGGCCAAATTCCAGTGCGGTTCATAGGTAGCCATGCAGAAGTTTCCTGACGCCCATTCGAAAGTGAAGGCAGGAAAAAAGCTGGACCGCTTATAGAAGTCGGAGCTGAATGCAGGGTGGAGGTCAGCAAATTCGTGTTTGGGAATACCAGCTTTCATTTTGGCTGCAGAAGGGACGCGAAGGATTGGGCATTTGTTTAACGTGATAGACCCCAGAGGGGGGGGCAGGGTTAGGTTTCTGTGCCACAGGAGCGCGTGCGCTACCCAGTTGATGAAGTAGTTGCTGACCTCGTTGCCCTGAAAGCCAGTGTGGCCTTGGATCCAGGCGCAATGAACTTGGGTGGACGAGGGCAGGGCGTTCAGCAGCCTCAGGAAATTCCCGATCCAGATGCAGGAACCCTGGGGGGGGGGGCTCATTAGATGGCGACAGGCGAATGGAGTGGGCAAGCTTTGATTGAATTCGGTCGCTATCTATCAAGAAGCAAACCCTCAGGGGGGGGGTCCTGAAGTAGCCTTTGAAGTGCTACTGGCACCGCCCAACCCTCGGATTCCTCAGACGATTCGTAGCGCGAGGAGCAACTCAGGATTGTGGGATCGCCCTGGGGAGGAGAGAAGGTGACGGCGCTACCATGGCACTGAGGGGACGACGACCCATCCGTGTATACCCACATAGTGGGAACGCTGGACTCAAGGAGTCTCGCTGCCTTGTTGCAGCTCCAGGCCTGGAGGTCAGTAGACTGCAAGACGTGAGCCAAGGAGGGGACGGTGAAGGAGTGGCCCAGGGGTGAGGACGAGGCTCGCGTAGCCAGGAGTGGGGGCTCGGGGGCATCAGGGTGCAGGGACTGGGCACGTGCAGGGAGAGGGGGAAAGATGCTAGGTTCTGATGTGTCCAAGGCAAAAATCCCACTGGGGGGGGCGTCCAGGACCAGGTGTTGTCGTTCTGCAACTGAAAGGACTCATCAGAGAAATCAATTTGCAAAGTTCCGTGGGATCCCCTGGAAACGACAGCAGGGAAAGTTTCAGCTTCAGCGGTATCCGGGGACAGGCATTTAACATACAGGTGATCACGGAGGATGAGGAGATCGTCAGGCGCCGGATTCCATGGTAGGCCGTTGTATTCCAGACCCAGGGCATTGCAGGAATCCCAAAAGGAGTCAAGAAACGAATTCGGGTCAGGAGAGAGGAGAGCTTGTTGCATGACCCGACAAGGGATGTCCGGGCCTTCTCTGTTGAGGAATCGGATGCCAGAGGCTACCGTACACTTGTGGATGGCAAGGGTGAGGTCACGGACATTCAGACCAAGTCTCGACTGTGGCTGGTGGCGATCTTTTGGTGACACCTGTTGACGCGTTCCCGTGGGGGGCCTGGCCACGGGACGCTGCGGTGGACACGCACAAGCAAGCAGGCAGGCAAAGCACTGCGCTCACAGGGGCATCCTCATGCTCGTGTCATGTGACAAAGCGTTTCAGGATCCTTGCCACTCTGAAACAAGGGAACAAAAGTATGTACAGCAACACATCGGAGTATGTACACATGGGGTTAAGACTGGACTGGGGTAAGTGCATCACAGGACAATAGACACTTAATCCCAACTCATATCCCAATCCCAGGTCGGACCCTCTCAGTGGCTGGCAGGGGCGGGGGCTCAAACACAACCCATGCCCTGCTCAGTCCGGACCCTGAAAGCCTGCCAATAGGGGAGGGTGTCCCGCCCAGCCACAGGCAAGTTCCTCGGAACCAAGGAGCTCCAAGGCCAACCGGCAGTGGCTCCCTATGCTCTCTTAAAGGCAGGTCCCAACTCCCCTCTGAGCCGGAGATAGGGCCCCGCCATTATCCCCTAGAAGTTGGTAGCTGAAAATGGGCTGTTTCAGCCCAGACTGATGTTAGCTCGAAAAACTCCGAAATTGACCCCTCGTCCGGACCCGCCAGAGGTAGGGACGAGGCAACTGAGCCTATGCCCTTCGAGTACGAACTCCCTGGCGCCCTCACCCAACCTGGTTCCCTCTGAGCCTCTCGGATCAGGGCACCACGGGTTCATCAAGTGGGGTCATGATGCCAAAATCACCAAAATTGGCGTCATTCCTGCGGGTCCTCCGCCCGACCAGGGCAAGGCCAATGGGTCACAGGGTAGGAGGCAGGACCTACGATCTTTTTCTGAGTGCACGACTTGAAAATGGGTCCGGGCTCCCCATGGGCATAGAGATATGGGGCCGCCAATCGACCACACGGGGGGGGGGGGGTGAAATTGGGGTCCCAAAAGGGGGTCATTTTGGCTGCTCAAAATGAGCCAAAATCGGGGGTGTCCGCAATGGTATATCTCCACGCCGGCTTGGAGATTGGATACGCTCTTCCACACGCAATCCAACGGGAGTCTCAAGGAGACTCCCATGCACTTGGCTCCTGAAGATCTGGAAGCCACTCCGCCTGGTAACAATCCAAATTGGGTCCACAATTGCCAAAATGGCAAAATCGGCCGTCTCGGGCGACCGTCCAGGGTAGGAAAGCTTGGCAATCCTGTCGCGCCAAGCCTTGTTTCACGACCCTCGATATCCCCTCTGGTCCCATGCCCTGGGTTAGGCCTGCTGTCACACTGGCTGCTTACTGTTCACCGAAGGGATGAACACACGGATAGGGCAGAAAGCAGCATGCGGTGCACAGGGGGGGATCATGAATCGCACCAAAAGTTAAATAACTCCTGATGGGCCGGAGGAGCAAACACGAAACTTAAAAAGACATTCAACCCTTCGTCATATGCTACAATAATCGCCATTCCTTCCTGGCTAGATCCTGTGCCCCATGGAGATATTGTAGGTCAAATATGGCATACAATGGCAAAAACAGCGAAATTTGATTAAAATGGCCCACACTCATGATTCCATATCTCCATGGCCACGGCGCGGATCCTCCCAACCAAAGATGCTATAGACACACGGGACTTAGGTCCCAATATATGCCACTTGCCAACCCTCACGATCGCCTCTAGATATTCTCCCTGTTGGAGGGAAAGTGACACACAAATGGGGCAGAATGGCAACATACCCCAAATTGGGTGACTCACAACTCTCCCTTCATGAGGAGAGGCCACATGGGGAAACACCCCATTCGATGCGGGTTTATGTGCCCTCTCCGAATCGCCCTTACCCTTGGTCAAGTGGCGCACGCAACCTTGGGGGTGAAATCAGGGGGAGAGGGGGTTTGTGGCCATTCTGGGCAAAACGGCCAAAATTCACCCAAAAGTGGTCACACGAAAAATCGTATCTCCGTATCACAATAGATACGAGCCTCGGGCTTTTGCATGGATGCAAACCGAAGCTTTGCTTCCCTTTTACAACAAGGGTTGAGGTTCAAAGCATAATAGAAACATTTTTAACACCTCAATCCTTCAAGCACACTATTTATGGGAAAAAGTACATAAATCGGCGATATTGGCATGTACATATCTTGGGGACCTTGAGGAGCAAAAATGTGAGTAAACATTTTTGCAGTAGGCCCATATTAGGTGCCTTCAAACATTCCCACTATGGTTAGATTGTCCCCGCCCACTCGTGTCATTAGCGCTTGCATATGAGCGCGTGTGCAAAGAGGCAGTATGGCATGTGTGCTCACAAGGCGACATTATATAAAATAGAAGACAAGGTTGCAAAAATCAACCACGCCATCCACGATGTTATTCCTGGTCTCTACGTTACATATTGCCTTAGTTCAAGGCTCAACTCCCCAAAGGCTTCAAGCACGAGCCTCGGGGGATTGGCCATTTTGGCCTAATTTTCGACCAAAATTTGCCCTTTTTCAAAAAACGACTTTTGGTACGCATTGAATTGCGTGGAGCCATCGTTGAGTTGGCTCCAAAAACGTAAAATGGCCTGGGGTTCTTGGTCTTGTGAGCATTGTGTTAGGTGTTTGACGTTCATGCTCACAAGGCCACAAAGTTAGCGTTTGCGCACGCAAACGACTTGGGTTTACAACACCCATATGCTGCCTAAAACATCCCTATTGCCCGCTTCCCTATACAAAGTGATATGCCCACGTGAAAGGGGCATGGATGATAGGCATAGGGGGGGGATGTAGGGTTCCGTCCGAACTCATGGTCCTTGAGAACCATGAGTTCGAGCGATCAACGGAAAAGCTTGCGCGCTGATTTTCTCTCAGACGCGACGGCGAAAAATTCTGGTGAACACACCAGATGAAAGTACAAGAAAAATCCTCTAGATCCAGCCCTTAAGTTCCTTTAGAACCTCAAAGGTACTCAGGAAAAATCCATCACAAAACTCGCCACGGCAAAGCGACGAAGGCGCGCGCGCAGGCGACAACAGGCGGCGATTTCACGACAATTAGAAATTGCGGTAGAAATCGGATATTTCACCGATTTCTAACTGAAAATTGACCAAGACAGTAAAATTATGGTAATACATCGATTTAATGGTTAAGGATCGGATTCCAGATCCCGCGGATTAGAGAACAGAGACAGCCTGTGTCAACAGCGGTGTGACGGCTCATAGGCCTCCGGGCCATGGGCCATGGGCTCTGGGTACCGCTTCACCCCCCTCCTTAGAGCAAACCCGGGGGGGGGCTCGATAACATCCAAGCATGGCAGCGGGTACCCAGGACCACCCCCTGAAGGGGGGGGGGGGGGGGTCACACCTCACAGTTCAGGCTGGTTTCGGGTCAGGGTGCCCATGACAACTCATGGTAAAACAGGTATGAAGCTGTATGTGTTAGTAACCACAGGTATAGTATCAAGTATCAAGTCCCGGGTCCTGGCGGCAATTTTTCGGCATCCAAAGGACCCGTTAACCCATACCAGAGGCACCGGGTGCCGGCTGCGACGGTCACTACCACAGTGGCAGTGGCATACACGGCCAACATAGGCGTCACACGACGACCGAGGTGGTCCCACAGGTCGACAGCGACCACAAAGATGCATCAGGCTACCCCAGGCTTCCCAAGGCCGCAGGCTGGGGGAGAGTCCCCACGGGTCTTCCCTCGGGCGCACCATGTCCATATCCACGACGCGAGTCCAGAGTGGTAAAGCCGAGCGAGCTCCTCCTTAAGGGATCGGGCATCAAGGCCGTCTTTTCCCTCGCCCCATTACCACGAAGGCCATGCATGGGGGAGTCCCCATGCAGTCTGGGCGGAGGTGTCGACTCCTCAAACCACCAGTTTCCCAGGCAGACTGACCGAGGTCAGGACACCGGAGGTCGCCACCCGACTGCAAGTGCGTCTGCGAGTCGGTAGGCTCACACTGGGACTGACAGTGGCGGACTGCTGGGAGTGCAGTCAGGCAACTGGGCCTCCCGCCTGGCGCCATCAGGATCTCAGCACATCACAGCCAATAGGGCACACGGTATCACGGGCACTCAAACATGACAATCTGTACTTAGGTACTGGTCCAGGGTGGACCTTATGTAAGAGCATGTAAACGGCGACTCAGGGCGCCTGCGTATTCCGATTCGGCAATGGGCTATAACACTCAACATACAGATGCACATATCCTGCAGAACAGAAAAGTAAGCAATAAACGGGGTAATAGGCGTGTAAACACACTCTGGACAGAGCTCCAAACCACGCCCCGGTTAGGATAAGGCATATGCAGGAGGGTGGACAGACAAACGCCTGAGTTCAGGCCATATATAGTCTGCAGACACACATAGACCGGTCCGGATCCCGCAAGTGCCATGGGACCAGACCACACACCCAAAAATTGCAATGCCGATGACAGCGGCATCCGTTGCGCAACGTCGTATGGGCCTTAAGGCCTCAATCTGGGATAATGAAGGGGAGCCATCCACCCTGGTTTCCAACGAATTCAGCAGGGGGGTATGGCCGTCTAAGCATGCACAATCCAGCGATGCTCACAGGGGAGAGGCCAGGGCGGTGATCAGGCGCCTCTAGCTGCAATCGCCCGGGTGGGTGCTGCTAAGTCCGAGACATGGAGCTTGGTCTTCTGCTTGCGGATGTAGTCCATGAGTGGAGTGTTAATCCGCGGCACGAACGAGGAGACAGGTTCCCAGGTATCGTGGGACGGCCCATAGCCTCGCCAACGAACCTTGAACTCCAGGCCTCTGGGTGCTGAGGCGTTCGGACGCTGAGCCAGGATCTTCTCGACGGTATAGTCGTCCTGCTCAGCGTAGTCGTCGTCCGAATCGGCCTCATGCACGGCATAGTCCAGGGACACATGTTGGCCACGGAGGTCGGGTTCCCGCACACGGAGCTGACTCTCGTGGCGCTCCCGGAACTGTCCGTGACCCACCTTGATGCGGTAGGTGTCCTCACCAATCCGGCGGACCACCTCTCCGCGTGTAAACCAGGTTTTGGTGCGGTGGGTGCCCATAGGGCGGGGTCTGATCACCCACACCGGGTCTCCCACCCTGAACTTTTGCGCTGTCGAGCTCGGGGCGGACTTCTGACGCTCGACATGCTCCTTCTCGAGCTGCTGGCGAATGTCCCGCGCCGTCGCCTCTTGCCGCGCAAAAAATTCCTTGGCGTCCATGGCCATACCATCACCAGACAAGGGAAGTCCCCAACCCAGGGGGTCCCTGCCGAACAAAATCTGGTGAGGGGACAAACCACCCGGAGTGGGGGTGTCATGATGGGCCTTCAGAGCGGGCCACATCTCCTCAAACCAGTTCCGACGTGGGTTGGTGATGTGAATCTTGCGTAGCTTCTCGAACAGCTGTCTTCCAGCCACTTCAGCCCGGCCGTTGGACCGGCTAAGATAGGCAACGCTCTTGGCATGGCGTATTCCCATGAGGGAACACATGGCCTTGAACCAGCCACCAGTGAACTGGGGCCCTCGGTCACTGCAAATGGTGCGGGGGATGTCAAAGACGGTCAGCCAATTACGAATCACCATGACTGCCACTTCCTTGGCAAGCAACCCCTTTTTGCGTGCCGGAACGGCTACTACATAGCCGCTGTGGTGGTCCACACAAAGGACAACACAGTCAAAGGTCTCATTGCCTATGTGAACTTCGGGCATGGAGAAGACGTCCATGGCCACGCTCTCCATGGGCTGGTCAGGCACCGGAGTCCATTGGGCTTCCCCCTTGACGTTCCGGCTGTCGGGATTGCAGGCCTGACAGACCGAGCAACCCTTTCTGACCTTCTTGATAGCGTTGTAGAGACGGATCTGGTCAATTTCGAACCCGCGCTGCATATCCAGGGCCTGCTTCCTGACCCCTGGGTGCATCATGTGGTGGTGCCAAGCCTCACATAGCTCGAGCAGTCGGGACTCTGGGACCAGCAGCTTACCATTCCGGTGGAGCTTGCCATCCTCCTCAGTCAGCCCCTTTGGCAACTTCTGCCCGTCATCAGGGTCGGTCACGGCCCTATACTCGGCCTCAAGGGCCTCAGACTTGGCGTAGTCGTCGGTCCAGTCGTCCTGGAGGCAAGATTCAGGGAAGAGGTGCTTGTCGGACTCGGCTCCTTCAGGGGCGAGTACTCTGACCGCTCTGCCCATCCTCCTTCCGAGGGGGGCATCCGCAGCCATGTCGACAAAGCATTTAACACCCTCCTCCTCCATCAGGCGCTCCATTTCTATGATCCTCTTGGCCTCAGCGGTCTCAGCCTCATCACCATGGGCGGAGACATCCGTCATGCCCTTGCTGGCGGGATAGGCCCACCTGCTGAGACAATCCGCCACGGTGTTGTCCTTGCCAGGAACATACACAACCCTGAGGTCGAACTTGGCCAATGTCTCATGCCATCTTGCCCGTCGGGAGGCGGGACCAGAGGGGTTGTCCACGTGCTCTTTGTGCCACGACTGCAGACTCTGATGGTCGGTGCAGACGGTGACGGGATGGAGGGCTATTTACCCAGCCCATTTCCTGAGAGCCATGACGATGGCATACGCCTCCTTTTCTCGGGGCGTCCACGTCCGTCTCTGGCCTTCCGCCAGGACTCGGCTCCAGAAGGCCACTGGCACGTGCCTCCCATCGTCAAGCACTTGTTCCAACACAGCGCCTACGGCGTAGTCGGAAGCGTCGGTGCGCAGGACGAACCCTCGGTCAGGATCCACGAGGTGCAGACCCACGGCGGATAGCACTGCCTGCTTCATCCCCTCAAAGGCGCGGTCGGATTCTTCATTCCAGACCAGAGCCTTCTTGGACCCCTTCTTGGTCTCCTCTCGGTTGCCCTTGTGCATGGTCGTCATGGGGGCTGCATACTCGGCATACATCTTGATATACCCCGAGTAGTAGTTGCAGAACCCCAAGTACGCCCGCAGCTCAGAGACCGTTTTGGGCTTCTCCCAGTGCTCAATCGCAGCCACCTTGCCAGGTATGGGCTTCCACTGCCCGTTCCCAACTACGTGGCCAGCGAAGACCACCTCGCTTACCGCAATGGTGGCCTTGTCACTGCTGCCAGTGAGTTTCTGCCGAACTAGAAGGTCCAGCACTCTGGTGACGTCCTTCTCATGTGCCTCCAGGAGCTCCTCATAGCTCATACTGGGGTCCCCGGACGCGATGATCACGTCGTCCACAAAGGGGTCCGCACATTCACGCACCGGCTCAAGCAGGTTCTCCAGCATCCGCTGAAAAGCCGCATTGCCGTTGGTAACGCCCATGGGCATCACCTTCCACTGGAGGGGTCCAAGTGGGGTGCTCATTGCTGTGCAGGCACGGGACTCCTCGGCGAGAGGCATCTGATGATAACCATGTTTCAGGTCAATCACCGTGAAGATCCTCCGCCGGTGTTGCTTTTGCAGCCTGTCCTCAATGAGAGGCAGCGTATAGCTGTCATGCTGTGTTTGGGCGTTTAAGCCGCGGTAATCGACCACAAGCTGCCACTCCCCGGCCACCTTCTTGGGGACGACGAAGCACCGGGAGGCCCACTCGGAGTGGCACGGCTCAAGCCAGCCCCTCTCGATGAATTCACGGAGGATCTTCTCCATGGCCTCCTTTCTCTCGCCCCTCAGGGCGAACTCCCGGTGTCGGTACACACGGGGGTCCAGCTTCAGCCGTATCTTGGCCTCACCATTCGGTCCACGCACCGGTGGGGGAAACACAGGTTTTCCGCTGAAGAAGGTATCACCATACCTCCGCTTCAGCCTGGCCCTCAATGCCTGGATCTTGGGACACTCATGGGACTCCGCCTTGGCCTTTCCGGGCACCTGGACCACTGAGCTTACTTGCCGGTTGTTACCGCATGGCTTCGGCTCAGGTGGCCTCCCCAGGTGGCCCAACGGGCCATCTCTGGTCTTGCCTCGGAACAAGTCACCGTAGGTGGGTGGATTACCGCCTATTGGCTGGTCCTGGCCTCACATGTGGTCCAGTACCCTCCTTACGAAGGTATCCCCATCATAGGAACCAGAGACGACGGAATCCACTTCCCACCAGGCTTTGTCCTGGCCCTTGCCCTCACGCTGGCTTCCCCAGTTGTGAAAGGGCTGATCCATATACCCCTGAACCAGGTCAAGCTCCTCTTCAGTGAGGAGGTCCTCCGGTTCTCCGATGTCAACAGGGGAAACTGCAAAGCATTGCCGCCATGGCTCCGCTATGATGCGGTTGATACACACTAAGTCCGTGGTGTCGGCCTGTTCAAGGCCCCGATCCACGTAGTGGAATTCCGTTGGCCATCTCTGGGGTGGCATGGGCTGTCCCTTAGCGTCCTGAGAGTCACTCTCTCCAACCGGTAGGACGACCTTATTTAAGGTCATGTTGGTCAACGAGACCACCCAATCTCGGGTGCTTTCCTCATCGGTGCATTCCATAGGAACAACCAGCACTGCCTTGGAGCGGTCCTTGCGAATCTTCGCTACCGCCCTCGGAATGTCCCATTGGGGGCAATGGATCCACATCAAACCCTGATGCGGACCCCAGTGCTTCTTCCACGCGGAGTCCTGGGCGCTCCAGTACTTCTCACAAACCCGAAGATGGGCAGAGGTTCCTGAAGAGAACGCATCCAGGGCCAGATCCGAAGCTCCAAGGTCCCCAACCACTCGGCTCGCCACTTCCGGCATTACGCCGTACTCCTGGTTTGCTGGCCCAGCTGGCTCAGTCCCCAGCGCGGCCACTTCGAGCTGATTGCGTTCGGGACGGATCCATTGGCATTCCACATGGTGCTCAGGCGACGAAAGCCACGAGAGCTGGTCGTCCTGGTACAGGGTCATGGAGGCCTGGGCCGGGAGAATGCTGGAGTCCGTCTCCATCATGAAGTCGTACCCAACGATCATGCCCCAGTCCATCTCGGCCTCGTAGAAGCGCCCTTGCAGGAGGATTTCCTTGCCGAGTTCCGGGGGGCTCAGCTCACGGTGGTTCACGAACTGCAGCCCAGGGGCCGCTTCCCTCGTGCCTCCCACCATGTACTGGCCGTTTGCCACTTTTAGCCTGACAGGCCTCCGACTGTCGGTCAAGCACTCTGGCGGAAGTACGCCAGCCTTGACCAGGCTGACCTGGGCTCCCGTGTCGACCAACACGTCGAAGACCTTCTCCACTTCCCCGCATAGGGCACGGACCTTAAGATGCAACTGCCGCTCACGCCCAACACGGCGCAGGGCGTGCAGGCTCAGGATCTCCGGCCGTTCCAGAAGCTCAATAAGCGACTGGTGCCGGTCGTGGACAATGGGCTCAGGTTGCCCATCTGCAGCATCCAGCTGCGGTCCGGGTGATCCTCCGATACTCTCGGAAAGATCTTGAAGCACATCAAATACGTTCTTGGTCGCGAAGGATGGACGGGTGCAAGGGTTCGTGCCTTCACTTGCCCCAATCCTGCCACTGCGACTGTCTTTCGTCTTGGGTGCCGGACCGGGCCTTCCGCCCGCGGCAATCCCTTTGTGCTCATTGTCTCCCGAATGGGATGGTGTGGCGCTTCCCGCAACACCATCCTGCGACCGCCCTAGCTGCGGCCCTTGGCTGCAGGGGCTCCGCTAAGGGGCGTCGCTTGTGGTAGCAGGGGTACTCTCCTCCGCAGCAACCTCGTTGACACTCTCCTTCCTTCCCCCTTTCTTACCCTTCTTGTCCTTGTCCTTGTTCTTGTCCTCCGACTTGGGGACCAGGACTTCTTGATCTCCTGGATCTCCTTGGCCAACTCGGTCCCCACCGACATCAGCTTGGAGAGCTCGTCCTTGGTGACTTCCACCTTGGTCTCCCGGATACCCGCGGGTGCACAATTTTCGACCCGTGCACCTTCTTGCAAGCCTCCGTTTCGGCCTTGGGGATGGGACATGCTCGGTGGTCATGGTTGAACCCTTTGTTCCTTCCATAACACACAAAACAGCCCTGGGGGTGAGCTCGTATGAACTCCCCAATGCACAGCAGAGGGTCGCCAATGCGGCGCGGCTCCTTCTTTTCCTTCTTCTTCCAACCCTTCTGGAGGGGCTTCCAGCTTCCCCGGTTGCTCCCCGCGTTCAGGTTGTGGGCTACGAGTGCACAAAGGGCTGTCTCGGCGGGCTCATGGTCATCGTCATCATCGTCGAGGGCCTCACCGCCTTCGGTTCCCGCCGAGTCCATGGCAGATTCCCCGCCAGACCCTTCGCCAACATAGTTGACGTCACGGTCACGAGCCTTCAAGCCGCGGGTGTGGTGGAGATTCCTGTACTTTTTGAGTACCTCCTCTCCGACCCACTCCAAGACCTCGTCGCAGGTCATACGCGCCGGGATGGCTTGCAGACAGAGGGTCTGGCCGCCCACGTCGCACTTGTCAGGGCGCAACATCGCGGTCTTCTCGCGATCGCCCGTGACGGTGATGAGGAGGGCGTTCTGCAGCTCTCGTTGCTTGATATCCCGCGCCACATGCTACTTTTTCCAAGCCAACACTTTTGGGTGATGCTCCCTGGGGAGCATCATCTTGAACGTGTGGTTGAACTTGGCTCTCTTGGCTTCCTCCTTGGTGACTCTCTTGATCCATGCTTCCGGCAGCATGGCGAGCAGGCAGGCCTGCTCGTCACCCTCATTCCAGTCCTCCACGTTGCGGCGGAAGAGGGTGTATTGCCCCCGGAAGTCTCGCCAATCCCGTAGGCGGATCTCCCGACCATCGTGCTGAAGCTTGATGGCCCTCCACCGCTTGGCAGCCACCTGCGGAGCGTCCACTCGCTCCTGCTCGTTGAGCCACTTCTTGGCTTCCTTGAGGGTCTTGATTTTTCCCTTCTTGGTTGCCACGAAGTATAGCTCTTGGAGCACCTCCGGCAGGCGCCACCTGAACCGTTTGAAGACATATTTCTCCACCTCTGCGGGATCCATGTCTTAAGTTACGGTCATCCTCCAATCGTCCAGCTTCTCCAAGAAGCGGTCGAGGTTGAGGGGGTTGCCATCGTACGTGGGGGGCTTGATGTCCTTCAGGTCTTCCCACACGGCGGCATCCGCGGCCTTAGAGACCATGAACCCAGGCCGCGAGGTCGACCGAGGTTCCCATCGGCGTCCCCCACGGACTCCCACGGATGCCACTTCCATCTCCTCCGCGGTATCCATATGGCTACGCCGTGGTTCCTCCATGTGCGCTGAACCTAGATGTTCACGCCGTACTCCTTCCATGTACACCTCCTCATCACGGCGCCGGCGGCTGCGTTCAGCGGCCTCGCGTCGTACACCACGCGGCGTGGTAATGCCGAACTCCTCCAGGTCTTCCTCGCCTTCGCCGACATCCCACTCCACGTCCCCTCCGGGGACCTCATCTCTGAGTCCACCGTATCGCCCCCCAGCCATTGGGATGGGCTCTGGGACTGGTGCGGGGTGTCCGGGGCGCACCGGTGTCCGCGGTGGAGCACGGCAGCTGTGGTACTCCGCACTGAGCCACTTGTCACGCCACTCTTCACTACCACTGCTGGGCAGCACACGCTCGTTGCGGCGGCCCGCGCTGTGATGAGAGGGGGCGCTGAGAGAGGGGGCACTGGCGCTGGGGCGGCTCCTGGGGGCTCCGCCGGGGGCGTGGGCTCTGCCTGGACCTGGTCCAGGTCCCCAGCCGTCGTCCGACAAGCCGGACTCCAGGGGTGGGTGGTCGCTGCCGACGCTCCCACGGCCTTCCAGCTCGTCCAACCTCTGCTGCAGGCCGTTGATGACCTTGTTCAGCGACCTGGTCTCGCCCCTGGCGATGTCCAGTTCTCTCTGGGCGGCGGTGGCGACCCGGGCGATCTTGACCATCTCCGTCTTGGCGATGTCCAGTTCCCTCTGTGCGCCCGCGGCGACCCTGGCGATGCGGATCATCTCGCCTTTGCCCGTGTCTACCTCGCGCTCGAGGGACTGGACCCTCCTGCGGAGGTGGACGATCCACCGCCAAGTGGCCTCCGGGCCACCATCTTCCGGTGGGCCGTCGGGGTCCCCAGGGGGTCCTCCAGGAGGGCCTCCGCCGGGCCCACCCGGTCCAGGGGGTCCTCCACCGCCAGGGGGTCCACCTCCGGGGGGTCCACCGGGTCGAGGTCCTCCAGGGGGTCCTGACGGGCCTCCGCCAGGGGGTGCCGGTGGGTCTCCGCTGGGTCGCCTCGGTGGGTCCGAGGATGGGGGCTTCTCCGTGTAACCGAAGTCCATGTCTTCATCCTCGTCCATGTCGCCCCACCTGGCCGTCTCGCACGCGGTTGACTCCGAGCTCTGGTAGGGAGGGGGGAGATCCTCACTCTCACCCTCCGGCTCCATGGGGACGTCTCCGCCTCCTCCGCCAGCCATTCCCGGGCGATGTCGGCGGTTTCGTCCGTCCCCATCGCTAGCGGTGAAGAAGGGGTCGGAGTCGTGGGGGTGTCCGTCCGCTGGCCTCTGTGCCCGCTCAGGGGTCTTCTCCTTACCCCTCCTTCGTCGGTGGGCGGTGGGGTCACTGTCCCCACTGCTGCCCGTGTCGTCCTCCTCCAGGTCCAGCTTCATCTTGGAGGAGGCGTCTCCTTCGAAGGGCTTTCGAAGGGTCTCCACTCTGGATCCTCCCGGGGATGTCTCGCGCTGAAGCTTGGCCTCCGCCTCCTTCATTGCGGCAGCTTTCTCGGGCACGGGCAGCCTCGGCTTCCCAAGCCCGCTGCAGCCGAACCTTCTCAGCTTCCAACACTGCCAGCTCCGCTTCCGTCTTCGCCCTCTCCTCAGCGACCTTCCGTCGCGCGGCCTCGATGGTGTTCTTCCTGGCGGCGTCCGCTTGGGCCTTGGCCGTTGCTTCGGCGTGGGCACTTTCCTCCGCCTCCTTTCTTGCCCTCTCTTGGGCAAGCGCCTCTTCCAACGCCTTCACCCCGGCCTCCTTACGGACAATGGCCTCCTGGGCCAGGCGGGCTTCCTGGGCGGCTGCCGCCACCTCACTCCTGACCTGGGCGGTCGCTGCCTCCTGTGCGGCTGCAGCCGTGAGTCCGGCCGCAATGGCCGCCACGGTCGAGGCATGGAAGGCCATGCCTCTGCCTGACTCTCCAGCCTCTGCCCGGGCGATGCCGACGGCACCCTCCACAGCAGCGTTCTGCTGCGTGGCTGAATGCCGGGCAACCCGAAGGTTGCAGGGCACCCCACAGGCGCGCTCGCAGGTGCGGGCCACGCCCCCTTGGCCGGGAGCGACGCTGCTGCTGGAGCTGGCCTCGTCAGCCGGCATCCTCCCACGGTGGGCCGATTCCACGTCGCTGCTGGGGCCTGACTTCCTCAGGTGCAGCTGAGAGGGCTTGGCCTTGGCCTTCTTGGCGACCTCGAGGAAGTCGCCAAGGGTGGTGTGGCCGGGGTGATGACTGCCACCGGCCCGTCCGGGGCTGGGGGCTGGGGTTGCGCCCTTGGTCTTGTTCTCCGCGGCTTGGGCGGCTTTGGCGGCCAGGGATTCCTGGTACTCCCGCCATTTCTTGTCCCGCTTCTTGTCCCCGGCGGATCGCTTCTCCTTCCCAGGGGACGCGCCGCTGTTGCTGCCCTGCAGCGTACGCTCGTCCCCCGGTTCCCGAAACTTCTTTTCGATCATGTCCCATATAGAGACGTTGATCGTAGCGCCCGACGGGTACTTGTTGGGGTTCTTGTCATCCTCAATCCCGTCGGGGCGCAGCCCTTCGCCTGGCCTGTCCGGGCGGGTCCAGACCCTCCAGCGCTTCTGTTGGAAGCGGTAGGCGTATTCTTCCGCCCGCAGCCAGTCTTCCACTGCCTGCAGGCGGTCAGCGCCCATATTCACGCGGATCTCGAAGCTCCCGGGCATGCCGCCTTCGCACTGGGGGTTGCTGTGGCGGTAGTGCTGACCCCACACCAACCCACGCAGCAGGTACACAGCATGGGGGTGGGGCTGCGGCCACGTCCTGCCCGCCTCCTGCCGGTTCACCATGGGCGCTCGCTCCTCTCGATGGACTAGTTCTGGAGGTGGCTGTTGAAGCGGTTGCTGTGGTCCACTCCATCTACAGGGCTGGGACCCGGACGCCCCATGGTGGTTGTGGAGGTGGGTGATGCAGCTGGGAGTGCGGCCGCTGCTGGTCGGCCGAAGGAACTCGCTGACGTGGGAGTTCCGGTTGCTACACCTCCTTCACGGACTCGGCGCTGTTGCTGACGCTCGGGGCGATGCTCCGGGCGGCGCTGCAAAGCGCGTGGTGCTCGGGGTTCAGGCAGCCCCGAGTGGCACGCGAGGGATGGGTAACCCCGCGGCGGTGAAACGCTTTTGACGCGTTCCCGTGGGGGGCCTGGCCACAGGACGCTGCGGTGGACACGCACAAGCAAGCAGGCAGGCAAAGCACTGCGCTCACAGGGGCATCCTCATGCTCGTGTCATGTGACAAAGTGTTTCAGGATCCTTGCCACTCTGAAACAAGGGAACAAAAGTATGTACAGCAACACATCGGGATATGTACACATGGGGTGAGGACTGGACTGGGGTAAGGGCATCACAGGACAAAAGACACTTCATCCCAACTCATATCCCAATCCCAGGTCCGACCCTCTCAGTGGCTGGCAGGGGCGGGGGCTCAAACACAACCCATGCCCTGCTCAGTCCGGACCCTGAAACCCTGCCAATGGGGGAGGGTGTCCCGCCCAGCCACAGGCGAGTTCCTGGAAACCAAGGAGCTCCAAGGCCAACCAGCAGTGGCCCACCCTGCTCCCTTAAAGGCAGGTCCCAACTCCCCTCTGAGTCGGAGAGAAGGCCCCGCCATTATCCCCTAGAAGTTGGTAGCTGAAAATGGGCTGTTTCAGCCCAGACTGATGTTAGCTCGAAAAACTCCAGTATGGACCCCTCGTCCGGACCCGCCAGAGGTAGGGACGAGGCAACTGAGCCTATGCCCTTCGAGTACGAACTCCCTGGCGCCCTGACCCAACCTGGTTCCCTCTGAGCCCGTGGGATCAGGGCACCAGGGGTTCATCAAGTGGGGTCATGATGCCAAAATCACCAAAATTGGTGTCATTCCTGCGGGTCCTCCGCACGACCACGGCAAGGCCAATGGGTCACAGGGTAGGAGGCAGGACCTACGATCTTTTTCTGAGTGCACGACCTGAAATTGGGTCAGGGGTTGTCATGGGCATAGAGTTATGGGGCCGCCAATTGACCACACGGGGGGGGGTTAAATTGGGGTCCCAAAAGGGGGTCATTTTGGCTGCTAAAAATGAGCCAAAATGGGGGGTGTCCCCAATGGTATATCTCCACGCCGGCTTGGAGATCTGATCCGCTATTCCACACGCCATCCACCAGGAGTGGGACAAAGACTCACATGCACTTGGCTCTCATAGATCTCCATGCCACTCGGCGTGGTGACAATCCAAATTGGGTCCACAATTGCCAAAATGGCAAAATCGGCCGTCTCGGGCGACCGTCCAGCGTAGGAAACCTTGGCGATCTTGTTGCGCCAAGCCTTGTTTCACGACCTTTGATATCTCCTCTGGTCCCATGCCCTGGGTTATGGCCTGCTGTCACACTGGCTGCTTACTGTTCACCGAAGGGATGAACACACGGATAGGGCAGGAAGCAGCATGCGGAACACAGGGGGGGATCATGGATCGCACCAAAAGTTGAATAACTCCGGATGGGCCTGAGGAGCAAACACGAAACTCAAAGACGTTCAACCCTTCGTCATATGCTACAATAATCGTCATTCCTTTCTCGCTAGATCGTGTGCCCCATGGAGATATGGTAGTTCCAATATGGCATACAATGGCAAAAACAGCAAAATTTGGCCAAAATGGCCGACACTCATGATTCCATATCGCCATGGCCACGGCGCGGAATCTCCCAACCAAAGATGCTATAGACACATGGGACTTAGGTCCCAATATATGCCACTTGCCAACCCTCAGGATTGTCTCTAGCTATTTTTCCCATTGGGGGGAAAGTGACACACAAATGGGGCAGAATGGCAACATACCCCAAATTGGGTGACTCACAACTCCCCCTTCATGAGGAGAGGCCACATGGGGAAACACCCCATTCAATGCGGGTTTTTGCGCCCTCTCCAAATCGCCCTTACCCTTGGTCAAGTGGCGCATGCAACATCGGGGGTGAAATCAGGGGGAGAGGGGGTTTGTGGCCATTCTGGGCAAAACGGCCAAAATTCACCCAAAAGTCGTCACACGAAAAACCGTATCTCCGTATCACAATAGATACGAGCCTCGGGCTTTTGCATGGATGCAAACCGAAGCTTTGCTTCCCTTTTACATCAAGGGTTGAGGTTCAAAGCATAATAGAAACATTTTTAACACCTCAATCCTTCAAGCACACTATTTATGGGAAAAAGTACATAAATCGGCGATATTGGCATGTACATATCTTGGGGACCTTGAGGAGCAAAAATGTGAGTAAACATGTTTGGAGTAGACCCATATTAGGTGCCTTCAAACATGCCCACTATGGTTAGATTGTCTCCGCCCACTCGTGTCATTAGTGCTTGCATATGAGCGCGTGTGCAAAGAGGCAGTATGGCACGCATGCTCACAAGGCGCCATTAGATAAAATAGAAGACAAGGTTGCAAAAATCAACCAAGCCATCCACGATGTTATTCATGGTCTCTGGTTTACATATTGCCTTGATTCAAGGCTCAACTCTCCATAGGCTTCGAGCACGAGCCTCGGGGGATTGGCCATTTTGGCCTAATTTTCGACCAAAATTTGCCCTTTTTCAAAAAACGACTTTTGGTACGCATTGAATTGCGTGGAGCCATCGTTGAGTTGGCTCCAAAAACAAGAATAGCCTAGGGCTTTTGGTCTTGTGAGCATTGTGTTAGGTTATTGATGTTCATGCTCACAAGGCCACAAAGTTAGCGTTTGCGCACGCAAACGACTTGGGTTTACAACACCCATATGCTGCCTAAAACATCCCTATTGCCCGCTTCCCTATACAAAGTGATATGCCCACGTGAAAGGGGCATGGATGATAGGCATAGGGGGGGGATGTAGGGTTCTGTCCGAAATCATGGTCCTTGAGAACCATGAGTTCGAGCGATCAACGGAAAAGCTTGCGCGCTGATTTTCTCTCAGACGCGACGGCGAAATATTCTGGTGAACACACCAGATGAAAGTACAAGAAAAATCCTCTAGATCCAGCCCTTAAGTTCCTTTAGAACCTCAAAGGTACTCGAGAAAAATCCATCACAAAAATCGCCACGGCGAAGCGAGGAAGGCGCGCGCGCAGGCGACAACAGGCGGCGATTTCACGACAATTAGAAATCGCGGTAGAAATCGGATATTTCACCGATTTCTAACTGAAAATCGACCAAGACAGTAAAATTATGGTAATACATCGATTTAATGGTTAAGGATCGGATTTCAGATCCCGCGGATTAGAGAACAGGGACAGAAAGATGTCCTTGCTTTATGCCCTAGGTATTTTGATGATGTCCTGCAGGTTTTGTAGTTGTAAACCCAACCCAAAGCAGCAAGTAGAACAATAAGAGGATGTGGATCGAATCAATGATTGGTTTTGGAATCCAGTGTAACACACAAGGGCTGCAGATAGACAATGCAGGTTTATGCACATAGATTCAATCACAAATGGATAATACAAAAGGTTTTATATGAAAATTGGTCTGACTCTTGCCTCAAAGGTTGCAATAGGCACTTCATGTGCACTCTTTTGGGTGAAATGGTGCTGGTTAGGACTGAGGGGCATAGATGTCAGGACCACACAGAATATGACTTGGCCAAGCAACTGAATTCAGAAACAGTTACAAAGTAGGACCACAATAAGTGGTAGAAACAATTGAGTATAGGGGTCTTGGGGTGGGAGACCACTAGGCTTAACCTCCAAGGCCAACAAGCATGAAATGCCTGATTTATTTTGGTATGTCCTCCATGAAGGAAGGTACCTCCGCTCAGTTGAGTGGTAGGGGTGAACTTCATGGGGGGGCTAGGGTCACAACCCTAGTTACTTTGAGAAAGTGTACTTTAGGCAACAAAAGAGAGATAAAAACACTTAAGTTTGTCTTAGCATCAACAAAGGGTTTTAAGGGGGGCTTAGCCTGGATCAAGCCCTCCAGGAAAGACATGGCAGTGACTTTTTCTTACTCCCCCCTGGAGTACTAGTTCATGAAGCTAGTAGGACCAAGGAAAAAGGCTCAAATATTCCCAAAATTACCTCCAAAAAATTGCATTAAACTTACCAAAAACATCCTCATCACTTCATAGAAGCCTATCACACTGTAGGTACCCTTGAAAAACAGTGTAATGTACCGTGTATGATGTCCCTTCGATGGGGCATTCCTCAAAAGTCGCCGGCGTGCGACGAAAACTTTTGGAAAAAGTTTGGGGGTAGTGGGAATTGAACCCAGGACTCCCTCCCTAGAGCACATGTGCTTGCCCACTAGGGTACAGACGAACGCTCTAATGCGGACGGCTAGCGCTGTATAAACAGCGTTTTAGTATACGTCCTGACCAAGGGCCAGGACGGAGCAATACTCCCAATGGAGGACACAAACCCCCAGGAGCTGGAAAAAATAGAAAATGGAACCAGCAGGGAGTGATTCCTGCAGTTTAGCGGAAGGGGTTGCGATTTAGCAAGTGAAATCGTTAAAAATCGACGAAACCACGCGGGAAATTGTCATTTTTACACATAACTCAAAGTCGCAGTCAAGCGCAAAGGAAGCGGACTCCAAGAAAAGGGTTGCGCAAGCGTAAACGGCTTTTGGAAAAGAAGGTATGGGCCGTAGTTTTCAAAGTTTTAAAGGAAACTTTTGCACAGTTGCATTAAAATGTTTATAAACTTCAGAGGCAAGTATTCAAATTCAGCCCACACCACAGAGCAGGTCAACAACCCATCTCTCAGGTATGTCAGTGTCACCCCACACTCACGCATTGCGTTCGTGTTGGTTGTTTCGTCAAAACGTTAGGGTTGTCAACGCTGTGCTCGTTGGGGGGTCGGGTGTTCTTCTCTCGTGCTCTGCACAGGTAAAAGCAGGAATGAAAGGTATGTGATGCGAATGGAGCGCGCAGCGCGCAAGTAGGGTTAGAATATGCGTTGTGCCGCGATGCATGTGCCTAATCGAGGCATCCACACGCTGTGACGCTTTACCTGTATCCGAAATTCACCCTTGTTTTCTTCTTCACAGGTACGTACAGAAAGCGTTAGTTCGTGTGCGGCCGTGGCGTTAAAGTTGAGTTGCTTAAAACGCTTAGGTTTGTTTTGTGTTCGTTTCAATTCGGCATTCACACGATGCATGGTGAGTAAGGTAGGTTAGCCCAGGAGGAGCTCACCTCCTGGTTGAGTCAGTGGTCAGCCTCCCTTCCCTGCGTGCACACGATGCATTAAAGGGTAGGCCACGCGAATTGCGCACGGTAAACCTTGTTTAGGTTACCCAGAGGCTCCTCGGTACGTTCTTTAAGAGAACCCGAGGAGTTTCTTAAAGCTTGCTTGCTTGACAGGGGAGCTGATCCGTCAGCGTGTTTGCGAACAGTGTATTATAGGTCACACTGAGAAGGGTATAATACCTGGAGTGTGGCTTGGTTCCTCCGTCGCAAACACCCCTTCATTTGCCTCTTTTGTACAGGTGGGAGAGGTTAAGGGTGATTGGTGCACGCAGCAGCTGCCTTCGGCGGCTACCATTTTTCTGCCCCAGCAAAACAGGGGCGCTGATCACAAATCAAATCACTGTGCCTCAGCCAGTATTGGCGAGGGCAGTTCAACCTCAACGACATCTGCGCTGTGCACGCAACGAGAGCACCCCTTCCCTCCAAGCCCTAGCAGGGGAAACGCGTTGTGGCGTCCCCTGTTAGGCCACAGCTGCTTAGGAGCGCTGTGTTCTCTTGTCTTCTTCACAGGAGGGCCATTAGGGCCTGAGTGAACTTCGACAGCAGCACCCAGTAGCGTGTGTAGGGGTTAGGGTCAGCAGGCCTGGCAGGAGGTGAGTGCATGTGATAAGTGCTCACCCTGCCTTCGAAGGCTGGTGCTGGCGTTAGTGAGTGTAGTGTAGTGGTGTCTCCTGTCCCGCGTGCTTTTCCTCGTGGGCAGGGGAGTGCGTTAGCTTTTGGCCTGTAGCAAAAATGGGCGTTTTGTATGCCCTTAGCACACTTGGCCACCCCTCCCCTCTTAGTAGGTAGGGCTTTTGCCGTCTTACCCCAAGGATAGGCGCCAGCACACAAATTGGGCGCCATAGGAGTGGTAATAGTACCTGATTAGGACCTTCGGTCCGACGTCAGCGAAGCCCGGTCTCCGGGAGCCACGCTGGGGAGAGAAGTGAGACACATACAGACATACGTAGCACACTTGGGGGTATAGTAAACCCTGTAGGGAAGGGTAGAACCCCATGGGTCTGGACCAGTCAGGGGTCCTAACTGTGGGCTCGCTTGTCCCCAAGGAGGGAAGACACACCTTGCTTGTCATTCTCCCCTGGTGTAGGAAGCCACCGTTCTTCGTTGGCTCACCAAGGTCATCACATTAGGGCAGTACCCATGCAATACATGGTCAACAAGATACACACTCGCTGGGTGGCTGCAATCAAGATAAGCGGCCACCTGGCTCACGCTGGAAACCATAGGCATGGGTCTGCAGGGCACAGACAGGGTCAGTGCAGTGCTCAGTATGCAGTAGTCTGTGAAAAACCAATGGCCTTCGGCCAGGGAGTGGTTGTCACGGGGGGCTAACGGTCCTGTCTTGCGATGCAATGCGGGGCAACTGTGACAACTGCTCTTACAGCCATACACAGGCACGTCTGCAGAAGAGTGCTCACTGCACCTGTCAGTAGACTGACACAGGGTAATTAGTTTCGCTTCTTACGCTGGGACATAGTCTCAGCACGGGTTAGGAGCTGCCCCTCGTTGTTCTCAACGAGGTAAGTGCGGAAGATGGGGTTGATACTCCCATCTGGTTGTATGAAGGCTGACATAGGTTCCCAGGTCGCCTCAGACAACCCATAGCCATCCCACAGGGTAAGGAATTTCCAGCCCTGTTTATACTCGTGGCGAGCAATACCTGCAACCACGTAGTAACCATCGACTGCCATCTCATCGGCAGTCATCTCTTCGAGTTCGTCTGCCTCCTCTGGACTGGCAGCGTTCTCTAGGTCTATACGTTCAATCTCACTGTCGCTGAGGCGCCACTCATCCCAAGACAAGTCGTCAGGGGAGTGATAGTGCCTCAATTGCTTAGGTGCACACAGCAGTTCACCACCTAGACGTGGACTGCACCTGACATGGATCCTGGATCCATCTATCCTGATGATACGATAGGCCCCAAAGTAAGGGTCCTGTAGGCTGTTACGTGGCCAGGAGGGTAGGCGTGAATGGTGTACCAAAACAAGGTCACCAACCTTGAAGCTGGCAGGTCGCCGTAGGCGGTTCCGTCGGCTCTGTTCACGGTCACGAATGTGCCTCAGGTTAGTACCAGCCTGGTTAGCCAGAGACTGCTTGTGTTCCAGCCAATCTCCCACAGGGCTCTTGAAGTCCTCAGGGAAAGGGGTTTTGAAGAACCATGCAGGCCGTCCTCCATGGAACAGTTCGTGGGGGGTGAAACCCGTAGAAGAGCTCCGCTGTGAGTTCATGGACAGAACTGCCCAGGGCACTAGGCGTACCCAGTCCTTGGTGCGCTCCTGTTTCATCAGGATTCTTAAGTTTTGCTCCACCACACGGTTCTGTCTCTCACAGAGAGGGTTAGACGTGTGAGTATAGGGCACACCTGTGGTTACCTCCACGTTGAGGGCATTTAGCACTCGTTTGTACCACCCAGTGTCACTGCGGATGCGTACATCTTCATCAGAGTGCACCTGTTTAGGTGCTCCATAGGGTTCGAACCATTGTTCGACCAACATTTTTACAGTCTGCTCACCTGTGATTTTCTTATTGCAAGGGAACACACGGGTGAAGCGAGATAGACCACAGGTGACCACGAGGCAACTATCATAGCCGCCAAAGCGTGGTAGGCCGTGGATGTAATCCACGTAGAGAAGAGAGTTAGCACAATAGGGTATGGGTAAGCTGGAGATCAGACCCCTATCCCTACTGTCGCTCTGCTTGCTGGCATGACAGCCACAAGCATCCACAATGGTCTGCATACGCGACCTCAGTTCAGTCAGGGTTAGACTAGAGTAGAAACACTCACGGAAGAACTCCACTGAGCGATTAGCGCTAGTGTGACCAGAACTGAGATGGAACCACTGTAGGCACCCATCCAGTCGTGCCTCAGGCACCACAATTCGGTCCTCGTAGAAGAGGTACTGATTGTTTTTATACCACTGGTGGCCGTCAATGACACGGCGTTCGAGACCAGTGCTGAGGGTTTGGAGAATTTCCTTATATTCTGACTGATAGTCGGTTAGGCTCCAACCCTCCAGGATTCCAGCAGTGCGCATGGACAGGTCAAGCTGGACATCCATACGCTGGAAAGCCCCTTTGGCGAGCGCCTCAGAGCTCTCACCAATAAGCGCATCGAAGTTGTTGCGCGATATATAGTCAGACAGTTCATTCTTAATCCCGGGGATATGATGCACTGTCAGCCTGAACTGGCTCAGGTATGTCCACCACCGTTTTAGCCTTGCTTTTTCAGGTGGTGGGCCTTTCTGAAAAGACTTCACAGGCTCCTGGTCACACAGCCAGACAATAGGGTTAGATTCCAGGAGTCGGGATTGTGACGATAGCACCAACATACCGGCCAGGAGTTCCTGGTCATAGGTGCTGTAGTTGGAACGCGCTTGGTTCCATTTCCAATTCCAGTGTCCGAGTGGCACCAGTCGCCACTCACTGGTAGGATAGTCATGTTTCAACGAACCATCACGGTTCAGTCCAGTAGTACGATACTGGCAGTGGGTTAGTTCAGCGGGGTTAAGCTCCTGCCATTGGTAGATCGTACCTCCCCCCCCTACATCACTGGCATCAGTGATCAGGACTATCTCGCCCTCAGGGCGGGGCACTCCCAGGCAGTTGGTGGAGGCAATCTTCTTCTTCAACTCCTGGAAACACTCTTCCTCTCTGGAGGTCCATCTCCAGGGAGTAGTCTTCTTGATCAGGTCAGTGAGGGGTGCAGAGGAGTAAGTAAAATTGTGGATGTGACGCCGATAGAAATTACAGGCGCCCACAAAACTCCTCACATCGTGTAGACCCTTCTTAGGGTCATCGCGAATCTGCATGTCCTGTAGGGGCTGCATCTTAGACGCGGCTGGTTTCCACCAGCCATACCCCACGTCGAAACCCAAATACTCCATCTCCTCTTTCATAAACTCACATTTTTCGAGTTTGATTCGGAGATGGTTTTCTTGACAGACAGTGAAAAATTCACGGACGAGAAGGACATGGTCCTCTTTGGTATTAGTACCCAAACTCACGTCGTCGATGTGAGCCTCCATTTCTGCACCCCGAGAAATCAACTCTTGTACTAGAGGCCTGCGCCTCAGTATGTACAAAATTTTGTTCATAAGCTCCTGGAAGAGCGCTGGGGCATTAGCCACCCCGAAAGGCATAACCTTCCACTTGAAGACACGACCCTTAGGGGTTATAAAGGCAAGCAGCTCCTGAGCTGCGGCGGTTAGGTCAACCTGCCAGAAACCAGAGCGTTTGTCCATTTTGGTCTTATACCTGCATTTGGCAATACACTCCAGGGTGTTTTTCATGTTAGGAATACTCCCTGAGTGGTTCTGGGCTTTCTTGTTGACCTCACCATAGTCTACGGCAAGAGGTAGGGCAGTCGACCCTGGTTTAGCAACAAGGAAACAGGGACTGCAGTGATGGGGATAGTCCCCGTGTTTATACTCTTCAACGAGGCCAGCATCAATACATTCTTGGATCTGGCGCTCGATTTCTTCAACCTGTTCCTGTGGAGCGGGATAGGGACGACGCCTCACTCGCGTCTTTTCGAATTCTGGTTTCAATTTCAAGTCCATCTGGACCAGTTTTTTACAAGAAAGGGGAGGTGGCAAGGCGCCGAACACCTCCTCATAGGTCATCAGCAGTTTCTTCAGGCGGGGGTCAAGGTTAAGACTCTCCAGTTTCTGAAGGAAATCCTCCTCAGCATGGAGGTTGCTTTTTCCATGTTCTTTCTTTTTATGCCGATCAGCAGTTTCGGCAGGTACAGTACCATCGTCCCACTCAGGGGGACATTGCTGCCCATAGTGTAGAGACTACACTAGAGGTATCTCAGGATCAGGCAGTGTATAGGACTTGTCGTCCTCCTCAGACCAGATGGAGTATTTCCAGGTCTGTCTGAGGTATTGCAGCCGCTCTTGGCGCTCAATACCTTCGGCCTTCAGGTACAACAGCCGTCGAAGTTCTTGAGTGTCATGCTCAGACAATGGCATGTTATTAGCAGCAGGCCGTGCCAGAGCATCAGCACTCCGGGCCACGGGTTCACCTGTGTGCACAGGCTGCATGTGTAGCACTGGTTTCCCAACAGAGGAAGCGGGTTCAGAGGCTGACTCTAGATCTACCTCCTCTAGCAACAGCTGGGCCAGGAAAGCACTATGTTTTAGGTCAACACAGCTGGGATCAACAGAGGGAATAGTGCTGGCGATCTCAGACAGTTGGTCGTCAGCATCCTCTTTTACAGCTGCAGGTTCCAGATAGTCATCAGGAGACTCACACCCTGTAAGTGTGGCAGATAGGTGCTCAGGAGATTGATTTTTGAGATCATAAAGGGTCAGGCCACGATTTTCGGCCATGACCTCTTTTAGTAGCACCTGGTCCAGGTCACACAGGGGTACAGGATTGAGAGATCCATCGATGATGGACAGGAAACTGGCCCACTCAGGGGCCTGCATAGCTGTGTCTGAGTCCTCAGGCACATAGATGGGGCCGTCGGGGAGTTGCACTCTTCCCACGGTCATTCGGTCAAGCATACGGCGCCAGTAAGCATGTTCACCGGAGCAACCCCAGTCAGGGGTGCACATAACAACCCTTCCTCCCTCATAAGCGATCTTGGTTAGAACCTTCGCGAGCAGGGAGAAGGGAGGGTTAGCATACGCTAGGCCCATTGCTTTCCAGAAGAAACGGAAAGCATTGTTCATTTGTTTCGAGCAGTACAACTGCATGATGTGCTGTTGTTGGCTCGCAAACAATTCCACCTGGATCTCATCCAGGTTTACCTGAAGGGCCGCCAGTCCATTTTCCAGAACATGACGGGCCAATTTGGTAGTTTTCAGTTGGCTGCGTAGCGCAGCCCAGACTCTTTTCGTCCTGACAGCTCCAAAGGAACGGAGAATAGCCCACTGCCAAAGTCGCAGTGCAAAGAGTAAGGACGCTGTAGGGACAGCATTTTTACCTGGGGGTTTCTTCTTAGAAAGTCGGTGCCAATAACGATGTCAAAGGCGTCAGTGTCCAACACTCTGCAGTGTTGGGTCACGGTTTCGTCGCCCAGACATATGGTCGCATCGACCCCCCCGAAGGAATTGATGGTACGCCCATCCCCTACTCTTATGGCCACGGTCTTAGTTTTCCTGAAAGTTTTAAGCAGGCGCCGGGCCACTATGGAAAGTGTTGCACCGGTATCAAGCACTGCTCGAAAAACCTGATCCCCTATTTTCACGAGGATCCAGAAAACCAAGTCCTCCTCTTCGGAGCCGCCCCCCTATTCCTCATCAGGGAATTTCACATCCACCCCTGCAGCCATGAGAGACTTGGCCATCCAGGCCAAGCGCCTCTTCTTAGAATTATTCCCCTCAGGGGTAGCGTTATCCCCTTGGGGGCGCTTCTGGGGGACACCTGCGACAGGAGCGGGTGTAGCAGCAGGAGTAGGTGTAGCAACAGGCGCTGATGAGCGCCTCTGGGGGTTAGGGGGTCCAGTTTTGCCACCCCCCTTGCCACCTCCTTTACCTTTATCCCCATTCGGGGGATTTCTGGCGGGCGTCTGGGTCTTCTGGCGCTCCGCCTCCTGACGCTTGAGTTTGTCACTCTCGCGTTTCTTGATGTGGCATTCGTCCTCATAGTGACGACGTTTGCCACAGTAACCACAGGTGATGGTACACCTGAAGTGGTCCTGATGGGTCACAGTTTTCCCATCTTTAGTATGCTGCTGACGTTTCATCTGCAGCATACAGCCACTGCAGAGATCGCAGTCAGAGGCATGACAAGGTCCCCCGTCGTCATTGACAGGTCGGCAGTAAAACAGGGGGGGTGTGCCTGCATCAGTTGGAACCTCGTTCATGGCACGTAGGTTGCCCCTCCCTTTACCATCTCCCTGGTTGGTGTTAGTGGGATTTTTATGCCCCTTCCCTTCGCCACGTTCGGGGGTAGGGGTACCACCTCGTCCCAAATGCTTCTTGAGGAATTTCTCCATGTGAGAGTCATTCTCTCTCTCAAGAGCTAGCTCAATCAAGAGATCCACCAGTGTATCGTACGAGTGGGTCCTGCTCTTCCGCTCAGAGGTGGAGCGGCAATCATCCCACGTACGCTGGGGGATCTTACTCATGAGCCACAGGTGGGGCTCAGTGGCTCCATAGGAGCCCACGTTCATCCTCGAAAATAAGTACTCCAAGTCGCACACATACTCAGAAATTCGCGCAGCGAATGGAAACTCCGGGAGCATAGGTAGCTCCTCGATCTGTGTGCGTACGCTGAGGTCAGTCTCATAGACTGGGAATGTTTTCTCTAACCTCAGGAGTACCTCTGCCCAGGTAGAACAGGGTTTCACAATCTGTTTGACCTGTTTTTGCAAAAATTTCTTTTTGCATGAGCGTTTTAGCAGTGAACATTTGGTGGCCACATCCACATGGGATTGGCCAGTCAACAAAAGGAACTCTGCAAATTCTTCTGCCCATTCAGGCAGACTTTTGGGGTCGGACTCCGGCAGTTCCAGCTGGATGTTCGCCTGGGCAATTGGTCTGCCCGTCTTCCCACCCCCCGGAGTTAGGCCTGTAGGCGACACGCCGGCAAGAGGGGCCAGGGCTGACAGTCCTCTTCTCTCACTCTCTGTGACAGGCACGTCCTGTAGATCAGCCATAGGCACTGTCCTGGCACGGGGGTGAAAGGGGCTGGGGCAGGTGACCTTAGGCAACAGCCTTGAGACCCTTGATCTCTTGAGATCTTCGGCCAGGGTACTCAGCCCTGGAGAGAGAGAGGGCAACTCAGGCTTGGGTAAGGGTCCAGCAATACCCAGCTTTGCCTTAATGGCCTCTGATAGGGCCGTCACATCTGGATTTTCTGATCCAGACAGGAGTTTGGCCAACAGCTCGGCCGTGTGATCCAGGGCTCCGTAGGTTGGCCTTGGATGATGTTGTTCTTCGACTCGTGTTGGGCCCACTTCGGGAGCCCTTGGGGTTGGATAACATGGGCTTGGATACTCAGGTCTTGTTCGTCTTGGCAGGGATGCAGTGGACGGAGGACCCGAGTGCGCGTAGGATCCTAGGTCTGTACGTGGTATGGATCCATGTACAGCCAGTGGCTCCTCTCCATCTTCCCCACGGGTGGATTTGTAGTACTCCTGATGTAGGATGTACTCATCCATCTTCTGCTTCAGCTCCTCATACTCCTCAGGTCCTTCAATGGCAGTTGAGGATGAAGCTGGACAATTTGATCTTGATACTGAAGCAGCCACACGTCTGTGGAGGTGACTGAAGCTGTCTCCACCGTGTGCTGCTAAGGCCTCGGTTGTAAGGCCTTTATTCTCTCCCGCCCTTCTGCTTTCTGGATCTCCTTGGGACCCAGATGCGCCACTGAGATGATGTGGAGCTCGGTGTGGTGGTTCACTCATTGGGTGGGCCATGCTGCCCGTTTGTACTTGGACAGTTCGGATAGGCCAGGTCCTGACGCTTGGCGTGGACATGATGAACTTGTTGTTGAGCTTTTGTTCTGCACTTCTTCTCAGGGTCGGTTCAAAAGGTCACAAGGGACTGTCTCTGCTACCGGAAAGATGTCCTTGTTTTATGCCCTAGGTATTTTGATGATGTCCTGCAGGTTTTGTAGTTGTAAACCCAAACCAAAGCAGCAAGTAGAGCAATAAGAGGATGTGCATCGAATCAATGATTGGTTTTGGAATCCAGTGTAACACAGAAGGGCTGCAGATAGACAATGCAGGTTTATGCACATAGATTCAATCACAAATGGATAATACAAAAGGTTTTATATGAAAATTGGTCTGACTCTTGCCTCAAAGGTTGCAATAGGCACTTCATGTGCACTCTTTTGGGTGAAATGGTGCTGGTTAGGACTGAGGGGCATAGATGTCAGGACCACACAGAATATGACGTGGCCAAGCAACTGAATTCAGAAACAGTTACAAAGTAGGACCACAATAAGTGGTAGAAACAATTGAGTATAGGGGTCTTGGGGTGGGAGATTACTAGGCTTAACCTCCAAGGCCAACAAGCATGAAATGCCTGATTTTTTTTGGTATGTGCTCCATGAAGGAAGGTACCTCCACTCAGTTGAGTGGTAGGGGTGAACTTCATGGGGGGGCTAGGCTCACAACCCTAGTTACTTTGAGAAAGTGTACTTTAGGCAACAAAAGAGAGATAAAAACACTTCAGTTTGTCTTAGCATCAACAAAGGGTTTTAAGGGGGGCTTAGCCTGCATCTAGCCCTCCAAGAAAGACATGGCAGTGACTTTTTCTTACTGGGACAGCCTGTGTCAACGGCGGTGTGACGGCTCATAGGCCTCCGGGCCATGGGCCATAGGCTCTGGGTACCGCTTCACTTTGTGGAAACATCGTCCTGTCGGGCTAAGGCAGTACAGAGGTGGTGCTTCAAAGCTTGAAGCTGAATGACCTCAATATGGAGCACATTTCCCAAGAACATGGGCTATGCTACTTTCATCCCCTGTCCCGCGGCTTTGCCATTGAAGGAAGACCACCTTGAGAGGTGTGTGTGGGCCATGCACCAGGAACTCCATCCACATGAGATGGGCTACACTACACTACGCTACAATAAGTTCCTCGCTTCTCGCATTTATCTGCTCGTGATAGTTGCCAGCCTGAACCTCCTCTTTCTAGTGGTGCTTGAAAAATGGACTCCCATGCAGCACATGCTTGTTTAACAACACCACCGCCATAGCACAATAGTCATATATTTCTTCACCTTTGCTATCCACCTGGACCTCCTCTAGCATTTGGTACCACATGCTAAGCTTCAACATGGTCACATCACTAGGCTGCAGCAGGTCCACCTGGTCCCATGCCAGGCGTAGTGCCCTGTCTAGAAGCAAGGTGGAGGGGACTTGGAATTCACAATTCACCAGGGAAACCAACTCAGGCAGGGTTAAGGGGATGGAATGAAGTCGCTAGAAAAACGAGGATACTTCTCGTTTGGTGAGGGTGAGCAATTTTTTTATGGGGGTGGTCCTTAGTGAAAAAAAAAACACGCAAGTCTTTACAAACTCTCCTGGGGAGGCGGGTGACGGGGTCGACAGTGTCAGAAAAAAGACTGACGGCGACGAGAAAACATGCTGGGTGGTTTCATTTAGGGCTTGGACTTCTGTTTTGGTCATGTCCATGTACATGCCGAGTTCTTGGCCGGCCGTGTCAAAGATATGTATGAGGCCTTGAATGAGGGATGGGTCTGACCTGCGATACAACAGGTCATCAATGAAGGCTTGTCCCGTGTTGGTGAGATCAGTCGATGGGGGGGGGGAAAAGGGGGCGTTGAAGAGCAAGGCATTCAAGTACAAGACGAACAGCAGGCGGCACAGGGGGCAGCCCTGACGGACACCACAGAGCTGGGCCTACCGAAAGGGGGTCCCCCCCCCGATGAGGGGTGCGTCCAGGGTGTCACGGTAAAGCAGCCGATAGCACTGGATGAGCTCATCAGGCAGGTTGTAGTGTTCAAGCAGGTGCCACAACGTTGGGCGGACCACGCTGTTGAATGCCTTTTGAAAATCAATGTAGAGGTGGTATGAGTTGGGGTGTACCTGGAGGGCTTGGAGGACCGGGAAAATGTGGTCCGCCGTGCGGCGGCACTTGAGTCCTCCCATCTGGGAGGGGTGGACTAGTTTGTATTAGGTGGTGAGCCCATCCAGTTTGGCAAGTAGCCATTTGGCAATCAGTTTGTAACAGGAGTTGAGGATGGAAATGGGGCCGTAGTTTAAGGCTGAGTCGGGGTCGCCCTTTTTGTAAAGCATGGCTAAATTAGCGTGTGTCCAGTGCTGCGGCAGACCCTGAAGCGTTGATTTATTGGTAAGAGAAACCAGGGCCTCTTTACAAGAACGCTGAAGAAGGTGAAGAATGTAAAAATTCGTGCGGTAACCCCCCCCTGCCTCGTCAGGGCGTGCCTTCTTTAGAGTGTGCTCTAGCCAAGCAAGGGTGATTGGGGGGATTTTTTTCCGCTTGACATCTGCAGGGGCGCTAGGCATCTGGGGGATTAATGAATCCACAAAATCCTCGTCAGGGACGAAGTGGGGGTCGCCGCCGAGAGATTGTTGGGTGTCGCCCCGGATTTAGGCCACCTGCTTAGGGTCAGCTGTGATAGTACCTGCATCCGTGCGGAGGCTAATGCCAGAGCGTTTGTCCGGCTCTAAAAAATCGGCAATACTACGTTTGGGCCGACGGTCTTGAACCAATGCTCTGTGGACACTGGTCAGACGCGATTTTTCATGTGTGGCCCTGGCTTTTGCCGACTCCCTGCGAGATTCTTCGTATTGGCGTTCAAAGATGGGGGACCTCGCGGGAGGAAGCTGCTCGAGCAAGGTTTTCAGATGTTTGAAAGCTTCGGGAACATTGGGGGCGGATGGGGACGTGATGCTATGAAAGTGACCCGTGACTTCAGTGAAAAAAGCATCAGAGATGGGAACAAGAGAGTCAAGTGGAAGGTTTCGGAGGGCTTGCTTGTTTTGAGCGACTCAGGAGGTCCAAGGCTGTATTTTGGCCTCAAAGTCGTCCTTTTCCTTTTCATTGAGGCGCCTGAACACCGTTCGGACGGGCCTTGGGGGCAGGGCTGGAGACGGTAAGTCCAAAATGGCAGAAACTGGGTGATGGGTGGTGGAAGTGTTACCACTGTGAATGAAGGAGTCAAGAAGCGGGGAATGGGTCAGGAGGGTGGGGGAGGCCAGGAGGAGGTCGATCCGCTTTTGCGATCGGCGGTGGGAAGTCTTGTACCCAGTGAAGGCCAGTGATGTTGGGTTCACAGTATGGAATGTGTCCACCAGGCTTGGTGGGGAGGATGTAGTAGCCTGGCGTAGTCAGTGCCAGGGCGGGTCATCGGCGAGGCTGAGATCCAAGTGTGGGCAAGACAATGCATTCAAATCCCCCCCGAGGCAAAAGCCGGGATGGGACTTTAAAATCGAAGAGAGTAAGGCCTCAACCTCCAGGCGCTTGTCAGGTGGAACATAGGCGGAAACGAAAAGAATGGGCGGCAAGCCGGGCAGCGTGAGTGATGCGGCACACAACCAGCCTTCGGGGTTATGAAGGGCATACCGCCCGGCGTACGTGGCCAGGGCCGGGGAAAAAACAATCGCCGTACTGGTAGCGTTCTGGTTCTTTGGGATGTTGTAGAAATACTTGATGGAGTGGCCTCCGAAAAAGACTGTGTGTTGGGACAGTGGGAGGCTCGTTGAGCTCCTGGAGGAGTTGTACACCTACTCTCTGGCTTCACCCGTGAAGCGCGAAGGCGTCTGGGTGTTTCTCTTGGATGTTGTGACTTCGGATGTAAAGTGAGTCTTGTAGTGCGCCTATCGGGAGACCTTTAGACCGGCGATAGCCTTTTGATCGCCTTGGCGCGGTTTTGGGTGGCAGTAGTAGTAACTGTGGCAAGTCGGGAGAGGAGGGGAGGGGAGGACTGGTCGAAGTAGGACGGCACCGCAGGCGCCGTGCTCGGGGAGGAGGGGGTGTTCCTCTCGGCGAATGATGGGGGTGGTGGTTGGCACAACGTGAGGGAGGTAGGGTTCACGATCCGCCTGGCCTTGGGCTGGTGTTCGGTTGCTCCGCAAGCTGAGGCCGCCGTTAACCTTTGACGTTTGGAGGCTCCCATGGGCCATGTACGTCTCTTGAGAGCCGGGGGGGGAGGTTTGCACCAAGGTTGGGAGAGAGTGCGTGCAACCAATTCCGGGACACCGAAGCGCTGGAGGATGGCTGCCCTTTTTGCAGTGGAAATGGAGCGCTGTGGGTGGCGCACTCCACTGGCTTGCGTCATGGAGGCGACGAGGCGGGTTTATTGACGTTGCGCAGTGTGACGCTGAGGCAGTCTCCTCTTCTTTGGGCGCCTGCGGGAGTGTCGTCATGCTGACACGTTTCGATACCATGCGAGAACTTACTTCCTGAATCTCCCATCAACCACCTTGGTTGGTGAAACTCCATGAAGGATGTGGACTCCACAAGTAAAGCGCATGAGCGTTTGAACGAAGGGTCTCGTGTCCATGGCAAATAGAGTGTTCGGCGTGGCTGCATCGTCAAAGGATCTAAAGCACACAAGGCCCTTGGATTGAGTGCCTGTTGAGTGAGTATGGTAGAGTGCGTCTGAAGGCGTTTGCCAAATTTGGCACATGTGTGGACGTGTTTTGGCGCTTTCTCATCCCAAGTGTTGTGTGACGGCGGGCGTAGGAAAAAAGGAAGGCGTAGCATTAGAAGGTCTTCCATGATGTTGAAAGGATCTTGTGCCGACGTTGAAAACCATCCATTAGAGCGTGTGATGGCGAACAAGTTCGTCATGTCATCACTCCAGATGTCCAAAGACGGGGTAAAGCATTTATGGAATACACTTTCAAGGCATTTAGCCGACGGCATTGAGCGAGAAGAATCGTAAGCAATTTTCAATTCCGGCGAGATAATCAAGGTTTCCATGGGGCTTCTAGTGGCTTTGGCGTTTTGTTTCTCATTGGACCATTTGAACAGAGGAGTTGGCGACGCAAAAGGATATCTTTCAGCGTATTTTGAATAGGCCGTCCCAAGCGTTCCTAATCCGGCTGTGCTAGCAGGCTTGGATGGACTTTTCATGCGATTGTTGTTGAAGGCTTGTTTCGTAAGCATTTCAGCAAAGAAGACGGGTAGGATGATGGCAGGCGCAAATTGCAGGCAGCGATAAACCAAAGGCGGGCGTAAATCGAGAGGGTGTTAATCAATTTGGATGTTTTGCGGTATTTGCCCAATTTTTCAAATTGTCATTGGTGTTGTTCTCCAGCTGCTCGGAGCGTGCGAGCGACACCTTTTTTAAGAGTATATCCTTGATGAAGGCGTGGGAGGAGTGGGTGGCTTGAGCGGGAGAGGGGGCATAGTGTGGCAAGGGGTAGAGCAGAACATGAAGGTATAGGATGAAGAGGAGGGGCGAGAGGGGGAAGGCCTGTCGGAGACCTCTGGTTTGAAGACGGGAAGTGTATGTCTGGCCCTCAATTAGGGGGGAATCCTCGGGCTGGCTGTAGAGGTTTTGGAACAGGAGGATGAGGGGGGGGGGGCAGCATCCATGTGGCGGAGCACTCGCCATAAGGTGGGCTGGGGCACGCTGCTGAATGCCTTGTTGAAATCAATGTACAGGCTATATGATTGCGGTATGTGTTGAAAATTTGAGATTACCTGATAAATGTGGTCTGATGTGCGACGATTTTTGAGTCCACCAAACTGGGACGGGTGAATGAGATGGTTGTCGACGTCAAACGTCGATAGAAAAGTGGCGGCGTGAGTAGATAAGACTTTGTATATTGTGTCGAGAAGTGCTAACGGTCTGTAATTGGTCAGGAGTTCTGGGTCCCCTCTTTTGGACAGCAGTACAACATTGGCGTTCAACCAGCGAGGGCGGATGGGGGGATTTAAGTGGAGGTTGCATACGTGCCAAATAAATTTTTGCATGGGCTCGGGAGCACAGTGGAATACGTAGCCACTAGTGGAGTCACAGCCTCCTGCCTTCGTCGGCTTAGCACGAGGGATGTACTTGGTAAACTGACACCACTCTATGGGGGGGAGTGGCTGAGAGGTGACTTCAGGGGGGCAGGATGGGGTGTGCTGAAGGAAGTCGCGCTCCAAGTCGGGCGGGGGAAGGAAGCTGGGGTCGCCTCCAAGGTGAAGCAACGTATCGGAAAAGATGTTGGAAATTTCCTTCAAATTAGTGGTGCGTTTGCCAAAGGTAGAGGAGTTCTTCATGGCGAGCGTCGGGGGCTCGGAGCGCTGCAGGGCTTCAGCGAGCGTCTTCTTTACTCTGGTGCACTGCAACAGGCATCTGTGTACCTTGCTGTTCCGTTTATTTTCCTCCTGTTTGGCACATTTCGAGATGTGGGCATTGACTTCCACCATGGTTGCACTGAACGAGGGGTGGGAGAGGCTGGGTAGAGCGCGGAGGGCTGCCTTGAGTTCTTTAACCTCTCGAGGGTGGGCTGGGCTTTTTGAGGTGTTTGAGCGAGTCAAAAAAGTTGGCCGTCTCGCGCAGAACCTTGTCCGTGAGGCCCTGGACGGAGTCCAGCGACATTTGTGACAGCTGGCCATTCACCTGATCGCACCATGGAGCTAGGGGCTCGAGGGATCGTTGGAAGAGTTCTCTTTCGCGAGCCTTTAACTTCCGGAAGATTTTCCGTTGGAGCACCGGCTGGTCGCGAAATGGGAGGGGGGGGGGCGTGGCATGGAAAGTGGCTGGGTGCTGACTTGACAATTTGTCATGCACAAGAATGTCGGCGGGAAGTGGGTTGATGTGTTGGGCCGCCAGGGTGGAGTAGAGAATCATGTCTATTTGGGATTCGCTGGAGTGACGCGCTGGGGGTAGCGTGTGTATGCGCGGCGCGAAGGGTGAAAGCCTCGAAAAGCGTCAACCAAGCGGGGGGGGGGGTGGCCCCGACCTTCGGGGCAAGCCAATCCCACTCTTGGGCGCTGCACATATTGAAGCGGTACCCAGCACCCATGGCCCATGGCCCGGAGGCCTGTGAGCCGTCACGTGAGCCGTCACACCCATGCGGAAGCCGTTGACACCGGCCGTCAGCGGGATGTCCCTGTCCTCTAATCAGCGGGATTTGGAATCTGATCCTTAACCATTGAATCGATGTAGAATTACCATAATTTTACTGTCTTAGTCGATTTTCAGTTGGAAATGGGTGAAATATCCGATTTCTACCGCGATTTCTGATTATCGTGAAATCGCCGCCTGTTGTCGCCTGTGCGCGCGCCTTCGTCGCTTCGCCGTGGCGAGTTTTGTGATGGATTTTTCTCGAGTACCTTTGAGGTTCCAAAGGAACTTAAGGGCTGGATCTAGAGGATTTTTCTTGCACTTTCGTCTGGTGTGCTCACCAGAATTTTTCGCTGTCGCGTCTGAGAGAAAATCAGCGCGCAACCTTTTCCGTCGATCGCTCGAACTCATGGTTGTCAGGGACCATGAGTTTGGACGGAACCCTACATCCCCCCCCTATGCCTCTCATCCATGCCCCTTTCACGTGGGCATATCACCCTGTATAGGGAAGCGGGCAATAGGGATGTTTTAGGCAGCATATGGGTGTTGTAAACCCAAGTCGTTTGCGTGCGCAAACGGTAACTTTGTGGCCTTGTGAGCATGAACGTCAATAACCTAACACAATGCTCACAAGACCAAAAGCCCTACGCCATTTTCGTTTTTTGGAGCCAACTCAACGATGCCTCCACGCAATATAATGCGTACCAAAAGTCCTTTTTTGAAAAAGGGCAAAATTTGGTCGAAAATTAGGCCAAAATGGCCAATCTCCCGAGGCTCGTGCTCGAAGCCTTTGGGGAGTTGAGCCTTGAATCAAGACAATATGTAACGTAGAGACCACAAAGAACATCATGGATGGCTTGGTTGATTACTGCAAGCTTGTCTTCCATTTTATATAATGTCGCCTTTTGAGCACACGTGCCATACTGCCTCTATGCACACGCGCTCATACGCAAGCACCAATGACACGAGTGGGCGGAGACAATCTAACCATAGTGGGCATGTTTGAAGGCACCTACTATGGGCCTACTCCAAAAATGTTTACTCACATTTTTGCTCCTCAAGGTCCCAAAGATATGTACATGCCAATATCGCCGATTTATGGACTTTTTTCCATAAATAGTGTGCTTCAAGGATTGAGGTGTTGAAAATGTCTCTATTATGCTTTGAACCTCAATCCTTGTTGCAAAAGGGAAGCAAAGCTTCAGTTTGCATCCATGCAAAAGCTTGAGGCTCGTATCTATAGTGATACGGAGATACGATTTTTCGTGTGACCACTTTTTGGTGAATTTTGGCCGTTTTGCCCAGAATGGCCACAAACCCCCTCTCCCCCTGATTTCACCCCCGAGGTTGCGTGCACCACTTGACCAAGAATAAGGGCGATTCGGAGAGGGCACATAAACCTGCATCGAATGGGGTGTTTCCCCATGTGGCCTCTCCTCATGAAGGGAGAATTGTGAGTCACCCAATTTGGGGTATGTTGCCATTCTGCCCCATTTGTGTGTCATTTTTTCTCCAATGGGGAAAATAGCTAGAGGCGACCATGAGGGTTGGCAAGTGGCATATATTGGGACCTAAGTCCCATGTGTCTATAGCATCTTTATTTGGGAGGATCCTCGCCGTGGCCATGGAGATATGGAATCATGAGTGCGGGCCATTTTGGCCAAATTTTGCTGTTTTTGCCATTGTATGCCATATTGGAACTACCATACCTCCATGGGGCACAGGATCTAGTCAGGAAGAAGGGGCCATTATTGTAGCATATGACGAAGGGTTGAACGCCCTTGGGTTTTGTGTTTGCTCCTCTGGCCCATCCGGAGGTTTTTAACTTTTGGTGCGATGCATGATCCCCCCCTTTGCACCGCATGCTGTTTTCTGCCCCATCCGCGTGTTCATCCCCTCGATGAACAGCAGGCAGCCAGCGTGGCAGCTGGCCATAACCCAGTGCATGGGACCAAAGGGGATATCGAGGGTTGTGAATCAAGGCTTGGCGCATCAAAATCGCCAAAGCTTCCTACCCTGGATGGTCGCCCGAGACGGCCGATTTTGCCATTTTGGCAGTTGTGGACCCAGTTTGGGTCATCACCACGCCAAGGGCCATGGAGATATTTGAGAGCCAAGTACATGTGAGTCTCAGTTAGACTCCCAGTGGATCGCATATGGAAAGGCGGATCTGATCTCCAAGCTGGCGTGGAGATATACCATTGGGGACACCCCCGATTTTGGCTCATTTTGAGCAGCCAAAATGACCCCCTTTTTGGACCCCAATTTCACCCCCCCGTGTGGTCAATTGGCGGCCCCATATCTCCATGCCCTTGGAAAGCCCGGACCCAATTTCAAGTTGTACACTCAGATATAAGTTATAGGTCCTGCCTCCTACCCTGTGAGCCATTGGCCTTGCCCTGGTCAGGCGGAGCACCCGTGGGAATGATGCCAATTTTGATGATTTCCGCATCATGACCCCACTTGGCGAACCCGGGGCGCCCTGATCCCAGGGGCTCAGAGGGAACCAGGTTGGGTGAGGGCTTCAGAGAGCTCATACTCGAAGGGCATGGGGTCAGTTACCTCGTCCCTACCTCTGGCGGGCCGGGACAAGGGGTCCATTTTGGAGTTTTTTGTGCTAACATCAGTCTGGGCTGAAACAGCGCATTTTGTGGTACCAACTCCTAGGGGATAATGGCGGGGCCTTCTCTCCGGCTCAGAGGGGAGTTGGGACCTGCCGTTAAGGGAGCATAGGGAGCCACTGTTGGTTGTCCTTGGAGTTCCTTGGCCTCCAGGAACTTCCCTTCTGGGTGTGCGGGACACCCTCCCCTATCGGCAGGGTTTCAGGGTCCGGACTGAGCAGGGCATGGATTGTGTTTGAGCCCCCGCCCCTGCCAGCCACTCAGAGGGTCGGACCTGGGATTGGGATATGAGTTGGGATTGAGTGTATATTGTCCTGTGATGCACTTACCCCAGTCCAGTCCTCACCCCATGTGTACATATCCTGATGTGTTGCTGTACATACTTTTGTTCCCTTGTTTCAGAGTGGCAAGGATCCTGAAACGCTTTGTCACATGACACGAGCATGAGGATGCCCCTGTGAGCGCAGTGCTTTGCCTGCCTGCTTGCTTGTGCGTGTCCACCGCAGCGTCCCGTGGCCAGGCCCCCCACGGGAAAGCGTCAAAAGCGTTTCACCGCCGCGGGGTTACCCATCCCTCGCGTGCCACTCGGGGCCGCCTGAACCCCGAGCACCACGGGCTTCGCAGCGCCGCCCGAAGCATCGCCCCGAGCGTCAGCAACAGCGCCGAGCCGGTGAAGGGGGTGTAGCGACCGGAACTCCGACATCAGCGAGTTCCTTCGGCCGACCAGCACCGTCCGCACTCCCAGCTGCATCACCCACCTCCACAACCAACATCGGGCGTCCTGGTCCCAGCCCTGTAGATAGAGTGGACCGCAACAACCGCTTCAACAGCCACCCCCAGGGACTAGTCCATCGAGGGGAACGAGCGCCGATGGTGAACTGGCAGGGGGCGGGCAAGACGTGGCCGCAGCCCCACCCCCATGCTGTGTACCTGCTGCGTGGGTTGGTGTGGGATCAGCACTACCGCCACAGCAACCCCCAGTGCGAAGGCGGCATGCCCGGGAGCTTCGAGCTCCGCGTGGATATGGGCGCTGACCGCCTGCAGGCAGTGGAAGACTGGCTGCGGGCGGAAGGATACGCCTACCGCTTCCAACAGAAGCGCTGGAGGGTCTGGACCCGCCCGGACAGGCCCGGCGAAGGGCTGCGGTCGACGGGATTGAGGATGAGGAGAACCCCAATGAATACCCGTCGGGCGCTACGATCGACGTCTCTATATGGGACATGATCGAAAAGAAGTTCCGGGAACCGGGGGACGAGCGTACGCTGCAGGGCAGCAACAGCGGCACGTCCCCTGGGAAGGAGAAGCAATCCGCCGGGGACAAGAAGCGGGACAAGAAATGGCGGGAGTACCAGGAATCCCTGGCCGCCGAAGCCGCCCAAGCCGCGGAGAACAAGACCAAGGGCGCAACCCCAGCCCCCAACCCCCAACAGGCCGGTGGCGGTCATCACCCCGGCCACACCACCCTTGGCGACTTCCTCGAGGTCGCCAAGAAGGCCAAGGCCAAGCCCCGTCAGCTGCACCTGAGGAAGTCAGGACCCAGCAGCAACGTGGAGTCGGCCCACCGTGGGAAAATGCCGGCTGACGAGGCCAGCTCCAGCAGCAGCGTCGCTCCCGGCCAAGGGGACGTGGCCCGCGCCTGCGAGCGCGCCTGTGGGGTGCCCTGCAACCTTCGAATTGCCTGGCAACGGGCCACGCAGCAGAACCCTGCTGTGAAGGGTGCCGTCGGCATCGCCCGGGCGGAGGCTGCAGAGTGGGGCAGAGGCATGGCCTTCCATGCCTCGACCGTGGCGGCCATTGCGGCCGGACTCACGGCTGCAGCCGCACAGGAGGCAGCGACTGCCCAGGTCAGGAGTGAGGTGGCGGCAGCCGCCCAGGAAGCCTGCCTGGCCCAGGAGGCCATTGCCCGTAAGGAGGCCGAGGTGAAAGCGTTGGAAGAGGCGCTTGCCCAAGAGAGGGCAAGGAAGGAGGCGGAGGAAAGGGCCCACGCCGAAGCTACGGCCAAGACCCAAGCGGACGCCACCAGGAAGGACGCCATCGAGGCCGCGCGACGGAAGGTCGCTGAGGAGAGGGCCAAGACGGAAGCGGAGCTGGCAGTGTTGGAAGACGAGAAGGTTCGGCTGCAGCGGGCTCAGGAAGCCGAGGCTGCCCGTGCCCGGGAAGAGGCCGAAAGGCGAGCTGCCGCTGCCACGGCCGCCGCAATGAAGGAGGTGGAGGCCAAGCTCCAGCGCGAGACACCCCCGGGAGGATCCAGAGTGGAGACCCTTCGAAAGCTCTTCAAAGGAGACGCCTCCTCCAAGATGAAGCTGGACCTGGAAGAGGACGACACGGGCCGCAGTGGGGACAGTGGCCCCACCGCCCACTGACGAAAGAGGGGTAAGGGGAAGACCCCCGAGCGGGCACGGAGGCCAGCGGACGGACACCCCCACGACTCCGACCCCTTCCTCACTGCCAGCGATGGGGATGGACAAGACCGCCGACGTCGCCGGGGAATGGCTGGCGGAGGAGGCGGAGACGTCCCCATGGAGCCGGAGGGTGAGAGTCAGGATCTCCCTCCTCACTACCAGAGCTCGGAGTCCACAGCGTGCGAGACCGAGACGGCCAGGTGGGGCGACATGGACCAGGATGAAGACATGGACTTCGGTTACACGGAGAAGCCCCCATCCTCGGACCCACCGAGGCGACCCGGCGGAGACCCACCGGGACCCCCTCGCGGAGGCCCGTCAGGACCCCCTGAAGGACGTCCACCAGGTGGAACCCCTGGAGGTGGACCACCTGGCGGAGAGGACCCCCTGGACGGGCCGGGCCCGGCAGAGTCCCTCCTCGAGGACCCCCTGGGGACCCGGACGGCTCACCGGAAGATGGTGGCCCGCTATCCGCCTGGCGGTGGATAGCCAACCTCCGCATGAGGGTCCAGTCCCTCGAGCGCGATGTAGGCACGGGCAAAGGCGAAATGATCCGCATCGCCAGGGTTGCCGCGGGCGCACAGAGGGAACTGGACATCGCCAAGACGGAGATGGTCAAGATCACCAAGGTCGCCAGCGCCGCCCAGAGAGAACTGGACATCGCCGGGGGCGAGACCAGGTCGCTGAACAAGGTCCTCAACGGCCTGCAGCAGAGGTTGGACGAGCTGGAAGCCCGTGGGAGCGTCAGCAGCGACCACCCACCCCTGGAATCCGGCTCGTCGGACGACGGCTGGGGGCCTGGACCAGGTCCAGGCAGAGCCCACGCCCCCGGCGGAGCCCCCAGGAGTCGCCCCAGCGCCAGTGTCCCCTCTCCCAGCGCCCCCCCTCATCACAGCGCGGGCCGCCGCAACGAGCGTGTGTTGCCCGGCAGTGGTAGTGAAGAGTGGCGTGACGAGTGGCTCAGTGCGGAGTACCACAACCGCCGTGCTCCACTGCGGACACCGGTACGTCCCCAACGCCCCGCACCAGTCCCAGAGCCAGTTCCAACGGCTGGAGGGCGATACGGTGGACTCAGAGACGAGGTCCCTGGAGGGGTCGTGGAGTGGGATGTCGACAGAGGCGAGGAAGACCTGGAGGAGCTCGGCATCACCCTGATGCGTGGTGTACGACGGGAGGCCGCTGAACGCAGCCGCTGGCGCCGTGATGAGGAGGTGTACATGGAAGGAGTACGGCGTGAACATCTAGGTTCAGCGTACATGGAGGAACCACGGCGCAGCCATATGGATACCGCGGAGGAGATGGAAGTGGCGGCCGTGGGAGTCCGTGGGGGACGCCGATGGGAACCTCGGTTGACCTCGCGGCCTGGGTTCATGGTCTCTAAGGCCGCGGATGCCGCCGTGTGGGAAGACCTGAAGGACATCATGACGCGTTCCCGTGGGGGGCCGGCCACGGGACGCTGCGGTGGACACGCGCAAGTGAGCAGGCAGGCAAAGCACTACGCTCACAGGGGCATCAATGCGCTCATGTCATGTGACAAAGCGTTTCAGAATCCTTGCCAGTCTGAAATGAGGGAACGAAAGTATGTACAGCAACACATCAGGATATGTACACATGGGGTTAAGACTGGACTGGGGTAAGGGCATCACAGGACAATAGACACTCTATCCCAACTTGTATCCCAATCCCAGGTCCGACCCTCTCAGTGGCTGGTGGGGGCGGGGCCTCAAACACAACCCATGCCCTGCTCAGTCCGGACCCTGAAACCCTGCCAATAGGGGAGGCGTCCCGCCCAGCCACAGGCGAGTTCCTCGGAACCAAGGGGCACCAAGGCCAACCGACAGTGGCTCCCTATTCTTCCTTTATTGGCAGGTCCCAACTCCCCTCTGAGCCAGAAATATGGCCCCGCCATTATCCCTCAGGACTTGGTAGCTGAAAATGGGCTGTTTCAGCCCAAACTGGAATTAGCTCAAAAATCTCCAAAATTGACCTCTCGTCCGGACCCGCCAGAGGTAGGGATGAGGCAACCGACCCCATGCCCCTCGAGTACGAACTCTCTGGAGCCCTCATCCAACCTGGTTCCCTCTGAGGTCCCGGCATCAGGGCAACACGGATTCGTCAAGTGGGGTCATGATGCCAAAATCACCAAAATTGGCGTCATTCCCATGCGTGGCTCGCCCGGCCAGGGCAAGGCCAATGGCTCACAGGTTAGGAGGCAGGGCCTAGGACTTTTATCTGAGTGTACCACCTGGATTTGGGTCCGGGCTCCTTGTGGGCAAAGAGAAATGGGGCCGCCAATTGACCACACGGAAGGGGGAAATTGGGGTCCCAAAATGGGGTCATTTTGGCTGCTCGAAATGAGCCAAAATTTGGGGTGTCCCCGATAGTATATCTCCATACCGGCTTGAAGATCAGATCTGCCATTCCATACGCGATCCACCGAGAGTCCTACAAAGACTCCCATGCACTTGGCTTCCACAGATGTCCATGCCACTTGGCGTGGTGTCGATCCCAATTGGGTCCACAAATGCCAAAATGGCAAAATTGTCCACATTCATTTTGGGCTAGCGCCCTAACGAAGGTTGCTCCACTTCGCCCACGTGGTGTGTGAACCATGGGGACCAATATCCATATCACCCATATCATATATGGTCCATTGGTCCAAGCGTCCGGCGTGCACGAAGGTCAGAACATGGTGCACGGCGGGCAGCAAAAGTGGAAAATTGCTCAAAATGGCCAAAGATGCGCACACTCATGGTTGGGGCAAATGAGGCACATGCCCGACTCGGACCAGAGTGTGCCATAGGATTGGTATCAAGTCATATGTGTCCAACATATCTTTTGGGCGTCGCCCAACTCCTCCGGTTTTGGGAATGGCAGGGTCGCCAACTGAGCCCATGATTTGGGATGGTCCCAAATCGCCAACATGGCGGCCACGGTATGCCAAAGTCAAGAAGAATTATCCGCCGGGTCCATGATATGTTGGGGACCGAAGTATGTACCTTCATAACATACTTGGGTCATGATGTCAATTGAGCGCAACGTTGAGATACACGGTCGCCACTTGACATCATGACGGGCCAAAAACGGCAAAATTGGCACAAAGATACACAAAAGTGCCTTGAAAGGTGCACAATTATATTATAATATCTTCGGCTTGGATCGTGCAATCAACTAATCCCTCTAAACATAATGACTTGACACCAATAACCTTCGATTCCACATATGTGCTCCACTTGGGGCGCTTTGAAAGGTTACGAGCGCTACTTCCCAAGTGGGCACATGAAAATATGGAAAATTGCAAAACACACACCTTGCTCCCAACGCATCGCTTCGGGATCGCCACACAAGCTTCCCTTCACGAAGGTTAGGCTTGCAATCGATCGTAGGGAGTATGGAGAAGGGGCTTGCACAATATGAGGTCCATTGGTGGGTCCATCTCTCTTAGCCTCACGCGCCAAATGGGCACGCAATACAACACATGGCACATACCACATATTGCCCCAAAAGGTAGCTCCCACCACGATATGTCATGCCCCTCCAAGGGCATAACTTTGTGTCAATCGCTCATAGGAACTGAAAGAGAGTTCCTATGCAACACCAACACTTGCGCGCTACACTCGAAAGTTATCTTAACGCCCGCAATACCATGGCCATAGAGTTATAACGCAAACTCTACCCTCTTGACCATAATCCATTACACTAGCGCGCACGTGTGGAGACGCAAGGCATATAATGCTTCCTAAATTCTGTCGGGAGTATTGTGAATACATCCCACGTTTTCTTATTGTCATTCCTCGCAAGCAACACGAGATATGACCTTCACAAGTGGCCTCACGAATCAACTTTGTTTTGCCCATATCTTTAAGACAAATGGAGGGCAGGATAAAAGGAAAGTTGATTCGTGCATAGGGAAGCACGTAGGTCCACTTGAAAGAGGTCAAATCAAGTGCGGGGATGTCGAAGTCGAAAATCCGATTTCGACATCCTGAAAAATTCGGATTAAGGTTGCGAGTGTAAGATGTGAAAATTGCGGAAGCATCCATGCAGGTCCTGAAGACTTTGGAGCCTCCGTGACGGATTGCGTTAAAATTTCCATTAATAACAGTTAAACTGGCGGTTACGGTAAAGTCGCGATCCAACCGCCAGCAGTCAAAACAGTGAGTATCAGAACGGAAGCGTAAAGATTGACGGAAACAATATGAAAAAAAAAACTTTGTTGATTCCTGATATTCTGATACACAAATCTCCGCTGGCGGTGCATCGGTTGCCGATGCGGGGCTTTACGGCACGGAACACGCTCCCGCCGGGCTCGCACCGGGCGTCAACGGGCGCCTTCCGTACATGGGGTTAGTGGACCAGAGACCGGTCTTCCCTTCCGTACATGGGGTTAGTGGACCGGAGACCGTATGCCCTAACCTAGCCATGGGGTTCTTGGTACCGCTTCACCCCCCTCCTTAGAGCAAACCCTGGGGGGGGCTCGATAACACCCACGCATGGCAGCGGGTACCCAGGACCACTTCCTGAAGGGGGGGGGGGTGTCACATCCTCACTTCAGGCTGATTCAGGGTAGGCTGCCCAAATTCCACAGTAAGATAGGTATGATGCTGTAAAAGCTCGTAGCACATGTATAGTATCAAGTATCAAGTCCCGGGTCCTGGCGGCGATTGCTCGGCATCCAAAGGACCCGTTAACCCATACCAGGCGCACCGGGTGCCGGCTGCTACGGTCACCACCACAGTGGTAGTGGCATACACGGCCAACATAGGCGACACACGACGACCGAGATGGTCCCACAGGTCGAGAGCGACCACAAAGATCCATCAGGCTATTCCAAGCTTCCCAAGGCCCGCCGACTGGGGAGAGTCCCCACGGGTCCTTCCTCGGGCGCACCATGTCCATATCCATACGACGCGAGTCCAGAGTGATACAGCCGAACTCCTTAAGGGATCTTAAGGGAGCTCCTCCTGAAGGGATCGGGCATCAAGGCCGTCTTTTCCCTCGCCCTATTACCACGAAGGCCATACATGAGGGAGTCCTCATGCAGTGTGGGCGGAGGCGTCGACTCCTCAAACCACCAGTTTCCCAGGCAGACTGACGGAGGTCAGGAGCACCGGAGGCCGCCATCCGACTGCAAGTGCGTCTGCGAATCGGTAGGCTCACACTGGGACTGACAGTGGCGGACCGCTGGGAGTGTAGTCAGGCAACTGGGCTTCCCGCCTGGCGCCATCAGGATCTCCACATCACAGCGAATAGGGCAACACGGTATCACGAGCACTCAAACAGTAGAATCTGTACTCAGGTACTGGTCCAGGCTGGACCAGGCTGTAAGAACATGTACACGGCGACTCAAGGCGCCTTTCTATACGATTCGCATCCCCTTGGGGAAAAAAAAACAGTCCACATCTTGGCGATGGGCTGACAAAACTGGACATACAGAAGCACATATCCTGGAGGGGCGGAAAAGCAAAACAAGCGGGGTAAAGAGGCCTGTAAACACACTCCGAACAGAGCGCCAAACCACGCCCCGGTTAGGATAAGGCAAATGCAGGAGGGTGGACAGGATAACGCCTGAGTTCAGGCATATATAGTCTCGAGACACACGTCGACTGGTCTGGATTCCGCAAGTGCCATGGAACCAGACCACACACCAAAAATCGCAATGCCGATGACAGCGGCATCCGTTGCGCAACGTCGTATGGGCTTCAAGGCCCCAAGAGCTCAGAAAATATGAAGGTCAGTCGCCCTACCTGGTTTCCCAAGGATTCAGCAGGGGGGGAGTGACGAATAGAATTGAAGAGAGGGGCCATCCTCCTCTGGATTCAGCAGGGGGGGGGTATATGGCCACTCTGATGGTAGGTCACCGAAAGATGAGAGAGAGCAAGCAAGTGAGGGACGATCCGTCGGCCTCACAAGCGCCTCAAAGCACATCAGGGGAGAGCTCAGGGCGCTGATCAGGCACCCCTGGCTGCAATCGCCCGGGTGAGTGCTGCCAAGTCCGAAACGTGGATCTTGGTCTTGTGCTTGCGGATGTACTCCATGAATGGAGTATTGACCCGCGGCACGAACGAGGAGACAGGTTCCCAGGTGTCGTGGGACGGCCCATAGCCTCGCCAACGAACCTTGAACTCCAGACCTCCGGGTGCCGAGACCTTCGGACGCTGAGCAAGGATCTTCTCGACTGTATAGTCGTCCTGCTCAGCATAGTCGTCGTCCGAATCGGCCTCATGTGCGGCGTAGCTCAGGGACACATGTTGGCCACGGAGGTCGGGTTCCCGCACACGGAGTTGACTCTCGTGGCGCTCCCGGAACTGTCCGTGACCCACCTTGATGCGGTAGGTGTCCTCACCAATCCTGCGGACCACCTCGCCGGGTGTGAACCAGGTCTTGGTTCGGTGGGTGCCCATAGGGCGGGGTCTGATCACCCACACCGGGTCTCCCGCCCTGAACTTCTGCGCTGTTGAGCTTGGGGCGGACTTCTGACGCTCAGCATGCTCCTTCTCGAGCTGCTGGCGGATGTCCCGCGCCGTTTGCTCTTGCCGCGCGAGGAATTCCTTGGCATCCATGGCCATGCCATCACCAGACAAGGGAAGTCCCCTACCCAGGGGGTCCCTGCCGAACAGAATCTGGTGAGGGGACAAACCACCTGGTGTGGGGGTGTCATGATGGGCCTTCAGAGCAGGCCACATCTCCTCGAACCAGTTCCGACGTGGATGGGTGATGTGGATCTTGCGCAGCTTCTCGAACAGCTGCCAGCCAGCCACTTCAGCACGGCCGTTGGACCGGCTGAGATAGGCGACGCTCTTGGCATGACGTATCCCCATGAGGGAACACATAGCCTTGAACCAGCCACCAGTAAACTTGGGCCCTCGGTCACTGCAAATGGTGCGGGGGATGTCAAAGACGGTCAGCCAATGACGAATCATCATGACTGCCACTTCCTTGGCAAGCAACCCCTTTTTGCGTGCCGGAACGGCTACTACGTAGCCACTGTGGCGATCCACGCAGAGAACCACACAGTCAAAGGTCTCCTTGCCAATGTGCACTTCGGGCATGGAGAAGACGTCCATGGCCACGCTCTCCATGGGCTGGTCAGGAACCGGGGTCCATTGGGCTTCCCCCTTGACGTTCCGGTTGTCGGGATTGCAGGCCTGACAGACCGAGCAACCCTTCCTGACCTTCTTGATGGCGGTGTAGAGAACGATATGGTCGATCTCGAACCGACGCTGCATGTCAAGAGCTTGCTTCTTGACCCCTGGGTGCAGCATGTGGTGGTGCCAAGCTTCACACAGCTCGAGCACCCGGGACTCTGGTACTAGCAGCTTACCATTCCGGTAGAGCTGGCCATCTTCCTCAGTCAGCCCCTTTGGCCACTTCTGCCCGTCATCAGGGTCGGTCACAGCCCTATACTCGGCCGCAAAGGCCTCAGACCTGGCGTAATCGTCGGTCCAGTCGTCCTGGAGGCAAGACTCCGGGAAGAGGTGCTTGTCGGACTCAGCTCCCTCAGGGGCGAGTACTCTGACCGCTCTGCTCACCCTCGATGCGAGGGGGGCATTTGCAGCCATGACGACGAAGCATTTAGCACCCTCCTCCTCCATCAGGCGCTCCATTTCGATGATCCTCTTGGCTTCAGCGGTCTCAGCCTCATCGCCATGGGCAGAGATGTCCGTCATGCCCTTGCTGGCGGGATAGGCCCACCTACTGAGACAGTCCGCCACGGTGTTATCCTTTCCAGGAATATACACAACCGTGAGGTCGAACTTGGCCAAGGTCTCATGCCATCTTGCCCGTCGGGAGGCAGTACCTGAGGGGGTGTCCACGTGCTCCTTGTGCCACGACTGCAGACTCTGATGGTCGGTGCAGACGGTGACGGGATGGAGGGCTATGTACCCAGCCCATTTCCTGAGAGCCATGACGATGGCATACGCCTCCTTTTCACGGGGCGTCCACGTCCGTCTCTGGCCTTCCGCCAGGACTCGGCTCCAGAAGGCCACGGGCACGTGCCTCCCGTCGTCAAGCACTTGCTCCAACACAGCGCCAATGGCGTAGTCGGAAGCGTCGGTGCGCAGGACGAACCCTCGGTCGGGATCCACGAGGTGCAGACCCACTGCGGATAGCAGCGCCTGCTTCATCCCCTCAAAGGCATGGTCGGACTCAGCTGTCCAGACCAGAGCCTTCTTGGACCCCTTCTTGGTCTCCTCTCGGTTGCCCTTGAGCATGGTCGTCATGGGGGCTGCATACTCGGCATACATTTTGATATACCCCGAGTAGTAATTGCAGAACCCCAGATACGCCCGTAGCTCAGAGACTGTTTTGGGCTTTTCCCAGTGCTCAATCGCAGCCACCTTGCCAGGTACGGGCTTTCGCTGCCCGTTCCCGACTACGTGGCCCGCAAAGACCACCTCGCTTACCGCAATGGTGGCCTTGTCACTGCTGCCCGTGAGTTTGTGCCGAACCAGAAGGTCCAGCACTCGAGTGACGTCCCTCTCATGTGCCTCCAGGAGCTCCTCGTAGCTCATACTGGGGTCCCCGGACGCGATGATCACGTCGTCCACGAAGGGGTCCGCACAGTCGCGCACCGGCTCAAGCAGGTTCTCCAGCATCCGCTGAAAAGCCGCATTGCCGTTGGTAACGCCCATGGGCATCACCTTCCACTGGAGAGGTCCAGGTGGGCTGCTCATGGCTGTGCAGGCACGGGACTCCTCGGCGAGAGGCATCTGATGATAACCATGTTTCAGGTCAATCACCGTGAAGATCCTCCGCCGGTGTTGCTTTTGCAGCATGTCCTCAATGAGGGGCAGCGTATAGCTGTCGTGCTGCGTTTCGGCGTTTAGGCCGCGGTAGTCGACCACGAGCCGCCACTCACCGGCAACCATCTTGAGGACGACGAAGCACGGAGAGGCCCATTCTGAGTGGCACGGCTCGAGCTAGCCTCTCTGGATGAAGTCACGGAGGATGTTCTCCATGGCCTCTTTCCTCTCGCCCCTCAGGGCAAACTCCCGGTGCCGATACACACGGGGGTCCTGCTTCAGTCGTATCTTGGCCTCGCCATACGGTCCACGTACCGGTGGAGGAAACACAGGCTTTCCGCTGAAGAAGGTCTCGCCATACTTCTGCTTCAGCCTGGGCCTAAATGCCTGGATCTTGGGGCAGTCATCGGACTCCGCCTTGGCTTTTCCGGGCACTTGAACCACGGAGCTTACTTGAGGGGTAGCTACTCCGCTCGCTTTCGGCTCAGGTGGTCTTCCCAGGTAGCCCAAGGGGCCATCTCTGGTCTTGCCTCGGAATAGATCACCGTAGGTGGGTGGGTTACCCCCGATTGGCTCGTCCTGGCTGGACAGGTGGTCCAGTACCCTCCTTACGAAGGTATCTCCATCGTAGGAACCAGAGACGATCGAGTCCACTTCCCACCAGGCTTTGTCCTGGCCTTTGCCCTCACGCTGGTTTCCCCAGTCGTGAAAGGGCTGATCCATATACCCCTGAACCAGATCCCACTCCTCTTCAGTGAGGGGCTCTTCCGATTCCGATTCTTCGATGTCAACAGGGGGAACCGCAAAGCATTGCCTCCAGGGCTCTGCTGTGATACGGTTGACACACACGAAGTCCGTGGTGTCGGCCTGATCAAGGCCCCCATCCACATAGTGGAATTCCGTTGGCCATCTCTGGGGTGGCATGGGCTGTTCCTTAGCGTCCTGATAGACACTCTCTCCAGCCGGTAGGACGACCTTGTTTAAGGTCATGTTGGTCAGTGAGGCTACCCAATGTCGGGTACTTTCCTCCTCGGTGCATCCCATAGGAACAACCAGCACTGCCTTGGAGCGGTCCTTGCGAATCTTCGCTATCGCTCTTGGAATGTCCCATCGAGGGCAATGGATCCACATCAATCCCTGATGCGGACCCCAGTGCTTCTTCCACGCGGAGTCCTGTGCGCTCCAGTACTTCTCACACACCCGAAGATGGGTGCAGGTTCCTGATGAGAACGCATCCAGGGCCAGATCCGAAGCTCTCAAGTCCGCGACAACTCGGCTCGCCACTTCCGGCCTTACGCCGTACTCCTGGTTTGCAGGACCAGTTGGCTCAGTGTCCAGCGCGGCCACTTCGAGCTGATTGCGTTCGGGGTGGATCCATTGGCATTCCACATGGTGCTCAGGTGACGAAAGCCACGAGAGTTGGTTGTCCTGGTACAGGGTCATGGAAGGCCTGGGCCGGGAGGACGCCGGAGTCCGTGTCCATCATGAAGTCGTACCCGACGATCATGTCCCAGTCCATCTCGGCCTCGTAGAAGCGACCGTGCAGGAGGATTTCCTTGCCGAGGTCTGGGCGGCTCAGCTCACGATGGTTCACGAACTGCAGCCCAATGGCCGCTTCCTTCGTGCCTCCAACCATGTACTGGCCGTTCGCCACCTTCAGCCTGACAGGTTTCCGACTGTCGGTCAGACACTCTGGTGGAAGTAGGCCAGCCTTGACCAAGCTGACTTGAGCTTCCGTGTCGACCAACACGTCGAAAACCTTTTCCACTTCCCCGCATAAGGCACGGACCTTAAGATGCAACTGCCGCTCGCGACAGACACGGCGCACGGCGTGCAAACTCAGGATCTCCGGCCGTTCCAGAAGCTCAACAAGCGACTGGTGCAGGTCGTGGACAATGGGCTCAGGCTGCCCATCTGCAGCATCCAGCTGCGGTCCGGGTGATCCTCCGATACGCTCGGAAAGATCTTGTAGTACATCAAACACATTCTTGGTCGCGAAGGACGGACGGGTGCAAGGGTTCGTGCCTTCACTTGCCCTCACCCCGCCTCCGCGACCGGATGCCGGACCGGGCCTTCCGCCCGCGGCAGTCCCCTCGTGTTTATCGACTCCCGACTGGGATGGTTCGGCGCTTCCCACGTCACCATCCTGCGACCGCCCTAGCTGGGGCCCTTGGCTGCAGGGGCTCCGCTAGGGGGCGTCGGTTGTGGAAGAAGGGGTGTTCTCCTCCGCATCAACCTCGTTGATGCCCTTCTTCCTTCTTTCGCTGCGAGTAGGTTTCTTGTCCTTGTCCTTGTTCTGGTTGTTCTGGTTGTTCTCCTTGTTCTTGTTGTCCGACCTGGGGACCCAGTTCCGCTTGATCTCCTGGATCTCCTTGGCCAACTCGGTCCCCTGCGACACCAGCTTGGAGAGCTCGTCCCTGTCCACCTCCACATTGGCTTCCCGGATACCCGCGGGCGCACGCTTCTTCGACCCGTGCGCCTTCTTGTAAGCCTCCGTGTCGGCCTTGTGGACGGGGCATGTTCGGTGGTCATGGTTGAAGCCTCGCTCCCTCCCATAACACACGAAACAGCCCTGAGGCTGAGCTCGTATGAACTCCCCAAAGGACAGCGGAGGGTCGCCAATGCAGCGAGGGTCCCTCTTCTCCTGCTTCCTCCAACCCTGCTGCAGGGGCTTCCAGTTTCCCAGCTTGCTCCCCGCGCTCAGGTTCTTGGCCACGAAGGCACACACGGCCATCTTGGCGGGCTCATCGTCATCGTCATCGTCGACGAGAGTCTCATCGCCGCCGGCTCCCGCTGGGTCCATTGCAGCTTCCCCGCCAGGTCCCTCGCCAACGTAGTTGACGTCGCGGTCGCCGGGCCTCAACCCGCGGGTGTGGTGGAGGTTTCGGTACTCCTTGAGTACTTCCTCGCCAACCCACTCCAGGATCTTATCGCAGCTCATCCGCGCCGGGATGGGCTGCAGACGGATGGTCTGGCCGCTCAACTCACACTCGTCAAGGCGCCACATCGCGGTCTTCTCGCGATTGCCCGAGACGGTGATGAGAAGAGCGTTCCGCAGGGAGTGCCGTTTGACATCCCGGGACACGTTCTTCTTCGTCCAAGCCACCACGTTCGTATGATACTCTTTGGGGAGCATCATCTTGACCGTGTGGTTGGACTTGGCCCTCTTGGATTCCTCCTTGGTGACCCTCTTGATCCATGCTTCCGGCAGCATGGAGAGCAGGCGAGCCTGCTCGTCACCCTCGTTCCAATCCTCCACGTTGCGGCGGAAGAGGGTGTATTTCCCTTGGAAGTCTCGCCAATCTCGTAGGCGGATCTCCCGTCCATCATGCTCAAGCTTGATGGACTTCCAGCGCTTGGCCGCCACCTGCGGAGCGTCCACCCGCTCCTGCTAGTTGAGCCACTTCTTGGCTTCCTTGAGGGTCTTGATTCTCCCCTCCTTGGTCGCCACGAAGTATAGCTCTCCGAGCACTTCCGGCAGGCGGTACCTGAACCGTCTGAAGACATATCTCTCCGCATCCGCGGGAGGCAGGTCTTCAGTGACGGTCAGCCCCCAATCGTCCAGCTTCTCCAAGAAGCGGTCGAGGTTGAGGGGGTTGCCGTCGTACATGGGGGGCTTGATGTCCTTCAAGTCTTCCCACACGGCGGCATCCGCGGCCTTAGAGACCATGAATGCCGGCCGCGAGGTCGACCAAGGTTCCCATCGGCCTCGCCCACGGACTCCCACGGCCGCCACGTCCATCTCCTCCATTAAATCCCTGTGGCTACGCCGCGGTTCCTCCATGTACGCTGAACCGAAATGTTCACGCCGTACTGCTTCCATGTACGCATCCTCATCACGGCGCTGGTGGCTGCGTTCAGCGGCCTCCCGTCGTACACCTCGCGGCGGGCTGATGTCGAACTCCTCCAGGTCCAGGTCCAGATCACCTTCGCCGACATCCCACTCCACGTCTGCTCTGGGGACCTCATCCCTGAGTCCACCATAACGTCCTCCAGCCATTGGGATTGGCACCAGGGCTGGTGCCGGGCGTCGGGGGCGGACAGGCGTCCGCGGTGGAGCACGGCGGTTGTGGTAGTCCGAGCTGAGCCACTCATCGCGCCAATCCTCACTGCCACTGCCGGGCGGCACGCGCTCGTTGCGGCGGCCCGCGCTGTGGTGAGAGGGGGCGGTGAGAGAGGGGGCGCTGGCGCCGGGGCGACTCCTGGGGGCTCCGCCGGGGGCGTGGGGTCTGCCTGGACCTGGTCCGGGTCCCCAGCTGTCTTCCGACGAGCCAGACTCCAGGGGTGGGTGGTCGCTGCCGACGCTCCCACGGGCCTCCAGCGCGTCCAGCCTCTGCTGCAGGCCGCTGATGACCGTGTTCAGCCCGCTGATCTCGGCCCTGGCGATGTCCAGCTCTGTCTGCGCGCGCGCGGCGACCCTGGAGATGCGAGCCATCTCGCCCTTGCCCGTGTCTACCTCCAGCTCGAGCAACTGGACTCTCCTGCGGAGGTAGACAATCCACCGACAGGTGGTATCCGGGTCGCCGTTCCCTGGTGGTTCGTCGGGGTCCCCAGGGGGTCCTCCAGGAGGGCCTCCGCCGGGTCCGCCCGGTCCAGGGGGTCCTCCCCCGCCCGGCGGTCCGCCTCCAGGGGGTCCACTTGGTGGGCGTCCTCCAGGGGGTCCTGATGGTCCTCCGCCAGGGGGTCCCGATGGGTCTTCGCCGGGTCGCCTCGGTGGGTCCGAGGATGGGCGCTTCTTCGTGATGCCGAAGTCCATGTCGTCATCCTCGTCCATGTCGCCCCACCTGGGCGTCTCGGTCTCGGAAGACTCCGAGCTCCGGTAGGGAGGAGGGATATCCTCATCCTCACCTTCCGGCTCCATGGGGACGTCTTCGCCTCCTCCGCCCGTCCAAGCCACCACTTGGCGATGTCGGCGGCCTCGTTAATCCCCGTCACTGGCGGTGAAGAAGGGGTCACTGTCGTGGGGGTGTCCACCCGCTGGCCTCCGCGGCCTCTCGGGGGTCTTCCCCTTGCCCTTCCTCCGTCGATGGGCGGTGGGGCCACTGCTCCCACTGCTGCCCGTGTCCGCCTCATCCAGCGTCATCCTGGAGGAGGCGTCCCCTTCGAAAAGCTTTCGAAGGGTCTCCACTCGTGATGCTCCCGGGGGAGTCTCACGGCGGAGTTTGGCCTCTGCCTCCTCCATTGCGGCGACGGTGGCTGCGGCAGCTCGCACTTCGGCTTCCTCCCGAGCACGAGCCGCCTCGGCTTCCCGGGCCTGCTGCAGCCGCGCCTTCTGCGCTTCCAACGCTGCCAGCTCCGCCTCCGTCTTGGCCTTCTCCTCAGCGACCTTCCGTCGCGCGGCCTCGATGGCGTCCTTCTTGGCGGCGTCCGCCTGGGCCTTGGCCGTCGCCTCGGCGTGGGCCCTTTCCTCCGCCTCCTTCTTTGCCCTCTCTTGGGCAAGCGCCTCTTCCATCGCCCTCACCTCGGCCTCCCTGCAGGCAATGGCCTCCTGCGTCAGGCGGGCTTCCTCGTCGGCTGCCGCCAACTCACCGTTGACCTGGGCAGTCGCTGCCCAATGGGCGGCTACGGCCGTGAGTCCGGCCGCAATGGCCGCCACGGTCCGGGCGTGGATGGCCATGCCATGCGCCCACTCCGCAGCCTCCTCCTGGGCGATGCCAACGGCGCCCTCCACAGCAGCGCTGTGCTGCCTGGCCCGTTGCCGGACAACCCGAAAGTTGCAGGGCACCCCACAGACGCGCTCACAGGCGCGCGCCACGTCCCTGTCGGGAGCGACTCTGCTGCTGGAGCTGGCCTGGTCGAGCGGCATCCTCCCGCGGTGGGCCGACTCCACGTCGCTGCTGGGGCCTGCTGGGGCCTGCTGGGGCCTCAGGAGCAGCTGACGGGGCTTGGCCTTGGTCTGCCTGGCGACTTGGATGAAGTCGCCGAGGGTGGCGGGGCCGGGCTGATGACCACCGTTGGCCCGTTGGGGACTGGGGGCTGGGGTTCCGCCCTTGGCGCCTTGGGCGGCTTCGGCGGCCAGGGACTCCTGGTACTCCCGCCACCTCCGGGCCCGCTTCCTGTCCCCGGCGGACCGCTTCTCCTTCCCCGGAGACGCGCTGCTGCTGCCTTGCAGCCTGCGCTCGCTCCACGGTTCTGGGAAGTTCTTCTCGATCATGTCCCACATGGAGACATTGATCGAGGCGCCCGACGGGTACACGTTGGGCTCCTCGTCCTCCTCAATCCCGTCGGGACGCAGGCCTTCGCCGGGCCTGTCCGGCCAGGTCCATGTCCTCCAGCGCTTGCAGCGGAAGCGGTACTCGTACCCTTCCGCCCGCAGCCACCCCTCCACTGCCCGCAGGCGGTCCTCCCCCATGTCCACGCGGAGCTCGAAGCTCCCGGGCATGCCGCCTTCGCACTGGGGGTGGCTGTGGCGGTAGTGCTGGTCCCAAACCAACCCACGCAGCAGGCGTGCCGCATGGGGGTGGGGCCGCGGCCACATCCTACCCGCTTCCTGCCAGTTTACCATGGCAGCGGGGGCGTAGTTGGTCTTGAGGTCCTTGGTATGCACTCGTTCAACTCAACGAACTGGTGGTGGTTGTTGAGGCGGGTGCTGCAGCACTGGACTGGGCGTGCGGCTGGTGCTGGTCAGCCGGAGGTTGTGGAAGTGGTTGACGCGGCCTTGCTGGTCGGCCGATGGGTCTTGTCTGTCCACTTCCTTCACGGTCGCGGCGCGGTCAGGGCGATGCTCTGGACGGCGCTGCTGGCTCCGTGACGAACTCGGCGCTGTCGCTGGGTGGCGCTGCGAGCCGCTGCGCTGCGCTGCGAGCTGCGAGCTGCGCCGCGCTGCTCGGGGTTGGTGGCCCCGAGTGGCACGCGAGGGTTGGGTAACCCCGCGGCGGTGAAACGCTTTTGACGCGTTCCTGTGGGGGGCCGGCCACGGGATGCTGCGGTGGACACGCGCAAGTGAGCAGGCAGGCAAAGCACTACGCTCACAGGGGCATCAATGCGCTCATGTCATGTGACAAAGCGTTTCAGAATCCTTGCCACTCTGAAATGAGGGAACGAAAGTATGTACAGCAACACATCAGGATATGTACACATGGGGTTAAGACTGGACTGGGGTAAGGGGATCACAGGACAATAGACACTCTATCCCAACTTCTATCCCAATCCCAGGTCCGACCCTCTCAGTGGCTGGTGGGGGCGGGGGCTCAAACACAACCCATGCCCTGCTCAGTCCGGACCCTGAAACCCTGCCAATAGGGGAGGCGTCCCGCCCAGCCACAGGCGAGTATCTCGGAACCAAGGGTCCCCAAGGCCAACCGACAGTAGCTCTCTATGCTCCCTTAATGGCAGGTCCCAACTCCTCTCTGGGCCAGAGATATGGCCCCGCCATTATCCCTCAGGAGTTGGTAGCTGAAAATGGGCTGTTTCAGCCCAAACTGGAATTAGCTCAAAAATCTCCAAAATTGACCTCTCGTCCGGACCCGCCAGAGGTAGGGACGAGGCAACTGACCCTATGCCCCTCGAGTACGAACTCTCTGCAGCCCTCACCCAACCTGGTTCTCTCTGAGGTTCCGGCATCAGGGCAACACGGATTCGTCAAGTGGGGTCATGATGCCAAAATCACCAAAATTGGCGTCATTCCCATGCGTGGCTCGCCCGGCCAGGGCAAGGCCAATGACTCACAGGTTAGGAGGCAGGGCCTAGGACTGATATCTGAGTGTACCACCTGGATTTCGGTCTGGGCTCCCTGTGGGCAAAGAGATATGGGGCCGCCAATTGACCACACGGAAGGGGGAAATTGGGGTCCCAAAATGGGGTCATTTTGGCTGCTCGAAATGAGCCAAAATTCGGGGTGCTCCCAATGGTATATCTCCATACCAGCTTGGAGATCAGATCCGCCATTCCATACGCCATCCACCGAGATGCTAACCTAGACTCCCATGCACTTGGCTCCCAAAGATCTTCATGCCACTTGGCGTGGTGTTGATCCCAATTGGGTCCACAAATGCCAAAATGGCAAAATTGTCCACATTCATTTTGGGCTAGCGCCTTAACGAAGGTTGCTCCACTTCGCCCACGTGGTGTGTGAACCATGGGGACCAACATCCATATCACCCATATCATATATGGTCCATTGGTCCAAGCGTCCGGCGTGCACGAAGGTTAGAACATGGTGCACGGCGGGCAGCAAAAGTGGAAAATTGCTCAAAATGGCCAAAAATGCGCACACTCATGGTTGGGGCAAATGAGGCACATGCCCGACTCGGACCGGAGTGTGCCATAGGATTGGTATCAAGTCATGTGTGTCCAACATATCTTTTGGGCGTCGCCCAACTCCTCCGGTTTTGGGAATGGCAGGGTGGCCAAGTGAGCCCATGATTCGGGATGGTCCCAAATCGCCAACATGGCGGCCACGGTATGCCAAGCCCAAGAGGAATTATTCGCCGGATCCAAGATATGTTGGGGACCGAAGTACGTACCTTCATAACATACTTGGGTCATGATGTCAATTGAGCGCAACGTTGAGATACACGGTCGCCACTTGACATCATGACGGGCCAAAAACGGCAAAATTGGCACAAAGATACACAAAAGTGCCTTGAAAGGTGCACAATTATATTATAATATCTTCGGCTTGGATCGTGAAATCAACTAATCCTTCTAAACAGAATGCCTTGACACCAATAACCTTCGATTCCACATATGTGCTCCACTTGGGGAGCTTTGAAAGGTTACGAGCGCTACTTCCCAAGTGGGCACATGAAAATATGGAAAATTGCAAAACACACACCTTGCTCCCAACGCATCGCTTCAGGATCGCCACACAAGCTTCCCTTCACAGAGGTTAGGCTTGCAATTGATCGTAGGGAGTATGGAGAAGGGGCTTGCACAATATGAGGTCCATTGGTGGGTCCATCGCTCTTAGCCACACCCGCCAAATGGGCACGCAATACAACACATGGCACATACCACATATTGCCCCAAAAGGTAGCTCCCACCACGATATGTCATGCCCCTCCAACGGCATAACTTTGTGTCAATCGCTCATAGGAACTCAAGGAGAGTTCCTAGGCAACACCAACACTTGCGCGCTACACTCGAAAGTTATCTTAACGCCCGCAATATCATGGCCATAGAGTTACAACGCAAACTCTACCCTCTTGACCATAATCCATTACACTAGCGCGCACGTGTGGAGACGCAAGGCATATAATGCTTCCTAAATTACGTCGGGAGTATTGTGAATACATCCCACGTTTCCTGATTGTCATTCCTCGCAAGCAACACGAGATATGACCTTCACAAGTGGCCTCACGAATCAACTTTGTTTTGCCCATATCTTTAAGACAAATGGAGGGCAGGATAAAAGAAAAGTTGATTCGTGCATAGGGAAGCACGTAGGTCTACTTGAAAGAGGTCAAATCAAGTGCGGGGATGTCGAAGTCGAAAATCCGATTTCGACATCCTGAAAAATTGGGATTAAGGTTGCGAGTGTAAGATGTGAAAATTGCGGAAGCATCCATGCAGTTCCTGAAGACTTTGGAGCCTTCGTGACGGATTGCGTTAAAATTTCCATTAATAACAGTTAAACTGGCGGTTACGGTAAAGTCGCGATCCAACCGCCAGCAGTCAAAACAGTGAGTATCAGAACGGAAGCGTAAAAATTGACGGAAACAATATGAAAATAAAACCCTGTTGATTCCTGATATTCTGATACACAAATCTCCGCTGGCGGTGCATCGGTTGCCGATGCGGGGCTTTACGGCACGGAACACGCTCCCGCCGGGCTCGCACCGGGCGTCAACGGGCGCCTTCCGTACATGGGGTTAGTGGACCGGAGACCGGTCTTCCCTTCCGTACATGGGGTTAGTGGACCGGAGACCGTATGCCCTAACCTAGCCATGGGGTTCTGGGTACCGTTTCAATCAAGCCCCCCACGTACAATGGCAACCCCCTCAACCTCGACCGCTTCTTGGAGAAGCTGGACGGTTGGGGGATGACCGTCACTGAAGACATGGATCCCGCAGAGGCGGAGAAATATGTCTTCAAACGGTTCAGGTGGTGCCTGCCAGAGGTGCTCCAAGAGCTATACTTCGTGGCGATTAAGGAGGGGAAAATCAAGACCCTCAAGGAAGCCAAGAAGTGGCTCAACGAGCAGGAGCGGGTGGATGCCCCGCAGGTGGCTGCCAAGCGGTGCAGGGCCATCAAGCTTCAGCATGATGGTCGGGAGATCCGCCTACGAGATTGGCGAGACTTCCGGGGGCAATACACCCTCTTCCGCCGCAACGTGGAGGACTGGAATGAGGGTGACGAGCAGGCCCGCCTGCTCTCCATGCTGCCGGAAGCATGGATCAAGAGGATCACCAAGGAGGAATCCAAGAGAGCCAAGTTCAACCACACGTTCAAGATGATGCTCCCCAAGGAGTATCATCCGAAGGTGTTGGCTTGGGCCATGAAGCATGTGGGCCGGGACGTCAAGCGGCGAGAGCTGCGGAACGCCCTCCTCATCACCGTCACGGGCGATCGCGGGAAGACCGCGATGATGCGCCTTGACGAGTGTGACGTGGGCGGCGAGACCCTTTGTCTGCAAGCCATCCCGGCGTGGATGACCTGCGACGAGGTCCTGGAGTGGGTTGGAGAGGAGGTACTCAAAGAGTACAGGAATCTCCACCACACCCGCGGCCTGAGGGCTGGTGACCGTGACGTCAACTATGTTGGCGAAGGGTCTGGCGGGGAAACTGCCATGGACTCGGCGGGAACCGAAGGCGGTGAGGCCCTCGACGATGATGACGATGACGATGAGCCCGCCGAGACAGCCGTCTGTGCCTTCGTACCCAACAACCCGAACGCGGGGAGCAACTGGGGAAGCTGAAAGCCCCTGCAGCAGGGTTGGAAGAGGAAGGAGAAGAAGGAGCCCCGCGGCATTGGCGACCCTCCGCTGTCCTTTGGGGAGTTCATACGAGCTCACCCCCAGGGCTGCTTGGTGTGTTATGGAAGGAACAAAGGGTTCAACCATGACCACCGAACGGGCCCCTCCCACAAGGCTGACACGGAGGCCTACAAGAAGGTGCACGGGTCGAAGAAGCATGCACCCGCCGGTATCCGGGAGGCCAAAGTGGAGGTCACCAAGGACGAGCTCTCCAAGCTAATGTCAGTGGGGACCGAGTTGGGGAAGGAGATCCAGGAGATCAAGAGGTCCTGGGTTCCCAAGTCGGACGACAAGAACAAGGACAAGAACAAGAAAGGTAAGAAAGGGGGAAAGAAGAAGAACGTTAACGAGGTTGATGCGGAGGAAAGTACGCCTGCTACCACAAGCGACGCCCCTTAGCGGAGCCCCTGCAGCCAAGGGCCCCAGCTAGGGCGGTCGCAGGATTGGTGTCGCCGGAAGCGCCGCACCGTCCCGGTCGGGAGACAATGAGCACAAAGGGATTGCCGCGTGCGGAAGGCCCGGTCCGGCACCCAAGACGAAAGACCGTCGCAGTGGCAGGGGGAGGGCAAGTGAAGGCACAAACCCTTGCACACGTCCATCCTTCGCGACCAAAAACGTATTCGATGTCCTTCAAGATCTTTCCGAGAGTATCGGAGGATCACCCGGACCGCAGCTGGATGCTGCAGATGGGCAGTCTGAGCCCATTGTCCACGACCTGCACCAGTCGCTTGTTGAGCTTGTGAAACGGCCGGAGATCCTGAGCTTGCACGCCGTGCGCCGTGTTGGGCGTGAGCGGCAGTTGCACCTTAAGGTCCGTGCCCTATGCGGGGAAGTGGAGAAGTTCTTCGACGTGTTGGTCGACACGGGAGCTCAGGTCAGCTTAGTCAAGGCTGGCCTACTTCCGCCAGAGTGCTTGACCGACAGTCGGAGGCCTGTCAGGCTGAAGGTGGCGAACGGCCAGTACATGGTGGGAGGCACGAGGGAAGCGGCCCCTGGGCTGCAGTTCGTGAACCACCGTGAGCTGAGCCGCCCGGACCTCGGCAAGGAAATCCTCCTGCAAGGTTGCTTCTACGAGGCCGAGATGGACTTGGACATGATTGTTGGGTACGGCTTCATGATGGAGACGGACTCCGGCGTTCTCAGGCCCAGGCCTCCATGACCCTGTACCAGGACGACCAGCTCTCGTGGCTTTCGTGCATGAGCACCATGTGGAATGCCAATGGATCCACCCCGAACGCAATCAGCTCGAAGTAGCCGCGCTGGGGACTGAGCCAGCTGGGCCAGCAAACCAGGAGTACGGTGTAAGGCCGGAAGTGGCGAGCCGAGTGGTTGCGGACCTGGGAGCTTCGGATCTGGCCCTGGATGCGTTCTCATCAGGAACCTCCGCCCATCTTCGGGTTTGTGAGAAGTACTGGAGCGCCCAGGACTCCGCGTGGAAGAAGCACTGGGGTCCGCATCAGGGCTTGATGTGGATCCATTGCCCTCGATGGGACATTCCAAGGGCGGTAGCGAAGATTCGCAAGGACCGCTCCAAGGCAGTGCTGGTTGTTCCTATGGGATGCACCGAGGAGGAAAGCACCCGAGATTGGGTGGTCTCATTGACCAACATGACCTTAAACAAGGTCGTCCTACCGGCTGGAGAGAGTGTCTATCAGGAGGCTAAGGGACAGCCCATGCCACCCCAGAGATGGCCAACGGAATTCCACTATGTGGATGGGGGCCTTGAACAGGCCGACACCACGGATTTCGTGTGTGTCAACCGCATCATAGCGGAGCCATGGCGGGAATGCTTTGCGGTTTCCCCTGTTGACATCGGAGAACCGGAGGACCTCCTCATGGAAGAGGAGCTAGACCTCGTTCAGGGGTATACGGATCAGCCCTTTCACGACTGAGGAAGCCAGCGTGAGGGCAAGGGCCAGGCCAAAGCATGGTGGGAAGTGGATTCCATCGTCTCTGGTTCGTATGATGGGGATACCTTCGTGAGGAGGGTACTGGACCACATGTCCAGCCAGGACGAGCCAATCGGCGGTAACCCACCCACCTACGGTGACTTGTTCCGAGGCAAGACCAGAGATGGCCCGTTGGGCCACCTGGGGAGGCCACTTGAGCCAAAACCATGCGGTAACACCCCGCAAGTAAGCACAGTGGTCCAGGTGCCCGGAAAGGCCAAGGCAGAGTCCGATGAGTGTCCCAAGATCCAGGCATTGAGGGCCAGGCTGGAGCAGAAGTATGGTGATACCTTCTTCAGCGGAAAACCTGTGTTTCCCCCACCGGTGCGTGGACCGTATGGTGAGGCCAAGATACGACTGAAGCCGGACCCCCGTGTTTACCGACACCGGGAGTTCGCCCTGAGGGGCGACAGAAAGGAGGCCATGGAGAAGATCCTCCGGGAATTCATCGAGAGGGGCTGGCTTGAGCCTTGCCACTCCGAGTGGGCCTCCCCGTGCTTCGTCGTCCCCAAGAAGGTGGCCGGGGAGTGGCGGCTCGTGGTCGACTACCGCGGCCTAAACGCCCAAAGGCAGCATGACAGCTATACGCTGCCTCTCATTGAGGACATGCTGCAAAAGCAACACCGGCGGAGGATCTTCATGGTGATTGACCTGAAACATGGTTATCATCAAATGCCCCTCGCCGAGGAGTCCCGTGCCTGCACAGCAATGAGCACCCCACTTGGACCCCTCCAGTGGAAGGTGATGCCCATGGGCGTTACCAACTGCAATGCGGCTTTTCAGCGGATGCTGGAGAACCTGCTTGAGCCGGTGCGTGACTGTGCGGACCCCTTTGTGGACGACGTGATCATCGCGTCCGGGGACCCCAGTATGAGCTATGAGGAGCTCCTGGAGGCACATGAGAGGGACGTCACCAGAGTGCTGGACCTTCTGGTTGGGCACAAACTCACGGGCAGCAGTGACAAGGCCACCATGGCGGTGAGCGAGGTGGTCTTCGCTGGCCACGTAGTTGGGAACGGGCAGTGGAAGCCCATACCTGGCAAGGTGGCTGCAATTGAGCACTGGGAGAAGCCCAAAACGGTCTCTGAGCTGCGGGCGTACTTGGGTTTCTGCAACTACCCCTCGGGGTATATCAAGATGTATGCCGAGTATGCAGCCCCCATGACGACCATGCTCAAGGGCAACCGAGAGGAGACCAAGAAGGGGGCCAAGAAGGCTCTGGTCTGGAATGAAGAATCCGACCGCGCCTTTGAGGGGATGAAGCAGGCGCTGCTATCCGCAGTGGGTCTGCACCTCGTGGATCCTTACCGAGGGTTCGTCCTGCGCACTGACGTTTCCGACTACGCCGTAGGCGCTGTGTTGGAACAAGTGCTTGACGACGGGAGGCACGTGCCAGTGGCCTTCTGGAGCCGAGTCGTGGCGGAAGGCCAGAGACGGACGTGGACGCCCCGAGAAAAGGAGGCGTATGCCATCGTCATGGCTCTCAGGAAATGGGCTGGGTACATAGCCCTCCATCCCGTCACCGTCTGCACCGACCATCAGAGTCTGCAGTCGTGGCACAAAGAGCACGTGGACACCCCCTCTGGTCCCGCCTCCCGACGGGCAAGATGGCATGGGACCTTGGCCAAGTTCGAACTCACGGTTGTGTATGTTCCTGGCAAGGACAACACCGTGGCGGACTGTCTCAGTAGGTGGGCCTATCCCGCCAGCAAGGGCATTGAAGCGGTACCCAGAACCCCATGGCTAGGGTAGGGCATACAACCGGTCTCCGGTCCACTAACCCCATGTACGGAAGGGAAGACCGGTCTCCGGTCCACTAACCCCATGTACGGAAGGCGCCCGTTGACGCCCGGTGCGAGCCCGGCGGGAGCGTGTTTCGTGCCGTAAAGCCCCGCATCGGCAACCGATGCACCGCCAGCGGAGATTCCTATATCAGAACATCAGGAATCAACAGGGTTTTATTTTCATATTGTTTCCGTCAATTTTTACGCTTCCGTTCTGATATTCACTGTTTTGACAGCTGGCGGTTAGCTCGCGACTTTAGCGTAACCGCCAGTTTAACTGTTATATACAGATATTTTAGCGCAAATCGTAACGAAGACTCTAAAGTCTTCAGGAATTGCATTGATGCATCCGCAATGTTCACATTCTACACTCGTAACCTTAATCCGAATTTTTCAGGATGTCGAAATCGGATTCTCGACTTCGACATCCCCGCACTTGATTTGACCTCTTTCGAGTGGACCTACGTGCTTCCCTATGCACGAATCAACTTTCCTTTTATCTTGCCCTCCATTTGTCTTAGAGATATGGGCAAAACAAAGTTGATTCGTGAGGCCACTTGTGAGGGTCATATCTCGTGCCGCTTACGAGGAATGATAATAAGAAAATGTGGGATGTATTCACAATACTCCCGACGTAATTTAGGAAGCATTATACGCCTTGCGTCTCCACACGTGCGCGCTAGCGTAATGGGTCATGGTCAAGAGGGTAGAGTTTGCGTTGTAACTCTTTGGCCATGATATTGCGTGCGTTAAGATAACTTTCGAGTGTAGCGCGCAAGTGTTGGTGTTGCATAGGAACTCTCCTTGAGTTCCTATGAGCGATTGACACAAAGTTATGCCCTTGGAGGGGCATGACATATCGTGGGGGGAGCTACCTTTTTGGGCAATATGGAGTATGTGCCTTGTGTTGTGTTGCGTGCCCATTTGGCGGGTCCATCGCTCCAAGCCAAACCCGCCAATGGACCTCATATTGTGCAAGCCCCTTCTCCGTTCTCCCTACGAGCAATTGCAAGCCTAATCTTCGTGGAGGGAAGCTTGTGTGGCGATCCCAAAGCGATGCGTTGGGAGCAAGGTGTGTGGTTTGCAATTTTCCATATTTTCATGTGCCCACTTGGGAAGTAGCGCTCGTAACCTTTCAAAGCGCCCCAAGTGGAGCACATATGTGGAATCGAAGATCATTGGTGTCAAGTCATTGTGTTTAGAAGGATTGGTCGATTACTCAATCCAAGCCGAAGTTATTATAATATAATTGTGCGCCTTTCAAGGCACTTTTGGGTGTTGTTTCGCCAATTTTGCCGTTTTTGGCCCGTCATGATGTCAAGTGGCGACCGTGTATCTCAACGTTGCGCTCAATTGACATCATGACCCAAGTATGTTATGAAGGTACGTACTTCGGTGCCCAACATATCTTGGACCCGGCGAATAACTCCTCTTGGGCTTGGCATACCGTGGCCGCCATGTTGGCGATTTGGGACTATCCCAAATCATGGGCTCACTTGGCGACCCTGCCATTCCCAAAACCGGAGGAGTTGGGCGACGCCCAAAAGATATGTTGGACGCATATGACTTGATACCAATCCTATGGCACACTCCGGTCCAAGTCGGGCATGTGCCTCATTGGCCCAAACCATGAGTGTGCGCATTTTCGGCCATTTTCAGCAATTTTCCACATTTTCTGCCCGCCGTGCACTATGTTCAGCCCACCGTGCACGCCGGACGCATGGACCAATGGATCATATATGACATGGGTGTTATGTATATTCGTTCCCATGGTTCACACACCACGTGGGCGAAGCGGAGCAACCTTCGTTAAGGTGCTAGCCCACAGTGAGTGTGGGCAATTTTGCCATTTTGGCATTTGTGGACCCAATTGGGATTGTCACCACGCCGAGTGGCATGAAGATTTTTGGGAGCCAAGTGCATGGGAGTCTTTGTGGGACTCCCGATGGATTGCGTATGGAATGGCAGATCTGATCTCCAAGCCGGCGTGGAGATATACTATTGGGAGCACCCCGATTTTTGGCTTTCATGCAGCCAAAATTACCCATTTTTGGGACCCCAATTTCAACCCCCCGTGTGGGAAATTGGCGGCCCCATATCTCCATGCCCACAAGGAGCCCGGACCTAACTTCAAGTTGTACACTCAGATATGAGTCCTAGGTCCTGCCTCCTAACCTGTGAGCCATTGGCCATGCCCTGGCCGGGTGAGCCACGCGTGGGAATGACGCCAATTTTGGTGATTTTGGCATCATGACCCCACTTGACGAAATCGTGTTGCCCTGATGCCGGAACCTCAGAGGGAACCAGGTTGGGTGAGGGCTCCAGAGAGTTCGTACTCAAAGGGCATAGGGTCAGTTGCCTCGTCCCTACCTCTGGCGGGTCCGGACGAGAGGTCAATTTTGGAGATTTTTGAGCTAATTCCAGTTTGGGCTGAAACAGCCCATTTTCAGCTACCAACTCCTAGGGGATAGTGGCGGGGCCATTTCTCTGGCTCAGAAGGGAGTTGGGACCTGCCATTAAGCGAGCATAGGCAACGACTGTCGGTTGGCTTTGGAGACTCTTGGTTACCAGGAACGCGCCTGTGGCTTGGCGGGACACCTCCCCTATTGGCAGGGTTTCAGGGTCCGGACTGAGCAGGGCATGGGTTGTTTTTGAGCCCCCGCCCCCACCAGCCACTGATAGGGTCGGACCTGGGATTGGGATACGAGTTGGGACTGAGTGTCTATTGTCCTGTGATGCCCTTACTCGAGTCCAGTCTTAACCCCATGTGTACATATCCTGATGTGTTGCTGTACATACCTTTGTTCCCTTGTTTCAGAGTGGCAAGTATCCTGAGCCGGTGTTCATGGTCTCTAAGGCCGCGGATGCCGCCGTGTGGGAAGACTTGAAGGACATCAAGCCCCCCATGTACGACGGCAACCCCCTCAACCTCGACCGCTTCTTGGAGAAGCTGGACGATTGGGGGGTAACCGTTACTGAGGACATGCATCCCGCTGATGCGGAGAAGTATGTCTTCAGACGGTTCAGGTACCGCCTGCCGGAAGTTCTCGGAGAGCTATACCTCGTGGCGACCAAGGAGGGGAAAATCAAGACCCTCAAGGAAGCCAAGAAGTGGCTCAATGAGCAAGAGCGGGTGGACGCTCCGCAGGTGGCTGCCAAGCGGTGGAAGTCCATCAAGCTTCAGCATGATGGACGGGAGATTCACCTACGGGACTGGCGAGACTTCCGAGGGCATTACACCCTCTTCCGCCGCAACGTGGAGGATTGGAAAGAGGGTGACGAGCAGGCTCGCCTGCTCTCCATGCTGCCGGAAGCATGGATCAAGAGGGTCACCAAGGAGGAAGCCAAGCGGGCCAAGTCCAACCACACGGTCAAGATGATGCTCCCCAAAGAGTATCATACGAACGTGGTGGCTTGGACGAGGAAGAACGTGGCCCGGGATGTCAAACGGCACTCCCTGCGGAACGCTCTCCTCATCACCGTCTCGGGCGATCGCGAGAAGACCGCGATGTGGCGCCTTGACGAGTGTGAGTTGAGCGGCCAGACCATCCGTCTGCAGGCCATCCCGGCGCGGATGAGCTGCGACGAGATCCTGGAGTGGGTTGGAGAGGAGGTGCTCAAGGAGTACCGGAACCTCCACCACACCCGCGGGTTGAGGCCCGGCGACCGCGACGTCAACTACGTTGGCGAGGGACCTGGCGGGGAAGCTGCCATAGACCCAGCGGGAGCCGACAGCGATGAGACTCTCGTCGACGAGGACGACGACGATGAGCCCGCCGAGGTGGCCGTTTGCGCCTTCGTGGCCAACAACCTGAGCGCGGGGAACAACCGGGGAAGCTGGAAACCCCTGCAGCCGGGTTGGAAGAAGAAGGAGAAGAGGGACCCTCGCCGCATTGGCGACCCTCCGCTGTCCTTTGGGGAGTTCATACGAGCTCACCCGCAGGGCTGTTTCGTGTGTTATGGGAGGAAGAAAGGCTTCAACCATGACCACCGAACATGCCCCACCCACAAGGCCGACACGCAGGCTTACAAGAAGGCGCACAGGTCGAAGAAGCGTGCGCCCACGGGTATCCGGGAAGCCAAGGTGGAGGTGGACAGGGACGAGCTCTCCAAGCTGGTGTCGCAGGGGACCGAGTTGGCCAAGGAGATCCAAGAGATCAAGAGGAACTGGGTCCCCAGGTCGGACAACAAGAACAAGGAGAACAACCAGAACGACCAGAACAAGGACAAGAAGAAGACGACTAGAAAGGGAAGGAAGAAGGGCATCAACGACGTTGATACCGAGGAGACTGCCCCTACTTCCACAACCGACGCCCCCTAGCGGAGCCCCTGCAGCCAAGGGCCCCAGCTAGGGCGGTCGCAGGATGGTGACGTGGGAAGCGCCGAACCATCCCAGTCGGGAGTCGATAAGCACAAGGGGACTGCCGCGGGCGGAAGGCCCGGTCCGGCACCCAGTCGCGGAGGCGGGGTGAGGGCAAGTGAAGGCACGAACCCTTGCACCCGTCCGTCCTTCGCGACCAAGAATGTGTTTGATGTACTACAAGATCTATCCGAGAGTATCGGAGGATCACCCGGACCGCAGCTGGATGCTGCAGATAGGGAGCCTGAGCCCATTGTCCACGACCTGCACCAGTCGCTTGTTGAGCTTGTGAAACGGCCGGAGATCCTGAGCCTGCACGCCGTGCTCCTAGTTGGGCGTGAGCGGCAGTTGCACCTTAAGGTCCGTGCCTTATGCGGGGAAGTGGAAAAGGTTTTCGACGTGTTGGTCGACACGGGAGCTCAGGTCAGCTTGGTCAAGGCTGGCCTACTTCCGCCAGAGTGTTTGACCGACAGTCGGAAACCTGTCAGGCTGAAGGTGGCGAACGGCCAGTACATGGTGGGAGGCACGAAGGAAGCGGCCATCCGGCTGCAGTTCGTGAACCACCGTGAGCTGAGCCGCCCAGACCTCGGCAAGGAAATCCTCCTGCACGGTCGCTTCTACGAGGCCGAAATGGACTGGGACATGATCGTTGGGTACGACTTCATGATGGAGACGGACTCCGGCGTTCTCCCGGCCCAGGCCTCCATGACCCTGTACCAGGACGACCAACTCTCGTGGCTTTCGTCACCTGAGCACCATGTGGAATGCCAATGGATCCACCCCGAACGCAATCAGCTCGAAGTGGCCGCACTGGACACTGAGCCAACTGGTCCTGCAAACCAGGAGTACGGTGTAATGCCGGAAGTGGCGAGCCGAGTTGTCGCGGACTTGGGAGCTTCGGATCTGGCCCTGGATGCGTTCTCATCAGGAACCTCCGCCCATCTTCGGGTGTGTGAGAAGTACTGGAGCGCACAGGACTCCGCGTGGAAGAAGCACTGGGGTCCGCATCAGGGCTTGATGTGGATCCATTGCCCTCGATGGGACATTCCAAGAGCGACAGCGAAGATTCGCAAGGACCGCTCCAAGGCAGTGCTGGTTGTTCCTATGGGATGCACCGAGGAGGAAAGTACCCGACATTGGGTAGCCTCATTGACCAACATGACCTTAAACAAGAGCGTCCTACCGGCTGGAGAGAGTGTCTATCAGGACGCTAAGGGACAGCCCATGCCACCCCAGAGATGGCCAACGGAATTCCACTATGTGGATGGGGGCCTTGATCAGGCCGACGCCACGGACTTCGTGTGTGTCAATCGTATCATAGCAGAGCCCTGGCGGCAATGCTTTGGAGTTCTTCCCGTTGACATCGGAGAATCGGAAGACCCCCTCACTGAAGAGGAGTTGGATCTGGTTCAGGGGTATATGGATCAGCCCTTTCACGACTGGGGAAAGCAGCGTGAGGGCAAGGGCCAGGACAGAGCCTGGTGGGAAGTGGACTCCATCGTCTCCGGTTCCTATGATGGGAATACCTTCGTACAGAGGGTGCTGGATCACATGTCCAGCCAGGACGAGCCGCCCGGCAGTAACCCACCTACCTACGGCGATCTATTCCGAGGCAAGACCAGAGATGGCCCTTTGGGCCACCTGGGAAGACCGCCTGAGCCGAAGACGAGCGGGGTCGCTACCCCTCAAGTAAGCTCCGTGGTCCAAGTGCCCGGAAAAGCCAAGGCGGAGTCCGATGATTGCCCCAAGATCCAGGCGTTGAGGGCCGGGCTGAAGCAGAAGTATGGGGACACCTTCTTCAGTGGAAAGCCTGTGTTTCCCCCACCGGTGCGTGGACCGTATGGCGAGGCCAAGATACGACTGAAGCAGGACCCCCGTGTGTATCGACACCGGGAGTTTGCCCTGAGGGGCGAGAGGAAAGAGGCCATGGAGAAGATCCTCCGTGACTTCATCGAGAGAGGCTGGCTCGAGCCGTGCCACTCCGAATGGGCCTCTCCGTGCTTCGTCGTCCCCAAGAAGGTGGCCGGTGAATGGCGGCTCGTGGTCGACTACCGCAGCCTAAACGCCCAAAGGCAGCATGACAGCTATACGCTGCCCCTCATTGAGGACATGCTGCAAAAACAACACCGGCGGAGGATCTTCACGGTGATTGACCTGAAACATGGTTATCATCAGATGCCTCTCGCCCAGGAGTCCCGTGCCTGCACAGCCATGAGCACACCACTCGGACCTCTCCAGTGGAAGGTGATGCCTATGGGCGTTACCAACGGCAATGCGGCTTTTCAGCGGATGCTGGAGAACCTGCTTGAGCCGGTGCGTGACTGTGCGGACCCCTTCGTGGACGACGTGATCATCGCGTCCGGGGACCCCAGTATGAGCTACGAGGAGCTCCTGGAGGCACATGAGAGGGACGTCAGTGGAGTGCTGGACCATCTGGTTCGGCACAAACTCACGGGCAGCAGTGACAAGGCCACCATTGCGGTAAGCGAGGTGGTCTTCGCTGGCCACGTAGTCGGGAACGGGCAGCCAAAGCCCATACCTGGCAAGGTGGCTGCGATCGAGCACTGGGAAAAGCCCAAAACGGTCTCTGAGCTACGGGCGTATCTGGGGTTCTGCAATTACTACTCGGGGTATATCAAAATGTATGCCGAGTATGCAGCCCCCATGACGACCATGCTCAAGGGCAACCGAGAGGAGACCAAGAAGGGGTCCAAGAAGGCTCTGGTCTGGGATGCTGATTCCGACCGTGCCTTTGAGGGGATGAAGCAGGTGCTGCTATCCGCAGTGGGTCTGCACCTCGTGGATCCCGACCGAGGGTTCGTCCTGCGCACCGACACTTCAGACTACGCCGTAGGCGCTGTGTTGGAACAAGTGCTTGACGATGGGAGGCACGTGCCCCAGGCCTTCTGGAGCCGGGTCCTGGCGGAAGGCCAGAGACGGACGTGGACGCCCCGCGAAAAGGAGGCGTATGCCATCGTCATGGCTCTCAGGAAATGGGCTGGGTACATAGCCCTCCATCCCGTCAGCGTCTGCACCGACCATCAGAGTCTGCAGTCGTGGCACAAGGAGCACGTGGACACCCCCTCGGGTCCCGCCTCCCGACGGGCAAGATGGCATGAGACCTTGGGCAAGTTCGACCTCACGGTTGTGTATATTCCTGGGAAGGATAACACCGTGGCGGACTGTCTCAGTAGGTGGGCCTATCCCGCCAGCAAGGGCATGACGGATATCTCTGCCCATGGCGATGAGGCTGAGACCGCTGAAGCCAAGAAGATCATTCAGATGGAGCGCCTGATGGAGGAGGAGGGTGTTAAATGCTTCGTCGTCATGGCTGCGGATGCCCCCCTCGGATCGAGGATGGGCAGAGCGCTGTAACCGCTGCATAGTGGTTGATCTTTGTTGTGACTGCGAAGCCTGTAGCCTTGATGCCCCAGGGGTCGTAACGCCCGACACTGCCCCTGATATCTCCGAACCCACATAACCCTCTTCGGACCCATATCCAGCCTCTGGGAGCGACATATGCGAAGCACTTGTAAGTCCTTTGAACTCCATGGTGGAATATGAAGAGTACGAAAACCCGGTCTACAAAAATGGAGCAGACATAGAATCTCAATGCGCATTCATCGCAACTAATGACACGACGTGAAATCATTCGAAATAATTTAAATAAATCCGGTTGGGAAATCACGAAAGACAAATGCGACTCGACGCGCGCTCGCAGGCGACATCTGGCGGCGAACGGAAAACATGAAATGAAGCGGAAAATTTACTGCACTAATGTACATCTGAGAATCATTGAAATTCTGATCACATCAGTGTATAATTGAGTGCTGTCACTGCTGCCGTTACACTCCCCCTCTGAAAACATACTCCAGTATGTCAGGCTGGGTCAAGTGAAGTGAACGAAACGTCGAAAGTGACCAAAAACCTAGATTAGTCGGCAAAATGTGTGAAATTGAGCTGAATTGAGCAAAATTGTGCTGAGATCTGTGCTTCGCGATGGCCATCGACTTGAATGAAACGTATAGGTACCTCAGGGCACACAGAAAAAGCTTCGTTCAAGCTCGAAAATTCGAAAATTGAAAGTCTGAGTGAAGAATGTACATGATGATCCATGATCCATGATTCATGATGAAATCAGGATCTGACATCCCACTGCCAGAAAACAGAAAACGAGCGTCGCCAGGTCGTCGAGCGTCAGAAAAATAGGGTATCCCTTCATGGAGTCCAAGATATGTGAAACTGGCTGGTGTCATTTGCAGTCATGAGACCAGATGCCAGATTATGGTACAAAATGTGCCTGAATTGGGACCAAAATCAGTGAATCGCCCACGGATTGAGGGTGGCGAAGTTCACAGAAAGCCAAAATAGGTCCAATTCAATGTCGATAGACACTGTGTGTAGTGTTGAACGGAATTCCAGTTCTCATTCATAGCCAATCCAGGTCAAATCCTCATGATGATGATGATCCCCATGATGGAAATCCAATCATTTAAAGTAATGATAGCCAAGAAAACGCAGTGAGTAATTACCACACTGTCAGTATTGTTCCCAGGGCTTCATGTTTAATGCCAGTATGAGCCAGAAGGGGTAATTGACTCGTTATAGTCCCAGAATGTATAAGCATCCAATGCTTGGTACTGGGAATTTGCCAAAATTGAGCTGATTCTGAGGGGGATTCCAACACAATCCACAGATGAACAGCGAGTCGAACAAGTAAGAACACCATCGTCGTCACTTGGTCTATATAAGCCCTTTGACAGTGGTCTATTGGAAAACGAACCAACCGTCTCAATGTAAGAGCTGATGGAAATCACATTCTGAGCAGATCCGTCAAACACATGAAATGGATCAGACTCAGTCATGTGCCAGAATGTCTGAAATGAGTACCAACTCGAACGAGTCCTTCCCAAGGCGAGTAGAGGGGCCCAGTCGACAGCAAAAGGCGATAGTGTCGTCGTGTTTGAGGATAAAGGCCTTTCGGAACTTCCGATCGGAATCATCTGAGATGAAGCACATGATTCACATGATGGCCATGATGGGAATGATGGATGGAATGACCAGGATGACCCCAGAATGTCCCATCATCTGTTCGTCGAACCACATAGACGATGCGTCAGGACTGCTGTGTCCCCATGCCAAGGGTATATGTCGACCGTAAACCTTTTCGAAAGTTTCGGCGACCCAAATTCTGATCAGATCTTGTCAGGGATGGATGATGCCACGATTGGAGCTTCTTCTTGTGCTTGCAAGTCTTCCTTGGTGACACAATCCTTGATCAGCGAGAGCTCTTTGTCAATCTCAGGGTGTTTCTTCAGGAACTTGATGAAAGTGTCCGTATACCCATGGATGAAACTTGAAGCTGGCTCCCATTTGTCTTCTTCTGGACCGAATCCTTTCCATCTGCACAGAAAGTACCACTTGTTTCGAGCATTCTTCTTGTAATCAAGAATCTTCCCCAGCTCAAAACTGCTTGTGACCATCTTCCTGTCGCTCAGGTATTTCGAAGTCCAATAGAGAGGCTTGAACTTTCCTTTGGGGCAGGGTACTTCGGCCTTCAAACGATCTTGATGTACTTCTTGATGCCTGCCTGGCTCAATCTCAATGTTGAATGTAGTCTCACTTAGTTGACTCTTGACTTGGAATGGGCCATCCCACAAGGGTAACAATTTGTTGTCGTCCTTCAGGGTCTCGTCTGACTTACGAAGCCAAACTTGCTGGCCTTTCTCGAAGGGTTTTCCTTGCGTTCTTGACTTTTTCTTGAAATTCAACCAATCTGCTCGACTTTCGACTTTGGCCTGGATCCACTTGGACTCTAGATCCTTGATCCTCTCAAACCATTGCGAGGCGTCGTAGCACTGCCTTGGATGATACATCACTGGTCCTGGACCCATCTTCTCTCGACCAAAAACCAGCTCATTCGGACTTAATCCAGTGTAATTCTTGGTGCGATGGTATCTTCTCAAGACACAGTAAATTGTCTCCAACCAATTGTAGTCTTTTTCAGTCGCCAGAAACTTTCTCAGAATGGAGATAAGAATCCTTCCAGCGCGTTCAGCAGGGAGAGCTCGATGGTCGTAGACTCGGGCACGAAGGTGATGAACTCCCAATAGGGCACACATGTTCTCCCACCAAGTCCCAATGAAATCTTTCCCACTGTCCGTCAGAATTTCACTGGGCACATCCCAGTTACTCATCCACTGACTTGCAGTCCACTTGGCAGCCATTTCAGAGGTGAGATGCTTCGTGTTGCAAGGGAGGACCTGGATGTAGCCACTGTGGCGGTCTTGAATTAACAAAACCCCATCGATAGGCTTCCTCGTGTAGAGACATTCCTCTTGGATTTGTCCCAACTCGAAGACATCCGCCGTCACCTTGTCGAACAACCTCTCAGGAATTGGTAATCCCTTCAGTAGTCCTTCTGCCTTTTGATTCTTGGGGATGGTCGCCTGACATTGCTTGCATCCTTGGGCAACTCGTTCGCAGGCACCCTTGAGGTCCCTTGTGTACACTCTGTGGCGTAGCTCCTGTTCCAGCACACGAGAATGTGTGTGGGCTGTCTCATTCCGATGCCAATGTTTGACATATTGGTCAATCAGACAATCAGGAACACAAATCCGTCCTTGCCAAAATAACTTGTCGCCTTGGATTTTGAAATCAGACGTCTCTTCAGAGTCGTAAGGCTTTTTCCCTTTCAACTTGTGGTATACAGACCCAAAGAACCTGTCCTCTTTGTACATCTTCGTCCAATCCACATAGAGGAAGGAAGTTTCCTTGTCCTTTTGCTGTGGAGGGAGTGTGGATTTCGCTTTGGATCTCGTCGTAGGAAACACATTTAGGAGTGGCAGCGACGACTCAGAGTCAGAGTTAACTCCTGCAGTCTGATCTGCCTTGGTAATCTCCTTGCATCTGACCAAATCCACCTTCATCCGATTTTTAATCGAACATTGGAGACAATGTTTCTTGATCAGTGCTTGTTCCTCCTTGTCGAACTCGATCACTTCAGCTTTATCCGTCGCTGTCCCATGAAAACTCACTTCAGAGTAAGCCTCTGAGGCTGGGTAGGCCCAGCGACTCAGGGCGTCCGCCACTGTATTGTAGCGACCCGGAATGTAAGTCACATGGAGGTCAAATCTGCTGAGAGTTTCATGCAAACGGCCTCTTCTCCCAGCTGGTCCACCAGGGGATTCCACATGTTCTGTCCCCCAGCTCTCCAGTGACTTGTGGTCAGTCAGTACCTCAACGCGATGGCCCAAGATCCAACCTTCGTAACGCCGTAAGGCACAAAGGATTGCGTAGGCCTCTTGTTCCCTTGGACTCCAATTTCGCTGTCTTGTTGTAAGCTTGCGAGACCAGAAAGCCAGAGGATGATGGTGACCTTCGTCGTCGACTTGTTCGATCGTAGCACCAATGGCGCAACGACTGGCGTCTGTACAAATATAAAAAGGTCTTCCATCCAACCACGGAGTCTTTAATGTAACCACATTTGCCAGTGCTTCCTTGAGACCAGTAAAGGCTTCTTCACATTCTGGCGTCCACTTGAGCTTGACTTGAGATCCCTTCTTTCCTTCTATTTTGCCAACCTTCAGTAACTCTGTCAATGGACCAGAGAACTTGGCGTAGAGAGGAAGGAACTCGTGGTAGTAATTGCAGCAGCCTAAAAAGGCACGAAGCTGCGTGATGGTTCTAGGCCTTTCCCATAGCTGCAGGGCAGCCATTTTTCCTGGGGCTGGTCTTCTTGTCCCATCTTCCAAGACAGAGCCACAAAAATTCCACACTCTGGAGGAACATCTTGCCCTTCTCCGGTCCACACACGAGCTTCTCTTGTCGAAGGACTTCGAGAACTTTTCGAACTTGTTCTTCGTGCAACTTCAGGCACTCATCAAAGTTTTTTCCCAACGGCGTGGCAATCAGAAGGTCGTCAATGTAGATGCTGCAGAATTCTTGTAAATCCAGAGACTCGTGCTTCTGAAATAAAATAGTCTCCATCATCTTCTGGAACATCGACGGCGCATTCTTCAGACCCATCGGCAGTACAGTCCACTGGACAGTGCCACAGGGCGTGCACATTGCCGTCAAATGCCTATCCTCCTTTCGAAGGGGCATCTGATGAAAGCCATGGCGCAAATCCAACACAGTAAAGAGCTTCCCTTTTGGCTCTCGCGGCGATCTCCTTTTCGATTAAAGGAAGAGGGTGCGCGTCTGGTACTGTGGCGGCATTCAGGGCTCTGTAATCCACCACTAGACGCCAAGCATCTATGCTGGATTGGTCAGCAGGTGGGGGTTTTGGCACAGTAAATGGTGCTGAACACCACTCAGAACTCATGCAGCCCTCCAACCAACCGAACTCATAGAGATTGCGCTCAATAATCTTTCGCAGGGCGTCTGCTTTGGTGCCGTGGAGATAGAATGGACGTTGTTTGTGCACCTTTGAGCCTTCGATTATGTCAATCTTGGCTTCCCCATTTTCACATCGAATTGGGGGGTTTTTCCACAACTTCCCACTCAGCACGTCATCTTGATAATCTTCGAACACTGCGTCCCCTCTTGCAGATATCTTGTCTCCGTCGACCTGATTCCCACATTTAATCACCGACATTATGTCCACCAATTTGCGAATTGTTGGTCGTGGTCTCATGTTCTTGGCCACTTCATTCCAAACTTCTTCGTCGCATTGCTGGCGGATGAAGCTCACCTGAGCTCGCTCCTCCGTGGGATCCCACCAATGAAAGGGGTCCACGAATGTCTTGAAGGGATGGTCGGACGAATTCAGCTTCATTCCTGTCAATTCAGGCGAGATTCTTGGAGATTTGTCTTCATTCCTGCTTGAAATCTTTACTTTTTTGGCTTGATTCTTGTCTGATGGGGACAAATTGTAATGGATGGAGGCGTTCTCTTGAGGGACGCCGATTGTCCTTCCCTCCTTCCGCGACGATACGTCGGGATTCCGCTCTCGATCGTCTTCATCCACTCCAATTTCGTCGATTTTTGAGGAATTTGATATGACCTCTTCTGTTCCCATTTCACTGCCATCTTGCCAATAATCTCCCAGATTCCCGTCAACTAAGCACGCCAACGTGCTCCACGAACGCTGTGGCAAAGGCTTGCCATTGTCTTCGCAATACAGCTTCACGCCCTTGTGAGGTAGCTCAACAATGTTGATTGAAATGTCCATAATGTCCTTGGACCACTCTTGTCTTGGCCAATTGGGGACAATTAAAATCGCCTTTGCTCCGGATTGCTTCAGCTTCCGCACCACACGAGGAAAAACGTCGAAGGGCGGATTGATCCAAAGAGGTTCAGACCAGTCCTCACTCCAGGCGTCGTCGTAGAACTTCGGAAATCTTTTATTCTTCTTGTTTGCAAAGGCATCAACTTCAGGACAAAAATGTGGTTCTTTTCGAAATAATCCACCAGAATGTCCCGCCATTTGTCGACCACACGATAGCAAACTGACTTCCACTTCTTGCTGTTCAACGAATCCACCTTTCCTTCGTCGAAATCTTCTTGATTCCTTGTCCATTCCTGCCCATCTTGCTGAAAATGTAGCTTATTTCTCTCCTTGAATTGGTGGATACTCTTGGTATATGGGTGCAGATAATACAGGTCAGACGGGTCGCTGGTCGACGGATCCTGGAGGAAGCACGTCCTGTGTCCCATGGGCGACACACGATGAGCGTGAAGCCATGGTTGACCCAAGAATAAATCGTACTTTATGCTGGCCTCATAGAATTTTCCAGAGAACCATTCCTCAGTGACCGTCTCTTCCACGCTCCACACAGATTGTTTCACCAATCTGACCGCCAATTCTGCTTCTCTGTCGCCACCGTCAAGGCGATGTCCGCTGACTCCCTCCAGCTGGACAGGGGTGGAGGACATCTTCGTCTCATCCTCCTGCAGAAAGCCTTTCCTCACCAGATTGACCTCTGAACCATTATCAATCAGACATCTGGCAAGTTTAACCTTACCATCCGTCGATCTGACCTGGATCCAGCAGACAAACTGGCGCTGCTTGCCTCGCCGGACAGCGCTGAGCACCCAGGCAGGGTACAGGAGGCCGGAGGAGCGCGCCAGCCGGTCCCAGCAGCGTCCATCCACCGCCCCAACTACCCTGATGGGTTTTGTCTCCTGCCACTCAACACCAGTGTTGGGATTTGGGTCAAGTTGGCCTCCCTATTGCCATTCTTCTTCTTCGTTCGGCTGTACGTCCTGTACTTGTCCTTCGTCAACTCATTCTTCTCCTGCTTCGACGGCATTCACTCCTTTTCCACGTCCACGACCACCAAATGATTTTCCACCACCACCTTTCTTACCTCCTTGGCCTTTGTTGTTGGAGGTGTTGGAATTGGGGTTGGATTCGTTGGATCTGCCCTTGCCTCGGCCTCCAGTATCCTTGTTGTTGCAGAAGGTCTTGTTCGCTGGCGTCTCCGCGTACAAGGGGTTGCCATTCACCTTCAAATCATCTTGATTCCCGGACTTTCCCTTGCCATTTCCACCTTTTTGGCCATTTTTTCCACCAGATCTTCCACCAGCATCGGTCCATTTTGAGTCGCTTGGATCTCCGCCTTGCTGCGAGTAATCTTTTGGTGTTCAGTCTCTGTTCTTTCCTTTGGACTGCCCTTTACCCTTTCCCCGTCCATGCTGGTCAGCATCTCGTGCTTCATCCTGCTGGGGATTTTTGGGAGAATTTCCCTTTCCATCCATTTTGGACTGAATTGTTTTGAGATCTGAGGGCGTTCACCTGTGATTCGCGGTCGTGTGAGTCGCCGCTCGACCTTCTTTTCCAAGGGCAATGCACACAGAGCATCCCGTCTCACCAACGGCGTTGACCTTGCCTCCGAAGCCATGTGCATCCTGGGACTTCTGACGTTCTAAGTTTGCATACTTTTCAAGTTGGTCCCAGATCTGCTCGACTCCATACGAGAAGATCCACGGTCGTACCCTCAAAACTGTTCCCTTATACTTCACTTTTCCATCCACCATGCTGCAGAAAAACTCCGACTGTTCAGAATCGTGGAAACCAACTCTCCATCTGCCCTCACGAAAAGTGATATCCTTCAATCCAGTAGCACTGATAGAGTGTAGCAACTCACGAACAGCCATTTTCCCCATAGTTTCTGGTAATCCTCGGACTTCAACCCAGTTGCCCAGAACTTTTTGGTCCGCCTGAGAGTCCCTGATCTTCTGCTTGGTCTCCGGCGTGAGCTTGCTCAGGAGGATCTTCTTCATTTCGCCTTCAGAAAGTCCTTCTCCAGAGTTCTCCGCCTCTTGCACCAAAAACTCCCAATCTTGCCTTGCAATTTGAATTTCTTCCAGAAACAATTTCTTGATCGCCCTGAAGTTCTCCAGACGGTTCCGGTAATGATCTTCAGGAAGTCAAGAGCCCTTCTTCTTGAGACTTCTGTACAGCTCTTCGTACGTCAGGGGATCTCCTTGATTCTGCCTTTCCACATACAGATTGTATGTACTTTCCCTTAGCTTGCCAGTCAAGCAGTCCATCAACCCAAGGATCCAGAGTTCCTTGTCGAGCTTCTCCGTCTGCAACCAGACCATGAACTGCCGTTCGAAGGACGCCCAGTAATTTGAATGCCCTGAGAACTTAGGCTGCTTCATTACTGACCCTCTCAGCCTCATGTGCAAAGGGTTCAGCAAGTGGTTCAGGTTGAAATTTGTGGCTGTGCCCACCGGATTGACGAACACTGGGTTGACTGCAGCGCCTCCCATTGCCTGTGCTTGCGCAATTGCGGCCGCCAACAACGCCTGGTCCACAGTAGGCTGCACGAACGGCGTCGGTTGGGCTTGATGCAGTCTCATCTCCTTCAATTTCTTCTGCTTTTCTTTGATTTTTGCCTCGTTTTCTTTCTGCTGCCGGTCCTTCTTCTTCAAGGCCATTGATCGCTCCTTCACGGTGGTCCTTGCTTCTCCATCAATATCTCCGACAGTACCAACCGACAGTACAGTCCTCTCCGACGAAGATTCTTCTCCTTCGGTACCCAGATTGAACCCAATAGGACTTCCAAATCCAGTAGGGGGGATACCAGAAATTCCAGTAAAAGCTGGATGGTGGCCAGTAAAAGCTGGGGGTGCTGGAGAATGTGGAACGCCGTAAGGCGTGGATGTGGGTGCAGCTGAGGAGGTAGGTGCTGGGTGGCTTGCCATTGTAGGCGCTGGTCCAGAGAGCCCAGTAGTGCTCAGATTTTGTACCAGATCTGTAAGCTTCTCCAGCTTCTGCTCCATCTCCTTCCACTTGCTGTCATCATCCCTCTTTTTCTCCTTGGCGGCCTTCTTCAGCTTCTTCACCCTGGTTTCCAGCGACGAAATCTGTCGTCGACAGGAGCAGTCCTTGGCACACTCGCCACAGGAAGGGCATCTTGTCCCTTTTCCTTTGCTTCTGACTTCATCAACCCAGCTGTCAACACTGGAGTTGGGGTCAGGAAGCTTGGACAGTTGCTCCCTGGAGAGGTGAGAATGTGTCGAATCACACCTCATTTCGTCGACCTCTTCGCCGTGTCGACCCCAGGCGCCCGACGGACCAGCGTGCGGATGCACATTCTGCCGTCTCTCCTCGGCGATGATGGCCATCTGCACCATCACGGCGGCCTGCTGGTCGAACTGGTCCATCAGCTCCTCCCAGTCCTCTTGCTCCTGCAGCTGGGCGTCGAATCTCGACCGGCCGCTGTCCCTGAGGAACTCGCACGACGCCCTGAACCAGTCCCTCAGGCGGCCACGATAGCCCGCCTCCGCCAGCAGCCAGTTCTGCCTGTGCAGGAATTCCTCATTCCAGATCTGCTGGAAGTGGTTTTCCCAGTAATCACCACTAATTCCAGTACCAGACTGCTCTCCTTCGCTGCTGCTGTCTTCAAGATCAGGCAAAGCTTGACAGGAGGAACCAGATTCACTCGAGGACGGAGATTCTCGACCGGGTTTAAGGTTGGGTGGGGCGTTCACACAACAATCAGCACAAGTATGAACTCCAGGCCAATGCCTATGGCCACAGTAAGGGCACTCTGACAGATGATCCTCGGTTTGCTGGGGAGATGCTACGAAGGTAACCTCAGGGGGAACACGCAGCGACCCAGAAGGAGTAATAGCCCCGCTAAAGTCCGACGATCTCAGAGTATCAGTGGAGATTCCAGAAGCAGAGTCATGATTTCCTCTGCTACCACGTAACCGCTGCATAGTGGTTGATCTTTGTTGTGACTGCGAAGCCTGTAGCCTTGATGCCCGAGGGGTCGTAACGCCCGACACTGCCCCTGATATCTCCGAACCCACATAACCCTCTTCGGACCCATATCCAGCCTCTGGGAGCGACATATGCGAAGCACTTGTAAGTCCTTTGAACTCCATGGTGGAATATGAAGAGTACAAAAACCCGGTCTACAAAAATGGAGCAGACATAGAATCTCAATGCGCCTTCATCGCAACTAATGACACGACGTGAAATCATTCGAAATAATTTAAATAAATCCGATTGGGAAATCACGAAAGACAAATGCGACTCGACGCGCGCTCGCAGGCAACATCTGGCGGCGAACGGAAAACATGAAATGAAGCGGAAAATTTACTGCACTAATGTACATCTGTGAATCATTGAAATTCTGATCACATTAGTGTATAATTGAGTGCTGTCACTGCTGCCGTTACAAGCGGTCAGAGTACTCGCCCCTGAGGGAGCTGAGTCCGACAAGCACCTCTTCCCGGAGTCTTGCCTCCAGGACGACTGGACGGACGACTACGCCAAGTCTGAGGCCTTTGCGGCCGAATATAGGGCTGTGACCGACCCTGACGACGGGCAGAAGTGGCCAAAGGGGCTGACTGAGGAAGATGGCAAGCTCTACCCGAATGGTAAGCTGATAGTACCGGAGTCCCGGTTGCTCGAGCTGTGTGAAGCTTGGCACCACCACATGTTGCGACCAGGGGTCAAGAAGCAAGCCCTTGACATGCAGCGCCGGTTCGAGATCGACCATATCGTTCTCTACACCGCCATCAAGAAGGTCAGGAAGGGTTGCTCGGTCTGTCAGGCCTGCAATCTTGATAACCGGAACGTCAAGGGGGAAGCCCAATGGACCCCGGTTCCTGACCAGCCCATGGAGAGCGTGGCCATGGACGTCTTCTCCATGCCCGAAGTGCACATTGGCAAGGAGACCTTTGACTGTGTGGTTCTTTGTGTGGATCGCTGGTTCAAGGCCATGTGTTCCCTCATGGGGATACGTCACGCCAAGAGCGTCGTCTATCTCAGCCGGTCTAACCGCCGAGCTGAAGTGGCTGGACGGCAGCTGTTCGAGAAGCTGCGCAAGATTCACATCACCAATCCACGTCGGAATTGGTTTGAGGAGATGTGGCCTGCTCTGAAGGCTAATCATGACACCCCCATGCCGGGTGGTTTGTCCCCTGACCAGATTCTGTTCGGCAGGGACCCCCTCGGTCGGGGACTTCTCTTGTCTGATGATGGCATGACCATGGATGCTAAGGAATTCTTCCCGCGGCAAGAGCAAACGGCGCGGGACATCCGCCAGCAGCTCGAGAAGGAGCATGCTGAGCGTCAGAAGTCTGCCCCGAGCTCAACAGCGCGGAGGTTCAGGGTGGGAGACCCGGTGTGGGTGATCAGACCCCGCCCCATGGGCACCCACCGCACCAAGACCTGGTTCACCCCTGGAGAGGTGGTCCGCAGGATTCGTGAGGACACTTACCGCATCAAGGTGGGTCACGGACATGTCCCGGAGCGCCACGAGAGTCAACTCCGTGTGCGGGAACCCGACCTCCGTGGCCAGCATGTGTCCCTGAGCTACGCCGCACATGAGACCGACTCGGACGACGACTATGCTGAGCAGGTCAAGTATACAGCCGAGAGGATCCTTGCTCAGCGTCCGAAAGCCTCGGCACCCGGAGGCCTGGAGTTCAAGGTTCGTTGGCGAGGCTATGGGCCGTCCCACGACACCTGGGAACCCTTCTCCTCGTTCGTGCCGCGGGTTAATACTCCCTTCATGGAGTACATCCGCAAGCACAAAACCAAGATCCATGTCTCGGACTTGGCAGCACTCACCTGGGCGATTGCAGCCAGGGGTGCCTGATCAGCGCCCTGAGCTCTCCCCTGATGCATTTTGAGCGCTTGTGAGGTCGACGGATCGTCCCTTACTTGCTTGCTCTCTTCCATCTCTCGGTGACCTGCCATCAGAGTGGCCATATACCCCCCCCTGCTGAATCCAGAGGAGGATGGCCCCTCTCTTTCAACTCCTATTCGTCACTCCCCCCCTGCTGAATCCTTGGGAAACCAGGTAGGGCGACTGACCTATTTTCTGAGCTCTTGGGGCCTTGAAGCCCATACGTCGTTGCGCAACGGATGCCGCTGTCATCGGCATTGCGATTTTTGAGTGTGTGGTCTGGTCCCATGGCACTTGCGGGGTCCAGACCAGTCGACGTGTGTCTGCAGACTATATATGGCCTGGACTCAGGCGTTTTCCGGTCCACCCTCCTGCATATGCCTTATCCTAACCATGGCGTGGTTTGGCGCTCTATCCGGAGTGTGTTTACACGCCTATTTACCCCGCTTATTGCTTGTTTTTCTGTTCCCGAGGATATGTGCATCTGTATGTCAGCCCATCACCGAGGTATGGACTGCCCCCTTTTTTTCCCCCCCCCCGAGGGGATGCGAATCGACTACGAAGGCGCCCTGAGTCGCCGTTTACATGTTCTTACATAGGGTCCAGCTTGGACCAGTACTGAAGCGGTACCCAGAACCCCATGGCCAGGTTACGGCATACAACCGGTCTCCGGTCCACTAACCCCATGTACGGAAGTGTTCCGTGCCGTAAAGCCCCGCATCGGCAACCGATGCACCGCCAGCGGAGATTTGTGCATCAGAATATCAGGAATCAACAGGGTTTTATTTTCATATTGTTTCCGTCAATTTTTACGCTTCCGTTCTGATACTCACTGTTTTGACTGCTGGCGGTTGGATCGCGACTTTACCGTAACCGCCAGTTTAACTGTAATTAATGGAAATTTTAACGCTATCCGTCACGAAGGCTCCAAAGTCGCCAGGAACTGCATTGATGCTTCCGCAATTTTCATAATTAATACTCGCAACCTTAATCCGAATTTTTCAGGATGTCAAAATCGGATTTTCGACTTCGACATCCCCGCACTTGATTTGATCTCTTTCGAGTGGACCTACGTGCTTCCCTATGCACGAATCAACTTTCCTTTTCTCTTGCCCTCCATTTCTCTTAAAGATATGGGCAAAACAAAGTTGATTCGTGAGGCCACTTGTGAAGGTCATATCTCGTGTCGCTTGCGAGGAATTACGATAAAGAAACGTGGGATCCATTCACAATACTCCCGACGTAATTTAGGAAGCATTATATGCCTTGCGTCTCCACACGTGCGCGCTAGTGTAATGAATCATGATCAAGAGGGTAGAGTTTGCGTTATAACTCTTTGGCCATGACATTGCGTGCGTTAAGATAACTTTCGAGTGTAGCGCGCAAGTGTTGGTGTTGCATAGGAACTCTCCTTGAGTTCCTATGAGCGATAGATACAAAGTTATGCCCTTGGAGGGGCATGACATATCGTGGTGGGAGCTGCCTTTTTGGGCAATATGTGGTATGTGCCATGTGTGGTGTTGCGTGCCCATTTGGCGGGTCCATTGCTCCAAGACAAGCCCGCCAATGGACCTCATATTGTGCAAGCCCCTTCTCCATACTCCCCACAATCAATTGCAAGCCTAACCTTCGTGAAGGGAAGCTTGTGCGGTGAACCCGAAGCGATGCGTTGGGAGCAAGGTGTGTGTTATACAATTTTCCATATTTTCGTGTGCCCACTTGGGAAGTAGCGCTCGTAACCTGTCAAGGCGCCCCAAGTGGAGCACATATGTGGGATCGAAGGTCATTGGTGTCAAGTCATTGTGTTTAGAAGGATTAAGTGATTGCACAATCCAAGCCGAAGATATTATAATACAATTATGCACCCTTCAAGGCACTTTTGTGTGTGCTTGTGCCAATTTTGCCACTTTTGGCCCGTCATGATGTCAAGTGGCGACCGTGTATCTCAACGTTGCGCTCAATTGACATCATGACCCAAGTATGATATGAGGGTACATACTTCGGTGCCCAACATATCTTGGACCCGGCGAATAACTCCTCTTAGGCTTGGCATACCGTGGCCGCCATGTTGGCGATTTGGGACTATCCCAAATCATGGGCTCACTTGGCGACCCTGCCATTCCCAATATCGGAGGAGTTGGGCGACGCCCAAAAGATATGTTGGACCAATATGACTTGATACCAATCCTATGGCACAATCCGGTCCGAGTCGGGCATGTGCCTCATTTGCCCCAACCATGAGTGTGCGCATTTTTGGCCATTTTGAGCAATTTTCCACTTTTGCTGCCCGCCGTGCACTATTTTCTAACCCTCGTGCACGCCGGACGCATGGACCAATGGACCATATATGACATGGGTGTTATGGGTAATGGTCCCCATGGTCCACACACCACGTGGGCGAAGCGGAGCCACCTTCGTTAAGGTGCTAGTCCAAAGTGAGTGTGGGCAATTTTGCAATTTTGACATTTGTGGGCCCAATTGGGATCGTCACCACGCCGAGTGGTATGAAGATCTTTGAGAGCCAAATGCGTGGGAGTCTCCATTGGACTCCGGGTGGATCGCGTATGGGATGGCGAATCCGATCTCCAAGCCGGCGTGGAGATATACTATTGGGAGCACACCGAATTTTGGCTCATTTCAAGCAGCCAAAATGACCCCATTTTGGGACCCCAATTTCCCCCTTCCGTGTGGTCAATTGGCGGCCCCATTTCTCTAAGCCCATAAGGAGCCCGGACCCAATTCCACGTTGTACACTCAGATAAGAGTCCTAGGTGCTGCCTCCCACCCTGTGAGTCATTGGCCTTACCTTGGCTGGGCAAGCCACGCGTGGGAATGACGCCAATTTTGGTGATTTTGGCATCATGACCCCACTTGACTCATCCGTGTTGCCCTGATGCCGGAACCTCAGTGGGAACCAGGTTGGGTGAGGGCTCCAGGGAGTTCGTACTCGAAGGGCATAGGGTCAGTTGCCTCGTCCCTACCTCTGGCGGGTCCGGACGAGGGGTCAATTTTGGGGATTTTTGAGTTAATTTCAGTTTGGGCTGAAACAGCCCATTTTCAGCTACCAACTCCTGGGTGATAATGGCGGGGCCATATCTCTGGCTCAGAGACAAGTTGGGACCTGTCGCTAGGGGAGCATTGGGAGCAACTGTCGGTTGACCTTGGAGCGCGTTTGTTTCCCAGGAACTCGCCTGTGGCTAGGTGCGACACCTCTCCCATTGGCAGGGTTTCAGGGTCCGGACTGAGCAGGGCATGGGTTGTGTTTGAGCCCCCGCCCCCACCAGCCACTGAGAGGGTCGGACCTGGGATTGGGATATGAGTTGGGACTGAGTGTCTATTGTCCCTTGATGCCCTTACCCCAGTCCAGTCTTAACCCCATTTGTACATATCCTGATGTGTTGCTGTACATACTTTCGTTCCCTCTTTGCAGAGTGGCAAGGATTCTGAAACGCTTTGTCACATGACATGAGCGCATTGATGTCCTTGTGAGCGTAGTGCTTTGCCTGCCTGCTCACTTGCGCGTGTCCCGCAGCGTCCCGTGGCCGGCCCCCCACGGGAACGCGTCAAAAGCGTTTCACCGCCGCGGGGTTACCCAACCCTCGCGTGCCACTCGGGGCCACCAACCCCGAGCAGCGCGTTGCAGCAGCGCGGCGCAGCTGGCAGCTCGCAGCGCAGCGCAGCGTCTCGCAGCGCAGCGCAGCGGCTCGCAGCGCCACTCAGCGACAGCGCCGAGTTCGTCACGGAGCCCGCAGCGCCGTCCAGTGCATCGCCCTGACCGCGCAGCAACCGTGAAAGAGGTGCACAGACCAGGACTCCTGCATCAGCCCCATCGGCCGACCCGGAGTCCCATCGGCCGACCAGCAAGGCCGCGTCAACCACCTCCACAACCACCGGCTGACCAGCACCAGCCGCACATCCAGCCCAGTGCTGCAGCACCCGCCTCAACAACCACCACCAGTTCGTTGAGTTGAACGAGTGCATACCAAGGACCTCAAGACCAACTACGCCCCCGCTGCCATGGTGAATTGGCAGGAAGCGGGCAGGACGTGGCCGCGGCCCCACCCCCATGCAGCACGCCTGCTGCGTGGGTTGGTTTGGGACCAGCACTACCGCCACAGCCACCCCCAGTGCGAAGGCGGCATGCCCAGGAGCTTCGAGCTCCGCACGGACATCGCCCCCGACCGCCTGCAGGCCGTGGAGGACTGGCTGCGGGCGGAAGGGTACGAGTACCGCCACCAGCAGAGGCGCTGGAGGACGTGGACCCGGCCGGAGAGGCCCGGCGAAGGCCTGCGTCCCGACGGGATTGAGGAGAACGAGGAGCCCAACGTGTACCCGTCGGGCGCCTCGATCAACGTCTCCTTGTGGGACGTGATCGAGAAGAACTTCCCGGAACCGGGGAGCGAGCGCAGGCTGCAGGGCAGCAGCAGCGCGTCTCCGGGGAAGGAGAAGCGGTCCGCCGGGGACAAGAAGAGGGACCGGAGGTGGCGGGAGTACCAGGAGTCCCTGGCCGCCGAAGCCGCCCAAGGCGCCAAGGGCGGAACCCCAGCCCCCAGTCCCCAACGGGCCAATGGTGGTCACCACCCCGGCTCCACCACCCTTGGCGACTACATCCAAGTCGCCAAGCAGACCCAGGCCAAGCCCCGTCCGCTGCTCCTGAGGGCCCGGCAGGCCCCAGCAGGCCCCAGCAGCGACGTGGAGTCGGCCCACCGCGGGAGGATGCCGGCCGACCAGGCCAGCTCCAGCAGCAGCGTCGCCCCCGAAAGGGACGTGGCGCGCGCCTGTGAGCGCGCCTGTGGGGTGCCCTGCAACCGTCGGGTTGCCTGGCAACGGGCCAGGCAGTACAGCGCTGCCGTGGAGGGCGCCGCCGGCATCGCCCAGGAGGAGGCTGCGGAGTGGGCGCATGGCATGGCCATCCACGCCCAGTCCATGGCGGCCATTGCAGCCGGACTCACGGCCGTAGCCGCCCATGGGGCAGCGACTGCCCAGGTCAACGGTGAGTTGGCGGCAGCCGACGAGGAAGCCCGCCTGACGCAGGAGGCCATTGCCTGCAAGGAGGCCGAGGTGAAGGCGCTGGAAGAGGCGCTTGCCCAAGAGAGGGCAAAGAAGGAGGCGGAGGAAAGGGCCCACGCCGAAGCGACGGCTAAGGCCCAGGAGGACGCCGCCAGGAAGGAAGCCATCGAGGCCGCGCGACGGAAGGTCGCTGAGGAGAAGGCCAAGACGGAGGCGGAGCTGGCAGCGTTGGAAGCGCAGAAGGCGCAGCTGCAGCAGGCCCCGGAAGCCGAGGCGGCTCGTGCTCGGGAAGAAGCCGAAGCGCGAGCTGCCGCAGCCACCGCCGCGGCAATGGAGGAGGCAGAGGCCAAACTCCGCCGCGAGACTCCCCCGGGAGCATCACGAGTGGAGACCCTTCGAAAGCTTTTCGAAGGGGACGCCTCCTCCAGGATGGCGCTGCATGAGGCCGACACGGGCAGCAGTGGGAGCGGTGGCACCACCGCCCGTCGACGGAGGAAGGGCAAGGGGAAGACCCCCGAGAGGCCGCGGAGGCCAGCGGGGGGGCACCCCCACGACAGTGACCCCTTCTTCACCGCCAGTGACGGGGATGAACGAGGCCGTCGACATCGCCAAGTGGTGGCTTGGACGGGCGGAGGCGGCGGAGACGTCCCCATGGGACCGGAAGGTGAGGATGAGGATCTCCCTCCTCCCTACCGGAGCTCGGAGTCCTCCGAGACCGAGACGCCCAGGTGGGGCGACATGGGCGAGGATGACGACATGGACTTCGGCATCACGAGGAAGCGCCCATCCTCGGACCCACCGAAGCGACCCGGCGGAGACCCACCGGGACCCCCTGGCGGAGGACCATCAGGACCCCCTGGAGGACGCCCACCGAGTGGACCCCCTGGAGGCGGACCACCGGGCGGGGGAGGACCCCCTGGACCGGGCGGACCCGGCAGAGGCCCTCCTGGAGGACCCCCTGGGGACCCCGACGACCCACCAGGGAACGGCGACCCGGATACCACCTGGCGGTGGATTGTCTACCTCCGCAGGAGGGTCTTTTCCCTCGAGTGCGAGGTAGACACGGGCAAGGTCGAGATGGCTCGCATCTCCGGGGTCGCCGCGCGCGCGCAGAAGGAGCTGGACATCGCCAGGGCCGAGACCAGGTCGCTGACCAACTTCGTCAGCGGCCTGCAGGAGAGGCTGGATGCGCTGGAAGCCCGTGGGAGCGTCGGCAGCGACCACCCACCCCTGGAGTCTGGCTCGTCGGACGACAGCTGGGGACCCGGACCAGGTCCAGGCAGACCCCACGCCCCCGGCGGAGCCCCCAGGAGTCGCCCCAGCGCCAGTGCCCCCTCTCTCACCGCCCCCTCTCACCACAGCGCGGGCCGCCGCAACGAGCGCGTGCCGCCCGGCAGTGGCAGTGAGGAATGGCGCGATGAGTGGCTCAGCGCGGACTACCACAACCGCCGTGCTCCACCGCGGACGCCTGTACGCCCCCGACGCCCGGCACCAGCCCCGGCGCCAGTCCCCAGGGCTGGAGGACGTTATGGTGGACTCAGGGATGAGGTCCCCAGAGGAGACGTGGAGTGGGATGTCGGCGAAGGTGAGGACCTGGACCTGGACCTGGAGGAGATCGACATCAGCCCGCCGCGTGGTGTACGACGGGAGGCTGCTGAACGCAGCCGCCGGCGCCATGATGAGGATGCGTACATGGATGCAGTACGGCGTGAACATTTCGGTTCAGCGTACGTGGAGGAACCGCGGCGTAGCCACAGGGATTCCATGGAGGAGATGGACGTGGCGGCCGTGGGAGTCCGTGAGAGAGGCCGATGGGAACCTCGGTCGACCTCGCGGCCGGCGTTCATGGTCTCTAAGGCCGCGGATGCCGCCGTGTGGGAAGACTTGAAGGACATCAAGCCCCCCATGTACGACGGCAACCCCCTCAACCTCGACCGCTTCTTGGAGAAGCTGGACGATTGGGGGCTGACCGTCACTGAAGACCTGCCTCCCGCTGATGCGGAGAAGTATGTCTTCAAACGGTTCAGGTACCGCCTGCCGGAAGTGCTCGGAGAGCTATACTTCATGGCGACCAAGGAGGGGAAAATCAAGACCCTCAAGGAAGCCAAGAAGTGGCTCAACGAGCAGGAGCGGGTGGACGCTCCGCAGGTGGCTGCCAAGCGCTGAAAGTCCATCAAGCTTGAGCATGATGGACGGGAGATCCGCCTACGAGAGTGGCGAGACTTCCGAGGGAAATACACCCTCTTCCGCCGCAACGTGGAGGATTGGAACGAGGGTGACGAGCAGGCTCGCCTGCTCTCCATGCTACCAGAAGCATGGATCAAGAGGGTCACCAAGGAGGAATCCAAGAGGGCCAAGTCCAACCACACGGTCAAGATGATGCTCCCCAAGGAGTATCATACGAACGTGGTGGCTCGGGCGAAGAAGAACGTGGCCCGGGATGTCAAACGGACTCCCTGCGGAACGCTCTTCTCATCACCGTCTCGGGCGATCGCGAGAAGACCGCGATGTGGCGCCTTGACGATTGTGAGTTGAGCGGCCAGACCATTCGTCTGCAGCCCATCCCGGCGCGGATGAGCTGCGACGAGATCCTGGAGTGGGTTGGCGAGGAAGTACTCAAGGAGTACCGAAACCTCCACCACACCCGCGGGTTGAGGCCCGGCGACCGCGACGTCAACTACATTGGCGAGGGACCTGGCGGGGAATCTGCCATGGACCCAGCAGGAGCCGGCGGCGATGAGACTCTCGTCGACGATGACGACGACGATGAGCCCGCCGAAGTGGCCGTTTGTGCCTTCGTGGCCAAGAACCTCAACACGGGGAGCAAGCCGGGAAACTGGAAGCCCCTGCAGCAGGGTTGGAGGAAGCAGGAGAAGAGGGACCCTCGCCGCATTGGCGACCCTCCGCTGTCCTTTGGGGAGTTCATACGAGCTCACCCTCAGGGCTGTTTCGTGTGTTATGGGAGGAAGAAAGGCTTCAACCCTGACCACCGAACATGCCCCGTCCATAAGGCCGACACGGAGGCTTACAAGAAGGCGCACGGGTCGAAGAAGCGTGCGCCCGCGGGTATCCGGGAAGCCAAAATGGAGGTCGACAAGGACGAGCTGGCCAAGCTGATGTCGTCGGTGGGGACCGATTTGGCCAAGGAGATCCAGGAGATCAAGCGGAACTGGGTCCCCAGGTCGGACAACAAGAACAAGGAGAACAACCAGAATGACCAGAACAAGGACAAGGACAAGAAGGGTAAAGGAGGAGGTAAAGGGGGAAGAAAGAAGGGCGTCAACGACGTTGAGGCCGAGGAGAACACCCCCTCTTCCCCAACCGACGCCCCCTAGCGGAGCCCCTGCAGCCAAGGGCCCCAGCTAGGGCGGTCGCAGGATGGTGACGTGGGAAACGCCGAACCATCCCAGTCGGGAGTGGATAAGCACAAGGGGACTGCCGCGGGCGGAAGGCCCGGTCCGGCGCCCAGTCGCGGAGGCGGGGTGAGGGCAAGTGAAGGCACGAACCCTTGCACCCGTCCGTCCTTCGCGACCAAGAATGTGTTTGATGTACTACAGGATCTATCCGAGAGTATCGGAGGATCACCCGGACCGCAGCTGGATGCTGCAGATGGGCAGCCTGAGCCCATTGTCCACGACCTGCACCAGTCGCTTGTGGAGCTTCTGGAACGGCCGGAGATCCTGAGTTTGCACGCCGTGCGCCGTGTCGGTCGCGAGCGGCAGTTGCATCTTAAGGTCCGTGCCTTATGCGGGGAAGTGGAAAAGGTTTTCGACGTGTTGGTCGACACGGGAGCTCAGGTCAGCTTGGTCAAGGCTGGCCTACTTCCACCAGAGTGTCTGACCGACAGTCGGAAACCTGTCAGGCTGAAGGTGGCGAACGGCCAGTACATGGTGGGAGGCACGAAGGAAGCGGCCATTGGGCTGCAGTTCGTGAATCATCGTGAGCTGAGCCGCCCAGACCTCGGCAAGGAAATCCTCCTGCACGGTAGCTTCTACGAGGCCGAGATGGACTGGGACATGATCGTCGGGTACGACTTCATGATGGAGACGGACTCCGGCGTCCTCCCGGCCCAGGCTTCCATGACCCTGTACCAGGACGACCAACTCTCGTGGCTTTCGTCACCTGAGCACCATGTGGAATGCCAATGGATCCACCCCGAACGCAATCAGCTCGAAGTGGCCGCGCTGGACACTGAGCCAACTGGTCCTGCAAACCAGGAGTACGGCGTAAGGCCGGAAGTGGCGAGCCGAGTTGTCGCGGACTTGGGAGCTTCGGATCTGGCCCTGGATGCGTTCTCTTCAGGAACCTCCGCCCATCTGCGGGTGTGTGAGAAGTACTGGAGCGCCCAGGACTCCGCGTGGAAGAAGCACTGGGGTCCGCATCAGGGACTGATGTGGATCCATTGCCCCCGTTGGGACATTCCAAGAGCGATAGCGAAGATTCGCAAGGACCGCTCCAAGGCAGTGCTGGTTGTTCCTATGGGATGCACCGAGGAGGAAAGTACCCGACATTGGGCAGCCTCATTGACCAACATGACCTTAAACAAGGTCGTCCTACCGGCTGGAGAGAGTGTCTATCAGGACGCTAAGGGACAGCCCATGCCACCCCAGAGATGGCCAACGGAATTCCACTATGTGGATGGGGGCCTTGATCAGGCCGACACCACGGACTTTGTGTGTGTCAACCGCATCATAGCAGAGCCCTGGCGGCAATGCTTTGCGGTTCCCCCTGTTGACATCGAAGAATCGGATTCGGAAGACCCCCTCACTGAAGAGGAATGGGATCTGGTTCAGGGGTATATGGATCAGCCCTTTCACGACTGGGGAAACCAGCGTGAGGGCAAAGGCCAGGACAAAGCCTGGTGGGAAGTGGACTCAATCGTCTCTGGTTCCTATGACGGGAATACCTTCGTACAGAGGGTGCTGGATCACATGTCCAGCCAAGACGAGCCGCCTGGCGGTAACCCACCCACCTACGGCGATCTGTTCCGAGGCAAGACCAGAGATGGCCCTTTGGGCCACCTGGGAAGACCACCTGAGCCGAAAGCGAGCGGAGTAGCTACCCCTCAAGTAAGCTCCGTGGTTCAAGTGCCCGGAAAAGCCAAGGCGGAGTCCGATGACTGCCCCAAGATCCAGGCGTTGAGGGCCAGGCTGAAGCAGAAGTATGGCGAGACCTTCTTCAGCGGAAAACCTGTGTTCCCCCCACCGGTGCGTGGACCGTATGGCGAGGCCAAGATACGACTGAAGCAGGACCCCCGTGTGTATCGGCACCGGGAGTTTGCCCTAAGGGGCGAGAGGAAAGAGGCCATGGAGAAGATCCTCCGTGACTTCATCCAGAGAGGCTGGCTTGAGTCGTGCCACTCCGAGTGGGCCTCTCCCTGCTTCGTCGTCCCCAAGAAGGTTGCCGGTGAGTGGCGGCTCGTGGTCAACTACCGCGGCCTGAACGCCCAAACGCAGCACGACAGCTATACGCTGCCCCTCATTGAGGACATGCTGCAAAAGCAACACCGGCGGAGGATCTTCATGGTGATTGACCTGAAACATGGTTATCATCAGATGCCTCTCGCCGAAGAGTCCCGTGCCTGCACAGCCATGAGCACTCCACTTGGACCCCTCCAGTGGAAAGTGATGCCCATGGGCGTCACCAACGGCAATGCAGCTTTTCAGCGGATGCTGGAGAACCTGCTTGAGCCGGTGCGCGACTGTGCGGACCCCTTCGTGGACGACGTGATCATCGCGTCCGGGGACCCCAGCATGAGCTACGAGGAGCTCCTGGAGGCACATGAGAGGGATGTCACTCGAGTGCTCGACCTTTTGGTTCGGCACAAACTCACGGGCAGCAGTGACAAGGCCACCATTGCGGTAAGCGAGGTGGTCTTCGCTGGCCACGTGGTCCGGAACGGGCAGCGAAAGCCCATACCTGGCAAGGTGGCTGCGATTGAGCACTGGGAAAAGCCCAAAACGGTCTCTGAGCTACGGGCGTATCTGGGGTTCTGCAACTACTACTCGGGGTATATCAAGATGTATGCCAAGTATGCAGCCCCCATGACGACCATGCTCAAGGGCAACCGAGAGGAGACCAAGAAGGGGTCCAAGAAGGCTCTGGTCTGGACTGAAGAGTCCGACCGTGCCTTTGAGGGGATGAAGCAGGCGCTGCTATCCGCAGTGGGTCTGCACCTCGTGGATCCCAACCGAGGGTTCGTCCTGCGCACCGACGCTTCCGACTACGCCATTGGCGCTGTGTTGGAGCAAGTGCTTGACGACGGGAGGCACGTGCCCGTGGCCTTCTGGAGCCGAGTCCTGGCGGAAGGCCAGAGACGGACGTGGACGCCCCGTGAAAAGGAGGCGTATGCCATCGTCATGGCTCCCAGGAAATGGGCTGGGTACATAGCCCTCCATCCCGTCACCGTCTGCACCGACCATCAGAGTCTGCAGTCGTGGCACAAGGAGCACGTGGACACCCCCTCAGGTCCCGCCTCCCGACGGGCAAGGTGGCATGAGACCTTGGCCAAGTTCGACCTTACGGTTGTTTATATTCCTGGAAAGGATAACACCGTGGCGGACTGTCTCAGTAGGTGGGCCTATCCCGCCAGCAAGGGCATGCAGGACATCTCTGCCCATGGCGACGAGGCTGAGACCGCTGAAGCCAAGAGGATCATCGAAATGGAGCGCCTGATGGAGGAGGAGGGTGCCAAATGCTTCGTCGTCATGGCCGCGGATGCCCCCCTCGCAACGAGGGTGAGCAGAGCGGTCAGAGTACTCGCCCCTGAGGGGTCTGAGTCCGACAAGCACCTCTTCCCGGAGTCTTGCCTCCAGGACGACTGGACCGACGACTACGCCAAGTCTGAGGCCTTTGCGGCCGAGTATAGGGCTGTGACCGACCCTGATGACGGGCAGAAGTGGCCAAAGGGGCTGACTGAGGAAGATGGCAAGCTCTACCGGAACGGTAAGCTGCTAGTACCAGAGTCCCGGGTGCTCGAGCTGTGTGAAGCTTGGCACCACCACATGCTGCACCCAGGGGTCAAGAAGCAAGCTCTTGACATGCAGCGTCGGTTCGAGATCGACCATATCGTTCTCTACACTGCCATCAAGAAGGTCAGGAAGGGTTGCTCGGTCTGTCAGGCCTGCAATCCCGATAACCGGAACGTCAAGGGGGAAGCCCAATGGACCCCGGTTCCTGACCAGCCCATGGAGAGCGTGGCCATGGACGTCTTCTCCATGCCCGAAGTGCACATTGGCAAGGAGACCTTTGACTGTGTGGTTCTCTGTGTGGACCGCCACAGCGGCTACGTTGTAGCCGTTCCGGCACGCAAAAAGGGGTTGCTTGCCAAGGAAGTGGCAGTCATGATGATTCGTCATTGGCTGACCGTCTTTGACATCCCCCGCACCATTTGCAGTGACCGAGGGCCCCAGTTTACTGGTGGCTGGTTCAAAGCTATGTGTTCCCTCATGGGGATGCGTCATGCCAAGAGCGTCGCCTATCTCAGCCGGTCTAACGGCCGTGCTGAAGTGGCTGGACGGCAGCTGTTCGAGAAGCTGCGCAAGATCCACATCACCAATCCACGTCGGAACTGGTTTGAGGAGATGTGGCCTGCTCTGAAGGCCCATCATGACACCCCCACGCCGGGCGGTTTGTCCCCTCACCAGATTCTGTTTGGCAGGGACCCCCTGGGTAGGGGACTTCCCTTGTCTGGTGATGGCATGGCTATGGATGCCAGGGAGTTCTTCGCGCGGCAAGAGCAAACGGCGCGGGACATCCGCCAGCAGCTTGAGAAGGAGCATGCTGAGCGTCAGAAGTCAGCCCCGAGCTCGACATCGCAGAAGTTCAGGGTGGGAGACCCGGTGTGGGTAATCAGACCCCGCCCCATGGGCACCCACCGCACCAAGACCTGGTTCACACCCGGCGAGGTGGTCCGCAGGATTGGTGAGGACACCTACCGCATCAAGGTGGGTCACGGACAGTTCCGGGAGCGCCACGAGAGTCAACTCCGTGTGCGGGAACCCGACCTCCGTGGCCAACATGTGTCCCTGAGCTATGCCGCACATGAGGCCGATTCGGACGACGACTATGCTGAGCAGGACGACTATACAGTCGAGAAGATCCTGGCTCAGCGTCCGAAGGCCTCGGCACCCGGAGGTCTGGAGTTCAAGGTTCGTTGGCGAGGCTATGGGCCGTCCCACGACACCTGGGAACCCGTCTCCTCGTTTGTGCCGCGGGTCAATACTCCCTTCATGGAGTACATCCGCAAGCACAAGACCAAGATCCACGTTTCGGACTTGGCAGCGCTCACCCGGGCGATTGCAGCCAGGGGTGCCTGATCAGCGCCCTGAGCTCTCCCCTGATGTGTTTTGAGCGCTTGTGAGGCCGACGGATCGTCCCTTGCTTGCTTGCTCTCTTCCATCTTTTGGTGACAGAGTGGCCATATACCCCCCCCTGCTGAATCCAGAGGAGGATGGCCCCTCTCTTTCATTTCTATTCGTCACTCCCCACCTGCTGAATCCTTGGGAAACCAGGTAGGGCGACTGACCTTCATAATTTTGAGCTCTTGGGGCCTTGAAGCCCATACGACGTTGCGCAACGGATGCCGCTGTCATCGGCATTGCGAATTTTGAGTGTGTGGTCTGGTTCCATGGCACTTGCGGAATCCAGACCAGTCGACGTGTGTCTCGAGACTATATATGCCTAAACTCAGGCGTTATCCTGTTCACCCTCCTGCATTTGCCTTATCCTGACCGTGGCGTGGTTTGGCGCTCTGTTCAGAGTGTGTTTACACGCCTATTTACCCTTTTCTGCCCTCCAGGATATGTGCATCTGTATGTTGCTGTCTGCAGCCCATCACCGGAGTGTGGACTGTTTTTCACGAATCGGGATACAGAGGCGCCTTGAGTCGCCGTGTACATATTCTTACAGCCTGGTCCAGCCTGGACCAGTACTTGATTACATGTTCTTCTGTTTGAGTGCCTGTGATACCGTGTTGCCCTATTCGCTGTGATGTGTGGAGATCCTGATGGCGCCAGGCGGGAAGCCCAGTTGCCTGACTACACTCCCAGCGGTCCGCCACTGTCAGTCCCAGTGTGAGCCTACCGATTCGCAGACGCACTTGCATTCGGATGGCGGCCTCCGGTGCTCCTGACCTCGGTCAGTCTGCCTGGGAAACTGGTGGTTTGAGGAGTCGACGCCTCCGCCCACACTGCATGAGGACTCCCTCATGTATGGCCTTCGTGGCAGCAGGGCGAGGGAAAAGACGGCCTTGATGCCCGATCCCTTCAGGAGGAGTTCCCTTAAGATCTGGGGTTCTTAAGGAGTTCGACTATGGCACTCTGGACTCGCGTCGTATGGATATGGACATGGTGCGCCCGAGGAAGGACCCGTGGGGACTCTCCCCAGTCGGCGGGCCTTGGGAAGCTTGGGGTAGCCTGATGGATCTTTGTGGTCGCTCTCGACTTGTGGGACCACCTCGGTCGTCGTGTGTCGCCTATGTTGGCCGTGTATGCCACTGCCACTGTGGTGGTGACCGTAGCAGCCGGCACCCGGTGCGCCTGGTATGGGTTAACGGGTCCTTTGGATGCCGAACAATCGCCGCCAGGACCCAGGACTTGATACTTGATACTATACATGTGCTACGAGCTTATACCTATCTTACTGTGACTTACTGAAGTGAGGATGTGACACCCCCCCCCCTTTTCAGGAAGTGGTCCTGGGTACCCGCTGCCATGCGTGGGTGTTATCGAGCCCCCCCAGGGTTTGCTCTAAGGAGGGGGGTGAAGCGGTACCCAGAACCCCATGGCCAGGTTACGGCATACAACCGGTCTCCGGTCCACTAACCCCATGTACGGAAGTGTTCCGTGCCGTAAAGCCCCGCATCGGCAACCGATGCACCGCCAGCGGAGATTTGTGCATCAGAATATCAGGAATCAACAGGGTTTTATTTTCATATTGTTTCCGTCAATTTTTACGCTTCCGTTCTGATACTCACTGTTTTGACTGCTGGCGGTTGGATCGCGACTTTACCGTAACCGCCAGTTTAACTGTAATTAATGGAAATTTTAACGCAATCTGTCACGAAGGCTCCAAAGTCGCCAGGAACTGCATGGATGCTTCCGCAATTTTCATAATTAATACCCGCAACCTTAATCCAAATTTTTCAGGATGTCAAAATCGGATTTTCGACTTCGACATCCCCGCACTTGATTTGACCTCTTTCGAGTGGACCTACGTGCTTCCCTATGCACGAATCAACTTTCCTTTTCTCTTGCCCTCCATTTCTCTTAAAGATATGGGCAAAACAAAGTTGATTCGTGAGGCCACTTGTGAAGGTCATATCTCGTGTCGCTTGCGAGGAATTACGATAAGGAAACGTGGGATGCATTCACAATACTCCCGACGTAATTTAGGAAGCATTATATGCCTTGCGTCTCCACACGTGCGCGCTAGTGTAATGAATCATGATCAAGAGGGTAGAGTTTGCGTTATAACTCTTTGGCCATGACATTGCGTGCGTTAAGATAACTTTCGAGTGTAGCGCGCAAGTGTTGGTGTTGCATAGGAACTCTCTTTGAGTTCCTATGAGCGATAGACACAAAGTTATGCCCTTGGAGGGGCATGACATATCGTGGTGGGAGCTGCCTTTTTGGGCAATATGTGGTATGTGCCATGTGTGGTGTTGCGTGCCCATTTGGCGGGTCCATTGCTCCAAGACAAGCCTGCCAATGGACCTCATATTGTGCAAGCCTCTTCTCCATACTCCCCACGATCAATTGCAAGCCTAACCTTCGTGAAGGGAAGCTTGTGCGGTGAACCCGAAGCGATGCGTTGGGAGCAAGGTGTGTGTTTTACAATTTTCCATATTTTCGTGTGCCCACTTGGGAAGTAGCGCTCGTAACCTGTCAAGGCGCCCCAAGTGGAGCACATATGTGGGATCGAAGGTCATTGGTGTCAAGTCATTGTGTTTAGAAGGATTAAGTGATTGCACGATCCAAGCCGAAGATATTATAATATAATTATGCACCCTTCAAGGCACTTTTGTGTGTGCTTGTGCCAATTTTGCCATCTTTGGCCCGTCATGATGTCAAGTGGCGACCGTGTATCTCAACGTTGCGCTCAATTGACATCATGACCCAAGTATGATATGGGGGTACATACCTCGGTGCCCAACATATCTTGGACCCGGCGAATAACTCCTCTTAGGCTTGGCATACCGTGGCCGCCATGTTGGCGATTTGGGACTATCCCAAATCATGGGCTCACTTGGCGACCCTGCCATTCCCAATACCGGAGGAGTTGGGCGACGCCCAAAAGATATGTTGGACCAATATGACTTGATACCAATCCTATGGCACACTCCGGTCCGAGTCGGGCATGTGCCTCATTTGCCCCAACCATGAGTGTGCGCATTTTTGGCCATTTTGAGCAATTTTCCACTTTTGCTGCCCGCCGTGCACTATGTTCTAACCCTCGTGCACGCCGGACGCATGGACCAATGGACCATATATGACATGGGTGTTATGGGTAGTGGTCGCCATGGTCCACACACCACGTGGGCGAAGCGGAGCCACCTTCGTTAAGGTGCTAGCCCAAAGTGAGTGTGGGCAATTTTGCAATTTTGACATTTGTGGGCCCAATTGGGATCGTCACCACGCCGAGTGGCATGGAGATTTTTGAGAGCCAAGGGCGTGGGAGTCTCCATTGGACTCCGGGTGGATCGCGTATGGAATGGCAAATCCGATCTCCAAGCCGGCGTGGAGATATACTATTGGGAGCACACCGAATTTTGGCTCATTTCAAGCAGCCAAAATGACCCCCTTTTTGGGACCCCAATTTCCCCCTTCCGTGTGGTCAATTGGCGGCCCCATTTCTCTAAGCCCATTGGGAGCCCGGACCTAATTCCAAGTTGTACACTCAGATATGAGTCCCAGGTCCTGCCTCCTACCCTGTGAGTCATTGGCCTTACCTTGGCCGGGCGAGCCACGCGTGAGAATGACGCCAATTTTGGTGATTTTGGCATCATGACCCCACTTGACTCATCCGTGTTGCCCTGATGCCGGAACCTCAGAGGGAACCAGGTTGGGTGAGGGCTCCAGGGAGTTCGTACCCGAAGGGCATAGGGTCAGTTGCCTCGTCCCGACCTCTGGCGGGTCCGGACAAGGGGTCAATTTCGGGGATTTTTGAGTTAATTTCAGTTTGGGCTGAAACAGCCCATTTTCAGCTACCAACTCCTGGGTGATAATGGCGGGGCCATATCTCTGGCTCAGATGAGAGTTAGGACCTGCCATTAAGGGGGCATGGGCAGCAACCTTTGGTTGGCCTTGGAGACCCTTGGTTACCAGGAACTCGCCTGTGGCTAGGTGCGACACCTCTCCCATTGGCAGGGTTTCAGGGTCCGGACTGAGCAGGGCATGGGTTGTGTTTGAGCCCCCGCCCCCACCAGCCACTGAGAGGGTCGGACCTGGGATTGGGATATGAGTTGGGACTAAGTGTCTATTGTCCCTTGATGCACTTACCCCAGTCCAGTCTCAACCCCATGTGTACATATCCTGATGTGTTGCTGTACATACTTTCGTTCCCTCTTTGCAGAGTGGCAAGGATTCTGAAACGCTTTGTCACATGACATGAGCGCATTGATGCCCTTGTGAGCGTAGTGCTTTGCCTGCCTGCTCACTTGCGCGTGTCCCGCAGCGTCCCGTGGCCGGCCCCCCACGGGAACGCGTCAGTACCTAACTACAGATTCTTCTGTTTGAGTGCCCGTGATACCGTGTGCCCTATTCGCTGTGATGTGTGGAGATCCTGATGGCGCCAGGCGGGAAGCCCAGTTGCCTGACTACACTCCCAGCGGTCCGCCACTGTCAGTCCCAGTGTGAGCCTACCGACTCGCAGACGCACTTGCAGTCGGATGGCGGCCTCCGGTGCTCCTGACCTCGGTCAGTCTGCCTGGGAAACTGGTGGTTTGAGGAGTCGACGCCTCCGCCCACACTGCATGGGGACTCCCTCATGTATGGCCTTCGTGGTAATAGGGCGAGGGAAAAGACAGCCTTGATGCCCGATCCCTTAAGGAGGAGCTCGCTCGGCTGTACCACTCTGGACTCGCGTCGTATGGATATGGACATGGTGCGCCCGAAGAAGGACCCGTGGGGACTCTCCCCCAGCCGGCGGGCCTTCGGAAGCTTGGGGTAGCCTGATGGATCTTTGTGGTCGCTTTCGACCTGTGGGACCACCTCGGTTGTCGTGTGACGCCTATGTTGGCCGTGTATGCCACTGCCTCTGTGGCGGTGACCGTCGAAGCCGGCACCCGGTGCGCCTGGTATGGGTTAACGGGTCCTTTGGATGCCGAACAATCGCCGCCAGGACCCGGTACTTGATACTTGATCCTATATTTGCAGTTACTAAGAGCTACAGCACCGTACCTGTCTTACTATGGGATTTGGGCAGCCTAGCCTGCGAATCAGCCTGAAGTGAGGATGTGACACCCCCCCCCTCTTCGGGAAATGGTCCTGGGTACCCGCTGCCATGCGTGGGTGTTATCGAGCCCCCCCCAGGGTTTGCTCTAAGGAGGGGGGTGAAGCGGTACCCAGAACCCCATGGCTAGGGTAGGGCATACAACCGGTCTCCGGTCCACTAACCCCATGTACGGAAGGGAAGACCGGTCTCCGGTCCACTAACCCCATGTATGGAAGGCGCCCGTTGACGCCCGGTGCGAGCCCTGCGGGAGCGTGTTCCGTGCCGTAAAGCCCCGCATCGGCAACCGATGCACCGCCAGCGGAGATTTATATATCAGAACATCAGGAATCAACAGGGTTTTATTTTCATATTGTTTCCGTCAATTTTTACGCTTCCGTTCTGATATTCACTGTTTTGACAGCTGGCGGTTAGCTCGCGACTTTAGCGCAACCGCCAGTTTAACTGTTATATACAGATATTTTAGCGCAAATCGTAACGAAGACTCTAAAGTCTTCAGGAATTGCATTGATGCATCCGCAATTTTCACATTCTACACTCGCAACCTTAATCCGAATTTTTCAGGATGTCGAAATCGGATTTTCGACTTCGACATCCCCGCACTTGATTTGACCTCTTTCGAGTGGACCTACGTGCTTCCCTATGCACGAATCAACTTTCCTTTTATCTTGCCCTCCATTTGTCTTAGAGATATGGGCAAAACAAAGTTGATTCGTGAGGCCACTTGTGAGGGTCATATCTCGTGCCGCTTGCGAGGAATGATAATAAGAAAACGTGGGATGCATTCACAATACTCCCGACGTAATTTAGAAAGCATTATACGCCTTGCGTCTCCACACGTGCGCGCTAGCGTAATGGGTCATGGTCAAGAGGGTAGAGTTTGCGTTGTAACTCTTTGGCCATGATATTGCGTGAGTTAAGATAACTTTCGAGTGTAGCGCGCGAGTGTTGGTGTTGCATAGGAACTCTCCTTGAGTTCCTCTGAGCGATTGACACAAAGTTATGCCCTTGGAGGGGCATGCCATATCGTGGGGGGAGCCACCTTTTTGGGCAATATGGAGTATGTGCCTTGTGTTGTGTTGCGTGCCCATCTGGCGGGTCCATCGCTCCAAGCCAAACCCGCCAATGGACCTCATATTGTGCAAGCCCCTTCTCCGTACTCCTTACAAGCAATTGCAAGCTTATCCTTCGTGGAGGGAAGCTTGTGTGGCGATCCCAAAGCGATGCGTTGGGAGCAAGGTGTGTGTTTTGCAATTTTCCATATTTTCATGTGCCCACTTGGGAAGTAGCCCTCGTGACCCTTCAAAGCGCCACAAGTGGAGCACATATGTGGAATCTAAGGTCATTGGTGTCAAGTCTTTGTGTTTAGAAGGATTGGTCGATTACTCAATCCAAGCCGAAGTTATTATAATATAATTGTGCGCCTTTCAAGGCACTTTTGGGTGTTGTTTCGCCAATTTTGCCGTTTTTGGCCCGTCATGATGTCAAGTGGCGACCGTGTATCTCAACGTTGCGCTCAATTGACATCATGACCGAGATATGTTTTGAGGGTACATACTTCGGTGCCCAACATATCTTGGACCCGGCGAATAACTCCTCTTGGGCTGGGCATACCGTGGCCGCCATGTTGGCGATTTGGGACTATCCCAAATCATGGGCTCACTTGGCGACCCTGCCATTCCCAAAAACCGGAGGAGTTAGGCGACGCCCAAAAGATATGTTTGACGCATATGACTTGATACCAATCCTATGGCACACTCGGACCAAGTCGGGCATGTGCCTCATTGGCCCCAACCATGAGTGTGCGCATTTTTGGCCATTTTTAGCAATTTGCCACATTTTCTGCCCGCCGTGCACTATGTTCAGCCCACCCGTGCACGCCAGACGCATCGACCAATGGATCATATATGACATGGGTGTTATGTATATTGGTCCCCATGGTTCACACACCACGTGGGCGAAGCGGAGCAACCTTCGTTAAGGTGCTAGCCCAAAGTGAGTGTGGGCAGTTTTGCCATTTTGGCATTTGTGGACCCAATTGGGATTGTCACCACGCCGAGTGGCATGGAGATCTTTGGGAGCCAAGGGCATGGGAGTCTCTGTTGGACTCCCGATGAATCGTGTATGAAACGACGTGGAGATATACTATTGGGAGCACCCCGAATTTTGGCTCATTTCCGGCAGCCAAAATGACCCCCTTTTGGGACCCCAATTTCAACCCCCCGTGTGGTCAATTGGCGACTGCATATCTCCATGCCCACAGATATCCCGGACCCAACTTCAAGTTGTACACTCAGATATGAGTCCTAGGTCCTGCCTCCTAACCTGTGAGCCATTGGCCTTGCCCTGGCCGGGCGAGCCATGCGTGGGAATGACGCCAATTTTGGTGACTTTGGCATCACGACCCCACTTGACGAATCTGTGTTGCCCTGATGCCGGGACCTCAGAGGGAACAAGGTTGGGTGCGGGCTCCAGGGAGTTCGTACTCGAAGGGCATAGGGTCAGTTGCCTCGTCCCTACCTCTGGCGGGTCCGGACGAGAGGTCAATTTTGGAGATTTTTGAGCTAATTCCAGTTTGGGCTGAAACAGCCCATTTTCAGCTACCAACTCCTAGGGGATAATGGCGGGGCCATATCTCTGGCTCAGATGAGAGTTAGGACCTGCCATTAAGGGAGCATGGGCAGCGACTGTGGGTTGGCCTTGGAGACCCTTGGTTACCAGGAACTCGCCTGTGGCTGGGCGCGACATCTCCCCTATTGGCAGGGTTTCAGGGTCCGGACTGAGCAGGGCATGGGTTGTGTTTGAGCCCCCGCCCCCACCAGCCACTGATAGGGTCGGACCTGGGATGGGGATACGAGTTGGGACTGAGTTTCCATTGTCCTGTGATGCCCTTACCCCAGTCCAGTCTTAACCCCATGTGTACATATCCTGATGTGTTGCTGTACATACCTTTGTTCCCTTGTTTCAGAGTGGCAAGGATCCTGAAACGCTTTTTCACATGACATGAGCGCATTGATGCCCCTGTGAGCGTAGTGCTTTGCCTGCCTGCTCACTTGCGCGTGTCCACCGCAGCGTCCCGTGGCCAGGCCCCCCATGGGAACGCGTCAGCATGACGGATGTCTCCGCCCATGGCGATGAGGCTGAGACCGCTGAGGCCAAGAGGATCATAGAAATGGAGCGCCTGATGGAGGAGGAGGGTGTTAAATGCTTCGTCGTCATGGCTGCGGGTGCCCCCCTCGGGATGAGGATGGGCAGAGCGGTCAGAGTACTCGCCCCTGAAGGAGCTGAGTCCGACAAGCACCTCTTCCCTGAATCTTGCCTCCAGGACGACTGGACCGATGACTACGCCAAGTCTGAGGCCTTTGAGGCCGAGTATAGGGCTGTGACCGACCCTGATGAAGGGCAGAAGTGGCCAAAGGAGCTGACTGAGGAGGATGGCAAGCTCTACCGGAATGGTAAGCTGCTGGTCCCAGAGTCCCGAGTGCTCGAGCTATGTGAGGCTTGGCACCACCACATGATGCACCCAGGGGTCCGGAAGCAAGCCCTGGATATGCAGCGCTGGTTAGAAATTGACCAGATCGGTCTCTACAACGCTATCAAAAAGGTCAGAAAGGGATGCTTGGTCTGTCAGGCCTGCAATCCCGAAAACCATAACGTCAACGGGGAAGCCCAATGGACTCCGGTGCCTGACCAGCCCATGGAGATCGTGGCCATGGACGTCTTCTCCATGCCCGAAGTTCACATAGGCAAGGAGACCTTCGACTGTGTGGTCCTTTGTGTGGACCACCACAGCGGCTATGTAGTAGCCGTTCCGGCACGCAAAAAGGGGTTGTTTGCCAAGGAAGTGGCAGTCATGATGATTCGTCATTGGCTGACCGTCTTTGACATCCCCCGCACCATTTGCAGTGACCAAGGGCCCCAGTTTACTGGTGGCTGGTTTAAGGCCATGTGTTCCCTCATGGGAATACGCCATGCCAAGAGCGTCGCCTATCTCAGTCGGTCCAACGGCCGGGCTGAAGTGGCTGGAAGACAGGTGTTCGAGAAGCTACGCAAGATTCACATCACCAACCCACGTCGGAACTGGTTTGAGGAGATGTGGCCCGCTCTGAAGGCCCATCATGACACCCCCACTCCGGGGGGTTCGTCCCCTCACCAGATTTTGTTCGGCAGGGACCCCCTGGGTCGGGGACTTCCCTTGTCGGGTGATGGTATGGCCACGGATGCCAAGGCATTCTTTGCGCGGCAAGAGGCAACGGCGCGGGACATCCGCCAGCAGCTCGGGAAGGAGCATGCCGCGCGTCAGAAGTCCGCCCCGAGCTCGACAGCGCAAAAGTTCAGGGTGGGAGACCCGGTGTGGGTAATCAGACCCCGCCCCATGGGCACCCACCGCACCAAACCTGGTTCGCCCCTGGAGAGGTGGTCCGCAGGATTGGTGAGGACACCTACCGCATCAAGGTGGGTCACGGACAGTTCCGGGAGCGCCACGAGAGTCAACTCCGTGTGCGGGAACCCGATCTCCGTTGCCAACATGTGTCCCTGGACTACGCCGCACATGAGGCCGATTCGGACGACGACTACGCCGAGCAGGACGACTATACCGTCGAGAAGATCCTGGCCCAGCGTCCGAACGCCTCAGCACCCGGAGGCCTGGAGTTTAAGGTCCGTTGGCGAGGCTATGGGCCGTCCCACGATACCTGGGAACCCGTCTCCTCGTTGGTGCCGCGGATTAACACTCCCTTCATGGACTACATCCACAAGCATAAGACCAAGCTCCATGTCTCGGACTTGGCAGCACTCACCCGGGCGATTGCAGCCAGAGGCGCCTGATCACCGCCCTGGGCTCTCCCCTGTGAGCATTGCTGGATTGTGCATGCTTGGACGGCCATACCCCCCTGCTAAATTCGTTGGAAACCAGGGTGGATGGCTCCCCTTCAGTATCCCAGATTGAGGCTTTAAGGCCCATACGACGTTGCGCAACGGATGCCGCTGTCATCGGCATTGCAATTTTTGGGTGTGTGGTCTGGTCCCATGGCACTTGCGGGATCCAGACCAGTCTATGTGTGTCTGCAGACTATATATGGCCTGCACTCAGGCGTTTTTCTGTCGACCCTCCTGCATATGCCTTATCCCAACCGGGGCGTGGTTTGGCGCTGTGTCCAGAGTGTGTTTACACGCCTATTACCCCGTTTATTCCTTATTTTTCTGTTCCCCAGGATATCTGCATCTGTATGTTAAGTGTTATCAGCCCATCACCGAATGATGGATTGTTTCCCATCCCCCCCGGGAGGACGCGAATCGGAATACGAAGGCGCCCTGAGTCGCCGTCTACATGCTCTTACATAAGGTCCAGCCTGGACCAGTACCTAAGTACAGATTATCATGTTTGGGTGCCCGTGATACTGTGTGCCCTAGTGGCTGTGATGTGCTGAGATCCTGATGGCGCCAGGCGGGAAGCCCAGTTGCCTGACTACACTCCCAGCGGTCCGCCACTGTCAGTCCCAGTATGAGCCTACCGACTCGCAGACGCACTTGCAGTCGGGTGGCGACCTCCGCTGTCCTGACCTCGGTCAGTCTGCCTGAGAAACTGGTGGTTTGAGGAGTCGACGCCTCTGCCCAGACTGCATGGGGACTCCCCCATGCATGGCCTTCGTGGTAATAGGGCGAGGGAAAAGACGGCCTTGATGCCCGATCCCTTAAGGAGGAGCTCGTTCAGCTTTACCACTCTGGACTTGTGTCATGGATATGGACATGGTGCGCCCGAGGAAAGACCCGTGGAGACTCTCCCCGGGTCTGCAGCCTTGGGAAGCCTGGGAAAGCCTGATGGATCTTTGTGGTCGCTTTCGACCTGTGGGACCACCTCGGTTGTCGTGTGACGCCTCTGTTGGCCGTGTATGCCACTGCCACTGTGGTAGTGACCATCGCAGCCGGCACCCGGTGCGCCTGGTAAGGGTTAACGGGTCCTTTGGAGGCCGAACAATCGCCGCCAGGACCCGGGACTTGGTACTTGAGACTATACCTGTGATTACTAGCAACTACAGCCCCATACCTGTTTTACTATGAGTTGCCATGGGCAACCCGACCCGAAACCAGCCTGAATTGTGAGGTGTGACCCCCCCTCATTCAGGGGATGGTCCTGGGTACCCGCTGCCATGTGTGGGTGTTATCGAGCCCCCCCCCGAGGGTTTGCTCTAAGGAGGGGGGTGAAGCGGTACCCAGAACCCATGGCCCATGGCCTGGAGGCCTGTGAGCCGTCACGTGAGCCGTCACAACCGTGCGGAAGCCGTTGACACCGGCTGTCAGCGGGAAGTCCCTGTCCTCTAATCCGCGGGATTTGGAATCCGATCCTTAACCATTAAATCGATGTAGAATTACCATAATTTTACTGTCATAGTTGATTTTCAGTTGGAAATCGGTGAAATATCCGATTTCTACCGCGATTTCTAATTGTCGTGAAATCGCCGCCTGTTGTCGCCTGCGCGCGCGCCTTCGTCCCTTCGCCGTGGCGAGTTTTGTGATGGATTTTTCCGCAGTACCTTTGAGGTTCTAAAGGAACTTAAGGGCTGGATCTAGAGGATTTTTCTTGTACTTTCGTCTGGTGTGCTCACCAGAATTTTCCGCCGTCGCGTCTGGGAGAAAATCAGCGCGCAAGCTTTTCTGTCGATCGCTCGACCTCATGGTTCTCAAGGACCATGAGTTCGGACGGAACCCTACGTCCCCCCCCTATGCCTCTCATCCATGCCCCTTTCACGTGGGCATATCACTTTGTATAGGGACGCGGGCAATAGGGATGTTTTAGGCAGCATATGGGTGTTGTAAACCCAAGTCGTTTGCGTGCGCAAACGCTAACTTTGTGGCCTTGTGAGCATGAACGTCAAAAACCTAACACAATGCTCACAAGACCAAAAGCCCTAGGCTATTTTCGTTTTTGGAGCCAACTCAACGATGGCTCCACGCAATTCAATGCGTACCAAAAGTCGTTTTTTGAAAAAGGGCAAAATTTGGTCGAAAATTAGGCCAAAATGGCCAATCCCCCGAGGCTCGTGTTCAAAGCCTATGGGGAGTTGAGCCTTGAACTCAAGCAATATGTAAAGTACAGACCACAAAGAACATCATGGATGGCTTGGTTGGTTTTTGCAAGCTTGTCTTCCATTTTATAAAATGTCGCCTTGTGAGCACGCGTGCCATACTGCCTCTATGCACACGCGCTCATACACAAGCACTAATGACACGAGTGGGCGGAGACAATCTAACCATAGTGGGCATGTTTGAAGGCACCTACTATGGGCCTACTCCAAAAGTGTTTACTCACATTTTTGCTCCTCAAGGTCCCAAAGATATGTACATGCCAGTATCGCCGATTTATGCACTTTTTCCCATAAATAGTGTGCTTCAAGGATTGAGGTGTTAAAAATGATTCTATTATGTCTTGAACCTCAACCCTTGGTGCAAAAGGGAAGCAAAGCTTCGGTTTGCATCCATGCAAAAGCCCGAGGCTCGTATCTATTGTGATACGGAGATACGATTTTTCGTGTGACCACTTTTTGGTGAATTTTGGCCGTTTTGCCCAGAATGGCCACAAACCCCCTCTCCCCCTGATTTCACCCCCGAGGCTGCGTGCACCACTTGACCAAGAGTAAGGGCGATTTGGAGAGGGCACATAAACCCGCATTGAATGGGGTGTTTCCCCATGTGGCCTCTCCTCATGAAGGGAGAGTTATGAGTCACCTAATTTGGGGTATGTTGCCATTCTGCCCCATTTGTGCGTCATTTTCCCTCCAATGGGGAAAATAGCTAGCGGCGACCATGAGGGTTGGCAAGTGGCATATATTGGGACCCAAGTCCCATGTGTCTAAAGCCTCTTTAGTTTGGAGGATCCTCGCCGTGGCCATGGAGATATGGAATCATGGGTGCGGGCCATTTTGGACAAATTTCGCTGTTTTTGCCATTGTATGCCATATTGGAACTACCATATCTCCATGGAGCACAGGATCTGGTCAGGAGAAAGGGGCGATTATTGTAGCATACGACTAAGGGTTGACAGCCCTTGGGTTTCGTGTGTGCTCCTCCGGCCCATCCGGAGGTTTTCAACGTTTGGTGCGATCCATGATCCCCCCCTTTGCACCGCATGCTGTTTTCTGCCCCATCCGCGTGTTCATCCCCTCGATGAACAGCAGGCAGCCAGCGTGGCAGCCGGCTATAACCCAGGGCATGGGACCAAAAGGTAATATCGAGAGTTGTGAATCAAGGCTTGGCGCATCAAAATCGCCAAGGTTTTTTACCCCGGATGGTCGCCCGGGACGGCCGGTCTTGCCATTTTGGCAATTGTGGACCCAGTTCGGGTCATCACCACGCCGAGGGCCATGGAGATATTTGAGAGCCAAGTACATGTGAGTCTCCGTTAGACTCCCAGTAGATCGCATATGGAAAGGCGGATCTGATCTCCAAGCCGGCGTGGAGATATACCATTGGGGACAGCCCCGATTTTGGCTCATTTTGAGCAGCCAAAATGACCTCCTTTTAGGACCCCAATTTCACCCCCCCGTGTGGTCGATTGGCGGCCCCATATCTCCATGCCCACAGGGAGCCGGGACCTAACTTCCAGTTGTACACTCAGTGATGGGTCCCAGGCCCTGCCTCCAACCATGTGGGTCATTGCCCTTGCCCTAGTCAGGCGAAGCACCCGTGGGAATGACGCCAAATTTGATGATTTTGGCATCATGACCCCACTTGGCGAACCCGGGGCGCCCTGATGCCGGGATCTCAGAGGGAACCAGGTTGGTTGAGGGCTCCAGGGAATTTTTACTCGAAGGGCATAGCGTCAGTTACCTCGTCCCTACCTCTGGCGGGTCCGGACCAGGGGTCAATTTTGGAGTTTTTCGTGCTAACATCAGTCTGGGCTGAAACAGCCCATTTTCTGCTACCAACTCCTAGGGGATGATGGCGGGGCCGTATCTCCAGCTCAGAGGGGACTTAGGACCTGCTGTTAGGGGAGCATAGGGAGCTACAGTTGGTTGGCCTTGGAGCACCGTGCCTCCCAGAGACTCGCCTGTGGCTGTGCGGGACACCCTCCCCTATTGGCAGGGTTTCGGGGTCCGGACTGAGCAGGGCATGGGTTGTGTTTGAGCCCCCGCCCCTGCCAGCCACTGAGAGGGTCGGACCTGGGATTGGGATATGAATTGCAATTGAGTGTCTATTCTCCTGTGTTGCCCTTACTCCAGTCCAGTCTCAACCCCATGTGTACATATCTTGATGTGTTGCTGTACATACTTTTGTTCCCTTGTTTCAGAGTGGCAAGGATCCTGAAACGCTTTGTCACATGACACGAGCATGAGGATGCCCCTGTGAGCGCAGTGCTTTGCCTGCCTGCTTCCTTGTGCGTGTCCACCGCAGCGTCCCGTGGCCAGGCCCCCCACGGGAACGCGTTAATATTATGGCCGTCCATGGACGGCGTGATCAATGTGTTAAAGTCCCCTGCCAGGGGTTGGGACAGGTACTTCAGCAGTAGGGGCAGGAGTGTTTGTTGGATCATGTGGCGGAAGCGGGCAGTGTGGGCACGAGCACTTTTATAAGGCGCGTAGACGCTGGCCAGGAGCGTGAGGCGAGCCCCGGGAAGGTGGAGAAGCGCCGCCGCATTTAGGGCTTTATTTGTCAGGGTGGGGGGGGGGGGTTCCGTGAAGGGTTGAAGCTTGGGAGAGAGCACCAAGCAGGCACCGTGCTCATGCTTTTTTGAAACATTGGCAATGACAACCGCCCTTTGACAGCCGAGGGAGAATTGGTGCGGAACCAGCGGTTTTTTGATCACATCCTGGAAGAATAGTATGTCATACCCCTGTTGCAGGCACCACAAGATTTGCCCTGTGGGCGCTTGCTTGGCGAGGTTGTGTGTGAGGAACGCCAGGGCAGCCGGAAACGGGACCGGCGCTTTTGTTGCCTTTGTGTATCCACGTTGAAATTTGGGCCCAGCCGCTGGAAATGCCGGAAGAGGGGGAGAAAAGAAGTGCATACCATCAACCGGGCTGTCCCGACTGCCCATGTGCGCACTGTGTGTCTTGATGTTGCTCAGAGAGTTCTGTCGGTGCAGGGCGCACAGAGGCACTTCTCGTTCGACTGTGTGTGCGCGGGTGTTCTCGATGGGGGGGGGCTTATTCGCCGTCGCAGGATTCGGCAGTCGCCCCCTGACGGTGTTGTTTGAATGCATAGTGCCGGGGGGCATGAAGAAATTCGGTAAATTGAGGAGCGCGCACAGAGCGCCCGGCGCCAGAAGGCATGACTGAGAAACGCTACAAGCGGAAAAGGGGCATGAGATATCCGGAACTCGGGAGTGCGGGGACATGTGGTGTGGTTGTGCGCGCTGGGGTGTGGAGAGAAACGACCATGCAAGTCACTCAGGGAGGCCCGCTTCTAAAAGGCACTCTTGGAGTCCTATGCCTTGTCGCTAGTTGCTGTGGACGTTGCAGCCGCTGAAGTCGGCGGATGAGGAGTGTGTCTACACACCAACGAATGACGGGTGGCTCTCGGGATCTCTTCACCATTGACAAGGTCGGATCCGCCGTTTGCTATCCAATGGGCAAGTGAGGACCAGGGCACAATGTGGTGGCATGTAAATTTCATGGGTCGGGGAGCCACGACCCACCGGCGTGTAAAGAATGGTGGCACCACTCTCCATGGAGGCAATCCCAACAAACTCACCGAGGCATGGTTTATCAACGTGGGCGCCAATGCCCAACTCCGGGGCTCACGTGTTCGCAGACATTCGCTTAAACGTCTCGGGGGTGAGGTCAGGGCAATGCTCGTGACCCACAGCCAAGAAATAACTCAGAAGAGGCTCACACGCATCCGAAATGGGTGTGGCAGGTTGGGTGATGTTGCCGTTACGGTCCAACTGAAAGCCAAAATCTTTGCGGTGGCGCTTCGTGGAAGTGTGCTAACCGCCGGAAGAGTTGTTCACCAAATCCAAAAACGCATCAAAATTGTGGGCTCAAAAATGTTTTTCTCAAAGAACAGGCCCGGAATTTCGCGGGCGTTGAGCATGGTGGGTGCCGGGCGGTCGAGGGGCGTGGCCCCGAGAGCATCATTCAGGGTGGCGGGTTCTGTTGGCAACAGCGAGGAGGCTCGCTCTTTCGAGGTTGGTCCCTTGTTGCTGAGGCGCTTTTGTGCGTCCATGACGGCGTTGACTTGCTTTGTTGAGTCAAACGCGCGGCCGGCTTGGATGGCCTTGACGAGGTTTGGCTCGTCCTCCGTGCTATCAATTTGTTGAGCTGTGAAAAGAGTGTGGAGGAGGTCGGGGTGGCGGACTACAGGTCGTGTCCGAATGCCGGCAAGGAAAACGTGTTGCGCAATGGCGCATGAGCCCTCATGGGTGTAAGTTACGCGGTATAGGGACTCCGAAGCGGATAGTTGCTCATTGCACTCCCCTCCGACCACTCTCCCAAGAGGGAGGCGACAATTTGAACATTCCGGACCAACTCATCTGTAATAGAAACGAGCATGCATTGTTGCCTGCTTATTTGAGCAGGCCCTGGGAGCGCAGAGCAATCAGTCGCGTGTGAAATCGCAGCAATCTAAAGTGTAGGATGCACAAATCAGTAGCACTGTCGCCACTATATGCATCCATTGTCATTACTATTAATTATATCACTGTGTGCATTTGTCTGCATTGTTACCATGCAGATACGAAGGTTTTTTCTTTAGTGGACTCGTTGACAACAAACAAAATGGAGATCGAGATCAAGGACTCTGTGGCATTGCTATGCTTTTCTGCAAGGGTCTGAAGGAGGACTCGTGGAGTTTTAGAACTTGGTGCAACATTACAAGATTGGGTTTTCAAAATAATCAAAAGTTTTCAGCACCAAGGCGCTGTTAAAGAATAGACCACTAACGGGACTACAAAAGGATTAGAAAACATTCGTATCGTGGGCGTTGTGCTGAAGACAGGAGATTGCGAAGAGAACGCCGCCGTTGTCAGCTCGCAACAGCCAAAGACTTGGGAGAACGCCGCCACTGCGCTGTGGCGATGAACAACCGAGCTGACGAAAACCTGCAGCAACGAGCTGATCGTTACTGCCGTGAGCGCAACAACGCGTTGGACCAGCTGGAGGAGCTGCAGCAGAAGTACGACGCAGAGCGACGGAGAAGAGTTGCAGCGGAGGACCAGCAAATCAAGACCAGAGAAGAATATGATGCGCTGCGGGTTACGCACAAGGACCTTGCGATCAAGTTCAAGAGGCTACAGGTCACCGCGAGGCTTGAGGCTGCGTCAACGAAAAATAATCTACAACGACGAACCCAGCAACTGGAATAGGCCAACGAGGCGCTACGTGAAGAATTGAAGGAGTTGACCGCGTGGCGAAAGGGCGTTGCGAGACAACAACTTCCAGGCCAACCTGACTGGCAAGGGTACAAGCACACCACGGAGTACCATCCTCGAAATTCAGGTGTGCGAGAGCCAACGCAAGCGAGTGAGTCAAAGTCTGGTGTTCAAGTTGGAGTGTGGCCCAACAACTGGGGGCGACAGCATCAAGGGCCACAAGCACGAGTGGATGCGGAAGAGAAAGCAGCGACAACGAAGAGCGCGGGTGACGAATCGGAACAGCGTACCAGCGCGTCAGGAGGGTGCCAACGCGCTCGTGAACATGAAGGACAGCATGCAGTCGCCAAAAGAGACTGCCCGTGCGCACAGGAAAGTGAAGAACAACGTGCCGAGAAACATGGAGTGCCCCAAGCCGTCAGACAGCGTGGTGGCAAGCGTGAGCGCCGTAGACGGATGGCAGCAGGCGCGCGAGGAATACTCAAGGAGCCCAAGCAACGAGCCGCTGCTGATTGCACAGCCAGAAGTTGTTGCCTGGGACCCCCTTTGGATTAAAGGTGGTGTTTGTTAAATGTGCGCCCAAATGAGTTGTCATCTAAAAGTGACTTGTTGATCGCAGCCTTAAAACTGTTGGGCAATACCTCAAGATGGGTTTTTTCTGGCCACTGATATATGCCCTTGCCCTGTTTCGCCTTGTGTGACCAGGGGTGGCCTGATTTGGCAAGCACCCTTGGTGGGTGCTAATGTCACTTTTCAACATAACTCTCGGATTAGAACACGAATGAACAAATAAGAATCCAAAACAGCCCACAGACGGGCCAGACCAAAATGCCAGAGAAGAAAGACCACAGGATTGTGCAAGTTGGAACCGCGTGGGAGCAAGCGTGGCATCCTTGTGTATGTGTGTGCATGTGCAGCAGTGAGTCAGCCCGTGGTGTATGGAAGTGTGCCACATGAATTATGCAGCTAATGTCATGGTCGTCCGTATGCCGGAAGGAAACATAAACCAAGAAACAAATTACCATATAGAAAATAACCACGTGGGAGTGTACCATTGAATATGCCCATATATGTCAAAGTTGCCCAGTTGGTGGGCAGAGGCCACAGAACTGCCCCCAGTGAGTGAGCAGCAATGCCCCCTGTGTAGCACCCGGACAAGTGTGTGAATGTGCGCTACATGCGAGAAAACTGTGTAAACCATGTGGGAGGAACATGTATACTATGCAAATGCAGATAAACCAGAGATGTGAGATTTCGAGTGTTAGCACAGCTTTCAATGCTGTGCTTGTTTTTTACTGAGTGGCCAGCGCCTACCACCCCTGCTCTTAGGCAGGACTTGGTTGGAAATAAGGGGAGACCCAGAGGTACCTGTGTTGGTGCCATGAGGCTGGACCCCCCTACCCAAGGGGTGACTTGAATTTTTCTGAGTGTCTATTTTTCTTCCTTTTGTCCTAGACAGGTGACCCTGGACTGCTCCATTGCATGCCCTCATCTATTCATTTTGCTTCTCAAACAAGTGCTAGGGTGGATCCCCTGCACTCGTTTTGCCAGGGGGGTGTAAGAGAAACGAGCATGCATTGTTGCCTGCTTATTTGAGCAGGCCCTGGGAGCGCAGAGCAATCAGTCGCGTGTGAAATCGCAGCAATCTAAAGTGTAGGATGCACAAATCAGTAGCACTGTCGCCACTATATGCATCCATTGTCATTATTATTAATTATATCACTGTGTGCATTTTTCTGCATTGTTACCATGCAGATACGAATGTTTTTATTTCAGTGGACTCGTTGACAACAAACAAAATGGAGATCGAGATCAAGGACTCTGTGGTATTGCTATGCCTCTCTGCAAGGGTGTGAAGGAGGACTCGTGGAGCTTTAGAACTTGGTGGAAAATTACAAGATTGGGTTTTGGAAATAATCAAAAGTTTTCAGCACCAAGGCGCTGTTAAAGAATAGACCACTAACAGGACTACAAAAGAATTGCACCATCCTTAGGCGCCGCCACTTAGACAACCAATGGCGCGGAGTTTGGGCCAAGGACAATTGGCACTAGGCGTAGAGAATTGAGGGATCACCATACCCTGACCTTCCGAGAATTGCACCAAGGCACCCGATGCACCCCGAAACATGACCAAACTCGAATCAAAAAACAATGAGTTTGCGAGTGCATTCAGCAGGGGAAGGTCTCTCATGGTTTCTACCTTGGAAGAGTCAAGGACATAAAGCATGCCTACGGTGCTCTTTAAACCCGCACCTAGCATCCAACACTGTTGGCCCTTAACCGAGCCCGCCATTAAATTGTGAACTTCGATGGCGTCCACATCCTTGTGATCACGCTTGAGGTCGCGGTCCGGGACAACTTGAAAGGTGTTCGGGGCTCCTAGCTCGGAGAGCCTCATGGCAAATAGAGAGGCATTGCTAAATTGTGGTGAGTTGAGGACCGCGGTAATGCTTTTCGTAGCAAGTGAGAACGGCATGGTCCACTTGAATCTAGTGATCTCCGAGTGTGGGGCTTTGCGCACTTTGATGCCTCCCATGGGGTAGTGCGCGTTTTTGGAGTTGACTGAGGGGGTGTCGGAGATCCCTCTGAATCCGCGGTTGATGAAGCCTTGGAAAGCCCTTGAGTCCTCTTTGGTGAAGGCAGTGGCTCTATTGGGTGCGGGGTTCGTGGCGAGTGTGGCAAGTCTTTCATAATAGTATTTCTTCAAAGATTGGTGGCTTGCATTGAAGCGAACTACGCTCACCGTCCCCTCTATGGAGCGACCGATATCGGCCTTTAGAAGGCCCCAGTTGACGGGCCGCGAGCCCAAGTGATGGTCGTGGAAAGTGATGGGCTCCTGTGCGGCCCTAGAGGAGTCTAGAACTAGGGCAAACATGGGCATGTCCGACACATATCTGTGGGATATTTGTATGGATCCGTTGCGTAGAGCCGCCTGTTGAGCAGCAACTTAGTGGAATACATGCACTTCGGCTATTCATTGCTTGAGAATGATAGCCGGTCCCGATGCCCTCATCAAGTACATCTTTGGGAACACACCTTTGTCCCAACCAGGGACTACCATCCATCCTTTGACCCGTGTTTGGGTTCGTTCCATCTTGCTCTTTATGGAGAACATCCATTGGGATGTGGACGCTAGCGCCTCGGGGAACTCCTTGCGCTCCACGAACGGGTTCACATAGAAGGAGGAGTCGGGCGTGAGGTGTTCAGCCCACGTGTTGAGAGGATTGTTACATGGGGTCAAGGAGTTGCAAGTCTCGTTCTCCGTATCAAGCCCGGTAAACGAGTTGAGGAGGTCGTCGGCTTGGAGATGTGGGTTGAACTTGTGCCGGGCGAACATGGTTTTCCTCATAGCCATGGGGGGCCCGTATTGGCGGAGGTCCGCCACTCTAGTGTTGTCGTTGTACATCGTGAGTTTGGCTACCAGGGTGTCCCAAGTACGTTCCGGGAGACCACTGAGGTACGTTGCGAACTCCGTCTTTCCTTGGAACCCATGGAGTTTGGGCGGAATTTTGGTCTCCGCGCCGTTTGTGTTGGATTGCCAGCTGAAGATGCCCCTCATGTTGGTGTCGAGACTAGTGGACCAATTGAAGAACTTTGGACGGGAATTGACAACAGTAGGCTTGAAATTAGGCGTGACGGCAAGCAATGCCAGTAATTGGGGTCGGCTTGAGGCAGAATTTGGCGACGACGATGATGGGATCTGCATGCCCAATGTGATGGATTGGAATGGAAGATTTCTTTTTATCCAATCCCTGATGCAGCATTTAAATGGTAAAAAGGAAAAGAAATAGACACTCAGAAAGTTTGCCAATGGAAGGCCTTCTTACTGGCAAATTCCTTATGGAGCATGTTTAGAAGTGCGCGGTCGGCTCTTTCGCCTGGCAGCGCTCGATGTGAGTGGATTTCACACCTGAGGTCTAGGATTCCAAGGCGGGTACATAATTCCCTCCATCATTCGGAGGTGTACCCCTTACCTGAGTCCGTAATCACCTGGGATGGGACGTCCCAACCTCCCATCCATGTCTGCGCGCACCATTTGGCGGCAGCTTCGCCAGTCATGGACTGAATGTTACAAGGCAACACCTGAATGTAGCCGGAATGATGGCAATGAATAAGGAGCACTCCATTGACCTTTTTGTTAGTTCAATGGCACTTTTCGTCATCGAGTTCACAGAGGTAGAAGAAATCACTGGTGACTCTGTTAAAGAGGCGCTCCGGAATAGGACGTAAGGTTCGGAATTGGTTTCATGCAAAAATAACCAATTGCTTTCAATTATTTCTATAGAAATAACCAATTATTCCGATTATATGACATAAAATAATCGGTTTTCTTCGATTGTTGTCTCTACAAAATGCAATTATTGCCGAAAAGCCGAGACCTTTTACCTAAGGGATAGTAAACAGGAAAATAGAGGTGAAAGACATGCTAAAGCTTTGACTTTTATCCCAAATTGCGTGTGATTTTGCAAAATCCTCTGGTTTTTGATAACAAACATTTCATGGTGTATCAAGGAAATATTTCTTTTTGATACATAACTTGTCCGATTAATTGGTTTATACCAGTTTTCAAAATAATCAGTTTTACCGATTATTTGTCACATTAGACCCAATTCATCCAATTAATCCGATTATCCGATTATTTGGTAAAACCGATTCCGAACCTTAATAGGACGTGGCTTCAGATGGCCGTGCTTTTTGGCGCTGGGGGCCGTTGAGGCAGCACATTGGGCACACCTGGCACCTAGTCTCATACAATAAGTGTAGAGCCTCGAGCCAAATAACCTATGCTTGATCATCGACCATAATCCACGGCCATGTGCGCGGGGGGACTCCCATTTATGCCACCAGTTTAACATTTCAGGGGTCAGGGCGTCTGGTACGCCCATTTTGCCCTCCATCCACAGCTTCCCCCCATCCAACGAATATTTGGAACAAATTCTATTTTTGTGAGCACCTTTGGATTTTTAGTTCTCAGAGACCTCCTTAAACATGGAATGACCCATATAATGGTTGGTTCAGTCACGGATGATGAAAGAATCTTGTGGCAGGGGTGGAGATTTGGCCGGATCTCGGCGTTTAATGCCCTGAATCAACTGACGTCCACTGACAGGTCGGGTGTACTTAGTCCGTCTCACACTCCCTGAGGAGGGATTGGTGACTTTCTCCAAGACTTTCAGTGATTTGGTGATAATTTCATGACCATGCGCCGGCTCTCAGAAAGCCGTGATGTCATGACACGGTAATGCATGCCGTTTAACAGAGCATTGCATGCGCTCAGGTCGAACGAGCCTTTTTTCTTCTTGATCCCACTCGATTACGAGGTGGCGGTCCTGCGCCGTACCATGGATGTTGGTACTTTGCAGCCCCTCTGAAGCGGGGTAATCCCATCAGGTCAGAGCATCTGCTACCGTGTTGTGTTTTCCAGGGAAATAGGACACATGGAGGTCAAACAGACTGAGAAATTCGTGCCATCTGGCCAGTCGACCTGGGACCAAAACCGTATCAATGTGTTTGACGGCCCAATATTCAAGAAATCGATGATTCCTCAGAACCCCGACTCGATTGGTGCCAACCCACGATGGATACTTTTTCAGAGCGCAGATTATGGCGTATGTTTGTTGCTCACACGGCGACTGTTGCACTTGGCGTGGGGCTAGCCTCCGAGACGAAAATGCAAGAGGGTAATGATTGCTGGTGGCTTCATCAACCTGTTCAAGGACGGCTCTGATCGCGTACCTGGATACGTCGGTTCTTATGTAGAAGAGTTTGTGGAATTTCGGAACCTGCAACATGGCGACTTCGCAGAGGGCCGCCTTCAAGCGATGGAAGGCTTCCCCGAATTCATCGGTCCACTTGACACATACCTTTGAACGTGCCTTGCGGGCATCTCTCCCTACTTTCAGTAATTCAGGGAGGGAGACGGCGAATTTGGCCTAATTTGGCACAAATGTGTGGTAAAAGATGCAACAGCCCAGGAATCTTCTCCATTCCATAATAGTCTCAGGGCGCTTCCACTTCTGAATAGCGACGAGCTTGCCTCGACTGGGTCCGCGTGTACCATGCTCGAGAAGAGAACCACAAAATTTGACGGATTTTAAAAATAATTTTCCCTTCTTCGGCCCACTAATCAGCTGATTGGCATGAAAAACTCCATTACCTGGTTCAGCTGTTTTTCATTTAGGGCAACCAGCTCCTCTTCGGTCAGTCCCTCCCCTTCCATCGCGATGATTGTGTCATCTATGTAAACACTGATAAAGGCACGGAGCTCAGGATCATCTGTAAAAAGCACGTCCTCCATCGTTCTCTGAAAGAATGAGGGCGCATAGTTCAGTCCCATGGGCATGACCTTCCACTGGACCGGGCCGCATGGGGTGCACATACAAGTGAGAGGCCGGCTGTCCTTCCTCAGCGGCATTTGGTGAAAGCTGAGAGGGAGACCCAGCACAGAAAACAAACAACCTCTTGCGCTCTTGTCAATTTCTTCCTCAATGAGGGGAAGGGGGTCTGAATGCACCTTGGTTTCAGCGTTAGGCGTGCGAAACTCAACAACCTTTCGCCAACCATCTGTGGTGTTTTGGTCTGCAGATGGCGGTTTCGGAACTGTAAAGAGTGCACAGCACCACTCGCTGGTCATACAACCCTCAAGGCAACCAAATTGCCTGAGATTTCTTTCGATCGGAACTGTAAGGAGGCACAGCACCACTCGCTGGTCATACAACCCTCAAGGCAACCAAATTGCCTGAGATTTCTTTCGATTATTTTTCTGAGGATCTCATGTTTCTGGCCATGATGCTCATAGGGGCGTTGTTTCTTCGCCTTGTATCCCTCATGAAGCTCGATGAAGGCTTCACCGAACTGCCCACGGACAGGGGGGTTTTGGACTAACTTGCCGGAAAGGGTTGTGTCCTTCTGTTCCTTGAAAATCTGTTCTGTCTTCCTGGAACACAACTCAGTGTCCACCTAATTGCCAGGAATTACAGTCGAAAAAACTCTGGCGATCTCTTCTGCCTTAGCAGGAAGAATCTTCTTGCGGATGTCTCGAAAAGAATTCGGTATCACCTGCCTCTTGAAGGTAGGTGTCTCGGGTGCCGACATTCCAGAGATCATCTTTGTGATCCAGCTCCTTGAAAGGATCATTGAAAGTTTCCACACGAGGTTTTTCGTAAAAAACTGCGAAAAAGCGGCGCGATTTAAAATTTTTATCCGCCCGTGCACTGAAGATTTCTTTCGATGTCAATCGTATTAGGGAAGAGGGACACGAGGCGGATTCAGTTGACGACGGATCACCCTCGGCATCTGAGGGAGAAAAATCGGAAGAAATACATTCATCATCAGCACCACGCTCAACCTCAGATTCTGACCTAACACAGGAATCAGTCCCAGAATCAGGAGAATCAGAGTCAGGAAGCCCTCCATCCACCAGGAATGCGAGCGAACTCCAGGAGCGCTGTCGCTGGGGACCTGTGTTGTCTCTGGCGTACAGCTTAATCTTCCTCAAAGGTTCGATGTAATCTACACAAGACTCCTGCAATTCCTGAAATCATGGCTCGTCGTCCCACAAGGGTACCACTGAAATTGCCTGGGTTTTATCTTGTTTGATCTTGTGGATGACCTGCTGCATTAAGTGAAACGGCGGATTAATCCAAAAATTCTTGTCCCATTTTTGAGTTCAACTCAAACCGTTTGTTCTCATGGTTAGCAAAGGCACTGTACTGTGGGGTAAAGGAATGGTGTGCATAAAAACTTTCACAAATAGCATAGCGCCATTTGTCGACAACTCTGTAGGATGAAGGGTGCCACCGCGAAGGGGGTAGTGGTTGAGAGTCTCCACGAAGACGTTCAAACTCCCGAGAGTACTCAACACCCCCATTCACCTCAGCAATGGTGATATCTTCTCCAAGTGTTGAATTAACCTTTTGCTTCAAAAATTCTTCCGCACCTTGAAACCCTGCGTGCAAAAAAAATTCAGGGCGCTCCAAGAGACCTGACTACAGCAAAAAAAAACGCCTATGACCTACGGGCACCACCCTATGCTTGCAAAGCCAACGATGGCCCAAGTAAAGGTCATACTTTATTTCTGAACGATGGAAGTAGTCATTCTTAAGGACAACTTCCTCTACTTTGCCGGCATCCCACAGGTCCTGAGCGACGAAATTGGTTGATATATAACAACCGCGCTGTCCGCCTGAGAGAGAATGTCCAGAAACTGCCTCTAGTGTAACAGGATCAGGCGAATCAAACACGCAGTCGTCCGGTACAAAAGAATTGGATTGGGGATTGACCTCGGACCCATTGTTAAACAAGCAAGTCATGAGGTGAAAATTGCTTTTGCAATCAGAAACCCACAGTTTTGTGACGAACTGTCGGGCCCTGTGCTTGGACTGTACACCCAGCTCGTCCACTGCAGCAGGAGGATCCGTTGCCGGACTCAAGGGAAGGGAAATAATAGACCCTACATCAAGTAAGGCCCGAGAACGAATCGGAGGATCATGCCTGAAATCGCCTGGGGAGGGGCGATTTTTGTGGCTCCCCTTGGCGTTCTGACCTCCAGCGGCCACATCATCCTGGTGGATGCAGCCGGACTCATCAATCCACTCCTCATGAAGCGGATCATCTGCTGGATTCAAGGCATTTTCGACGTAATCCTTGTCTGCATCTATCACCTGATCTGCACCGGACACCTGATCCACACGATGATTGCCCCTTCATTGGCCACGGCTGCCGGATGAGGGACCTCCACCGCTGCCACGCCCCTTGCCCTTGCCTGAAGAAGGGGCCCCAGACGAGTTTCCTTGACTCTTGCCCTGGGATCCTTGGGCATTTCCTTTGTTTCCGCCGGATTGCAGGAATTGGCCTGGATTTGAATTTCCGCCACCGGGGGCGCCATTTGTATTTTTCTGACCACGGGCTGCCCACCGGAGCCGGATGGAGTCCTATTTCCTGTGCCTTGGGAAGCACTTTGGGTCCCAGAATTTTAGGTTCCACCGAAGAGGGTCTGATCCCCTTTTCCAACCTTCCCTTCATGCACCTGTCGCGCATTTCTGTCTGAATTCGGAGGGGTATCGCTGACATTTTCCCGTATAATCTTGTGATCTCGGGCTGACCACCGGTGATTCTCCGTAGAATGGGAGTTTGCGCGGTTTGTAGAACCGAGCAAGAGGCACATACCACACTCCTGCTGGATACCTTTTGTGTCATTCACCTTTTTGTTGCCCCTACTGGCGCCGCCTTGGGTATTTTACTGGGAATTCTTACCATTCCCAAGGCCCCTATGGTAATTTTGGTTGGCGGCGTCAGCGAGCCGCTACCTCTTCCTAGAGTTCCTTTAGGGTGTACGAAAACACCCAGGCGCTTGCCATGAGGCGCTGCCCATGGAAGCTTATCCCCCTGTTGAGCACTTGGACAAACAAGTCCGGATCCTCATGTTCATGAAACTTGATTTTCCAGGTGTCTTCAGTGAATTTCACCTTCAAAAACAACGTGGGGGAACACTTTTGAAGTGCTTCCCGTACCGAAAATTTATTGGCGGAGGCATCGAAGCCTTCAACCTCCCCCACCAGATGTTGACCTTTTGTTTGGACTGTTTGATCCGAAGGGTGGCGGCAATTTCAGAGTTGGTATAAAAAATATTTGTAAGACGCACATGCGGTCTGAGGGCGCCTCATCGGTAGGAAAAGGAACTGAGCCATCAGAGGAAGCCATAGAGTTTTTTTCCATTGCTCCTTCGGTGAACTCTAAGACCACCGATGCAGAGATTAGCAGAAGTAAACTCAACGAAAGGGTAAAAATCTCTTCTTCCGAGGATAGGACGGAGAAGGCCGGGGGAAACGCACAAAGTGCCAAGCGAAGTGCCTCCCGCACTAGCCTTGCTGCTGCTGAATCCAATGCCTTAGCTCAGCTTTTGCTCGTCCAGACCGTCGCCAGAGCTGGTGGGGCTAATGATGCCGCAAAGGTGTCCGCAGTTACAGCCGGTGTTTGGCTGGAATCTCTTCTGAACCCTACCTCGCTGAGACTGCGTCAGGTTGCCAAGCAACCAAAGTACAATGGGAACCCCAGACGTTGGCCTCAGTTCCAACGAGAGTTCAAGCTGTGGGTTAAAACCCGAAAACTCTCCGAGGATCAGTTCCTGACGGCCCTCTTGGACTGCCTTGAGGGATCGCCGTCCAACACCTGGCTTCGGACGTGGAGTGATCGCGAAGAGACAAGTTCCCCCCTTTCCTTTGATGATGTGTGGGAACCGCTGGAGGTACATGGTTGCCGACTGCCAGAGGATGATTCCCACAAGATGCTTAAGAATTTCCCCTCTTTTTTGCGATTAATCCTCCAGGAGGTTCAGGATAACCAGCAACACTTCTGGAATCTGGTCGAGGAGGCTGGTTATTCGGGTGAAAGGTTCTCCAATGCTGAGTGGAAAAATTTGATTTTCGATAAAATCCCCAACGTATGTACAATTGATTTCATTTGATCCTTGAGCTCTTGAAGCTCAGAATCCTGCTGGGTACGACAAGGGCAGTCCACAGGGCAGTACATTCCGTGCCCTGCGCGTGCTGGACAAACTGCAGGGCCGCATAAGTCTGTTAATTTGAAACAGGAGTCCACCTTCGGTGCTCCTTCGGTCCTGATCTCTAGACTGGCCTGTTCTGCAGCTTCCAAAATACCTTTTTAGACTGCTGCAGCCAATTCAGCCTCAGCATCTCGGCCGGGAAGGAGGGAATAAGGGGCGGAGGGCCCAGGCACAGACTCCCAGGTCTTCTCCTTGGCAAAGGGGGTCGCATTCCAGACCTGCTGGAACGCATTCCGGAGTTGATTTTCTTCCCACTCACGGTGCTCCCGATCGTGGGTTCTTCCAAAAACAAACGAAAAAAATTCGATCAAAAAATCGAACTCCTCCTCTTCCCAGCGTCGAAGACGGCCCTGACCTACCCAACAGCCGGTTCCAAAATTATGGGCCATTCCCAGGGGTAGTCTGGGTTCCCACGGGGCCAATTGGTTGGGGCCTGTCGGTGGCGGCGTCTCACCTGGACCACTGACCTCGAAGTCCATCAGGTTGACCTAGAAGTTCTCGAGAGGTGCAATGTTGGTGGTGGCGGTGCCTCGAAGCTCCTGAGGAGCCCCGCCAGGGGCATAGGCTGGTTGATTCCAGCCAGCCGGCGGTTGATGTCCACTGGGATCTTCGTAATAATGGCCTCCGCTGCAGGCGATTCTTGATCTCCTGGGACACTGTGGGCTTGAGCAAGGGAATCCCCTGAGTGCTTCGGTTGCGCAGCACAGGGGGGGGGGAGATTTTGATCTCCTGTGGCCCTACGGGGTTTACGGGGATGCCCTGAGGGGCTAGCGAAGGAATGGGTCCCGCGGGAACAACATTCAGGTAGCCTGTGCTACCATGTAAGTGCTGTCCCGGGTGGATGAAGGTGCCGGAGGGCTCAGAGCCGGCTAGACCCGGGGTGCAGCCTCGCGGAGATGCGACCTGAATGTTGGTTCCGGTGACCCAGGGCACCCCATGGGAGGAGAGGGCAGCGAGAACACTAGACACGTCCATGCTCATATGACCCAGCGGAAAATCAGAGTCTATGTAGAAAATTAAGGCAGATGACCATAAATACATCTGAGTGTCTGAATCTATCTTCAAAGAGTTATATAAATGCGATTTAGAAAAAAAAATGGCTAATTCCGGTCACGCACGCGCACCAGCGGCGAATGGAGATTCCGGGTAAATCTTTGAAACACAGCAGATTTACAAGGAATGGACAGCGACGCTGAATCAGGCACCTCAGAATTATATAGTTCAGTCCCTGGGAATGGTCTGGGGGTCGGCGGTATCGTCGAAGTATGCAAAATCGCCAGAATGTAGCCAATCTGGGCCAGATGTTTGAAAGTCTGAGAAGACGGAGGTTAGCCGCACTTCCACGGTAATACCCAGCGAGCCGTTGTTCAGCCATACTGTTGGAATGGATGTGCGGTTTCTTAAGCAGCACCTTTTTTTGCATCTTTGTTGTCTTTTCTCCCAGTTTTCCTAAGCAGGTGCTCTGCAGTCGAGGGAAGCAGTGAACCTTCCAAGGGCATTCCTGGATAAATGGATGAGGTATTTTGTGCTCACTGATCTTGGGGGTGAGTTTGAGAATGACGTTGTTCGCATGATGGCTGATCGCTACGGAATTGATTCCAAAATGGCGGCCAGTGGGGCTTATTGGAGCATGGGTGGAGTGGAGCGGCAGCATACCAAGTTGCGGACTCTGACTGAGACAAACCTCAGCAATACAAGGTAAATACGAGGATTGTGTGCCTGAATCTGGACTTTGGCTTCAGCATCAAGACAGATGAATGTAAGATCTGAGCTCGTGGCGTTGCAACTAGTGCGGCCAGAACTACAGGGGGTACCTGTAGGGGTGAGAGTCGCTGCACAGCGTTTTTGTATGTACAATTGCTTCCACCTGCAGCAGTAGCCAAATTTCCAAAAATGCACAGACCAACAGAGACAAGATTACCCCCAATCTGCCTGAATTAAGCCTGAGTTTGCTTTTTCTGGACACGGCAGCACACTCCGTGGGCTCCGGTAGCCGTTTTACGCCTTGTCTGCCTAACGGAGACCAAAGAGAAGTTGATTGACGTCAGATTATCAAACATTCTCATTTCTCCACATCAAGTGGTAATCAGGAAGAATGAACAGTGGATTAAGCAGAATGCAATTTTTGCAGGCCGTCAGAACACTCACATTGTAATAAGTGGTCGATGGGGCGGGGCTGGAGGTTTGGAAGGAGTTGGACATGCAAGGGTTTCAAACCTGCACCCTTGAGCCCTAGTCCAGAGTGCCATAACGCCCTGGACTAGACAACTGTTAGCCAATTTAGGGCGCCCGCGACCCAAGTCTTGAGATGCCTTCCTCCATTCCGCCAAGCACGAATGCATGTGACCACCAACCTATCTGGTCCCAAGCCGGTCCCGCTGCGCCATGACCGTCTCCGGCACAGACCTTGTAATGGTCAGCGCTGTGTTTAATGTTCCTTTTTTTTTCTATGAATTTTTTATATATGCTTTGGCAAATTTTATTATTGTTTGCGAGCTTGGAGACAGAACGTGCCGCAGAGCGCGAGTTGCGGTCGCCAGATCAGAGATGTGACCATCAGCATTGACTACAGGAGCTTATCAAAATCAGAGATTTATAGTATAAAAAGCCTTTGCACACTGTAGTTATAAGTATTGCGAATGCCCAAATTTACAAAGACGATTCTCGAATGTTGTAGAGTAGATGGTTCACGAAAGGGCCAGGTGCATGCCCTGTTCTTTGTATGTTACGTGTCCGCAGGTATGCTCCAGTGGTGAGGCCGGCAAGGGTCTTTGAATCTTTCGTACAATGGGTATGGATGGACCTCATGCAGAAGGATGCAAAAGATGACATGAAGCCTGTTGACCTTGCGTGCCACTGATGGGGTTCAGGTGTTGTTTGCAGGATTTTTGGATAAAAGCATGGCTTTTTCGAAAACAGCAAACGGAGACCAGCGGAACAAACATGGAGTGAGCAAGTCCACGTGGGAGAGGAACAAAAAATGTCAACCCAAACAGGTCCCAAAGGGAAATGGGTAGGTATTAAACTCCAACGGTGGAGGGACCCAACCCTCAAGGAGCCGCCGGACAACTCCAGCTTCCAAGAAATGGCCGCCAAACACCAAGATCAGGAGAACCCAAGGGGCTAGGGCTCTGGCCCTGTTACAGAAAGATGCATAATTGGTCTTGCATGTCTTGCAGCCACCTTGCCCAGGCCACACCGCATATCAGACGACGAAGGTGACTTTCATTCTCCAGTGCCGAGCTCAGATTCGCGTGCAACGAGTCCATCATCGCGTAGCGCCTGGGAGTTACACAGCGCTGCAAGTACTGCTGATGCGCGGAGCAACAACGATCGAAGTCAAGACAACTTGAGCCATGTGCAGTACGGACACCAGCCCGGCGACAGCGCAGCCGGAGGAGATCCCTGATGGACGGATTTGGATGAAGCAACGCTGCAGAAGCTCTTCGAAACCAGTCCAAGGGAGTCCAAGGATATTCGCGCGGCGAGTGAAGTAGGATCCGCAAGTTCAGACTCCGTTGAAGATGCAGCAGAGGCCATGAAGCGACTATACATGAGGGTGTCACTGTGGGAACCTATTGTTCAAATGCCTGAGATCCCGGAGGACCAGAGGCATACTCGTGACGCGGCGGGTCAGTGCAAAATATGTGGTCCAACTCTGTTCTACATGTGCCTGCCATCGAAGTGTCCGTTGAGGAAGCGTTGGTAGAAGAAAGCCGTCGCCAGCAAAGTCTTCGTGAGCCACACAGACCAAGCACAACGTCCCACGCCACAGGGACTTCGTCAAACCTGGGTAGCGAGTACTCGATTGCAAGGAAGGAGCGTCTACGTGTGCCACCGGCGACACGATGTACGAGCGGTGATGGAGTGGATGTGGGTGAAGCGCCAGTTCCAAGGCCATCGGTTCACTTCTAAGAAGAGGGGTGAAGCCGGTCCGGCTGCCCCACAACCGTCTTCGGCACAGACCTCGTAATGGTTTGCGCCGTGTGTCAGGTTTTTTTTTTGTTTATCTATTTTTTAAACATCCTTTGGCAAAGTTTATTGTTGTTTGCGAGCTTGGAGACAGAGCGCACTGCAGAGCGCGAGTCACGGTCGCCAGATCAGAGATGTGACCGTCAGCCTTGACGACAGGAGTTTATGAAACTCAGGGATTTATAGTATAGAAAGCCCTTTGGGACGCTGTAGTTATGATTATTGCGAATGCCCGAGTTTACAAAGACGATTATGAAATGTTGTAGAGTAGATCGTTCACGAAAGGGCCAGGTGCATGACCTGTTCTTTGTATGTCAGGAGCCAAGCGTGTACATAACCCACCCCAGCCATTGGGCAGGGGCAAGGCCCAGCAAAACGCAAGCACCAACAGCGCCCCGGTTAACCACATCGAATGCCGACCAGTGCGTGCACCAGCCCAGGGAAGGCAGAGGGAGGAACAGGCAGACCTCCCCCCAAACAAAAGGGGGGAGGGCACGAGATGGGCCCACAGCCAGGAAGCCGCCCACCCACACCACAAGAGGCGGGCAAACCCCCGGGCCAGACAGCACCGAAGACGGCACCCACGGGGCCCCCCAGAGGAACACCGGAGGACCACCCAGCCAAAACTGGCGACACCCAACGGAGAGGAGCGGCAAAGCGGAAGAAAGGACACCCCGCACACGCCCACACACACCTCGCTGGGGCAGAGACGGGCAAATAAAAAAATTGAAGGCGCAGCCCGAACGAAAGGAGAAGGGGGGACGGAGACCACCAGACCCAAGACCCGGACAGCCAGCAACGTACACCACAAAGCCACGACACGACAGGGCCAAAAACCGCACCCCCCCGCAGCCCGAAAAAAATACAACAAAAGAGGAGGGGGGGGGACAAACCCCACCAACGGCAACTCCCGCACACTCCCACGCCACAGGTGGCCCCCCCCAGAAGGTGACGGGAAACGGAAGCGGCGCACACAAGAAGCCACGCGCCCCAGCGCCGAAGCCAGGAAAAAACCGGAGAGCAGACGAAACCAAAACCCACACACACACACACACCAGCCCGCCAGGAATGGCGGGGTAGGAGCGGGGCACACGCACGAACACACACACGCCCCAACGCCCGAACCAGGAGTGGCGGGGCACAGCCAAAACCCGACGCCAAGCACACACGCCCACACCGCACACAACAGCCAGGAGGGGCGGGGAACAAGCGGGGCGCGCACACAAACACACACATGCCCCAAGACCCCAGCCAGGAGTGGCGGGGCGCGGCTGCAACCCAAGCCCAAGCACACATCCCGCACCGCACCCCCAGCCAGGAGGGGCAGGTGCCAGGCGGGACGCGCACACAAACACACATACACCCCAACACCTCAGCCAGGTGTGGCGGGGCGCAGCCAAAACCCGAGCCGAAGCACACACAACCACACTGCACACCCGAGCCGGGAACGGCGGGGTACAGGCGGATCGCGCACACAACCACGCACGCCCCAAAACCCCAGCCAAGAATGGTGGCTTGCAAGCCAAAACCCAAGCCCAACCGCATGCACCACAAACCCCAGCCGGGAATGGAGCGGCGAAACCACAACCCATACCCAAACACACCCACCCAAGACCCCAGCCGGGGTTGGCGGGGTTACCGAAACCTGAGCCCAAGCACGACCCGGACCCAACCACAAACGCCACACAACAGTAGGAAACCTAGTGTCCATAGGCCGGGCACTGAGGCAGCCCGTGCCATGCAGGTGACCCGGGCAAACGAGATCCGGAGACCGGGGGTAAGGCTGCATCCTGAGGCCTGCGCTGCTTTGGGACTCGAGGCGGAGCGTGCGACACCCAAGCGCCTCGGAACCCCAGTACGGAGAACATGCATGCATGCCTTGGGAACAGGATACGCCAGGAAGTCCAGTGAATCTCTAGGGTTGCGCCCAAAGGAGAAGAGGTGCGCAAGCACGGGGGCATACCCTCCCGGCGAGACAAGCGCGTCACGCTGGCGGCAAACAGGCCTCCCGGTGTTGCCCGGGGCCGCTTTGTTTGGGGCCACCAGTCAGGTCTAGGCGGATGTACACCGCCTCCCCTCCTCATGCGCGGAGCCTCTTCCTGTCCATCACAGGGGCGACGCCAGGGAGAACCATGGGGCGCCTCTCCACGGCCGAGTGCACCTACCTACCTACCTACCTGGATCGTTCACGAAAGGGCCAGGTACATGCCCTGTTCTTTGCATGTCGCGTGTCTGCAGGTCTGCGCCAGTGGTGAGTCCCGGCAAGGGTCTATGAATCTTTCGTACAATGGGTATGGATGAACCTCATGCAGAAGGATGCAAAAGACGACATGAAGTGTGTTGACCTTGCATGCCACTGACGGGGTTCAGGTGTTGTTTGCAGGATTTTTGGATAAAAGCATGGCTGTTCCGAAAACAGCAGGCCGAGATCAGCAGAACAAACATGGAGTGAGCAAGTCCACGTGGGAGAGGAACAAAGAAGTTCAACCCAAACATGTCCCAAAGGGAAATGGGTAGGTATTGAACTCCAACGATGGAGAGACCCGACCCTCAAGGAGCCGCCGGACAACTCCAGCTTCCAAGAAATGGCAGCCAAACACCAAGATCAGGAGAACTCAAGGGGCTAGGGCTCACGCCCTGTTACAGGTCGGGCAGGCGTACGGCTTGAGTGCTGTAAATCGGCGGCAGAACTTGAAGCTCGCTCCTCATTTGGCTCCCAACCGCAGCAGGGAGGATTGACGGATCAAAACTGGAATGCGACAAATGAGGGCCATAAAAGGCTTAATCTCGATTTACCACAGGTCTTTTTCCGTTGTCCTCAAACTGTCTGTCTGGTTTGGACAGACAATCCTTCAGGAGTACACCAATTTCAGGGTGGTTCTTGAGGAAGTCAATGAACCCCTCCCTGTATCCATGAACGAAAGAATGAGGTAGGTAGGTAGGTCATCTCGGGACTGGGGTTGCCCCGCAGGGGGGTCTTATCAAGGGGCTTTTGCTCACCCACCCACGGCCCTACTGCACGTGCCCCCACAAAGCGGCTTCCCCACATGGGGGGAGGGCGCTGTCGCCGCGAGCAGTAGCCTACTGCGGGTTCTGCCCAGAGAGGTAACCCATGTTCGACCGAAGTCTCACATTCCTCTCCTTCGGGCGGATGACACGTGGGGGTGGGTCTCATCACACATCCTCATCAACCTCCGGATTCTGGGGCCCAGGGGCCCCGAGCCAGGCCAAAGGCCCTGTCCTCCAGGCACCCCCACCTGGGTTGGCTTTCAGTAGGTCTGAGGCGACTTGAAGAAGCACGTGCTACGGACTCGCATGCCGTGGCACACAGTCACGCCTCCTGACTCGGTCGAGCTTTCGCTCTCCCGGGGGGCCGGGGGTCTGAAGAAGTTCGTTGCCGTAGGTTTGTTGGTTGTGTAACGGTAGAGTTGCGGTGTTCTGTCGTGTCCGTCGGTATGGTCAACGACGAGCCTGGATCACCATGGTGTCGCCAACCTGTGGAACGCGGTTCCCGTATTGACCCTTGCATGCCCGGCTGGTTGGATGTTGTGCTTTGCGTGTGGTCTGTCTATGGTCAGGTTGTGTTTTTCGCAGCTGCTTGGTTGGTGCATGGGTGTGTTAGCCACCTTATGGTCAGCGTTGAGCTTTTTCTGCTGCTGCCGGCGCTGTCGCGTCCTAGGCTGTCGTGTGGACGACGTGTGCGCAGTCGGCTCCTTGGTGCAAAGGTCCGTGTGCGCGCAGCCCGTTATGGTGAGTCGTTGTGGCCCTGGGGTCAGGGGTTCGAAGTAGGTCGTTGCGGTTGGTTGGTCCGTTGTTGAATGGTGGAATCTGGGCGTTGCGGTGCGTTCGTGGGCATGGTTGACGCTGGGCGTGGCGCATCATGGTGTCGCCAACACATGGGGCGCCGTTCCCGTTTCGACCCTTGCATGCCTGGCCGGTTTGCTTTTGGCCAGCTTGCGTGCGGACTGTTCACTGTCGGGTCGCTTTTTCTGCAGCAGTTTGGTCCGTACCCGGTTGTGTCAGCCGCCTTATGGTCGAATTGTACGTCTTTGTCGTCTTCTCGGTTTGTTCTGGGGTTTGCGGTGGCCCGCCTGTCTGATGTGGTCGTTGTGTTGCCACCGGGGCGTGCCCGACGCGTGGTGTTGGTTTGCCGCTGTCGTGTCCGCCAGTGGTCCGCTCGTCCGCGGTTGTGTGGTGGTTCGTATGGGCCCGGCTGGCTGCGTTTGGTCGCTGTAGGTTGTCCCCTACTTCATTTTCCTGTCGGGCATTTTTTGTCGTGGTGAGCCCGGTTGCGGCGTATCCACGCGTGTGGTTGTTGTGTTGTTGCCAGCACTTCGTTTGGTATGCCGTCGTCTTTGCCGCCCAATGGTCGGCTTGTCCTGCCGTTGGATGCGTTGGGCCGTGGTGGCCGCAAAAGCCCCGGTTCCGGTTGTTTCAGTTGCGTTGGACCGGCATGGTACGTTTTGACGGTGCGCCCCCCCCCCCCCATGGTGGTGCGTGTCCTCAGGGGGAAAAAAGTAGCGACAATGGGTACGACCGCTGAGAAAAGTTTTGAAATTCGGTACAACATGCCCTGTCCCGCCCTGGAGGCAGGGTTACACACACAACCCATCATCTGGTATTTCGCAGTGCCCTTCGGCTGTGCTTTCAGCTTCGCTTGTGCCGATCATATGTACACCCCCGTCGGTGGCAAGGCTCCTTGGGTCCCCCTTGGTGCATCCCCGTCTTCCCCGTGGGAGCCCCAGGGTGCGGCGCTTGCTCGGTGGTGCGGTGCTCGTGCTTGTGTTCGCCGGCCAGTTACTTCGGCTCGCTGGGTGCCGGGCCTGCGGTGTGCCGTATCGTGCCTTGTCTTGCGGGTCTGGTGGTGTGCGCGTCGGTGCCTCAGTGCAGTTTCCGGAGGTTAGGGTGGCATGGCTTGTGCTCTGGTGTCGGGGCGTCCCGTTCGGCGCGGCGGGGTGGGCTCGGCGTAACACTCCCGTAGTTGCCGGCAGGAGCCGGCGGGCTTGTCGGTCCCGCGCGGTGAACCCTTGGCCCATTGCGTGTTCTGGGAAGGGATCAGGAAGAAATAAAGGAATACGGGTCAGTGTCGAGGCCCCCCTCTCGCTCCTTGACGCTGTTAGCTTTTGAGGGCTGCGGGGGACGTGTCCCCCGTAACATTCTCGCAGGTTACATGTGCTGAAGCCGCCCCAGCGGTGCCGTTGTGGGTGCCCTGTGACCTGGTGCCTTGGTGTTTAACTTTCTCGGTGGAGGTGCGCGTCGGCTCCAGTGGCACACGTATCCCTTGACCACTTGCCCTTGATAGTAACGTTCTCGATTATGTGCTCTGATGCCAGGGGATGACGCGGCGGGCTGGGCTTGATATAACATTCCCGTGGTCATCGGTGAGCTCGTGGGTCCTGCTTGTTTGGCTGCCCTCTTGGGCCGGTCCATCATGTGCCCGGCTGGTGGGAAAGGAAGGTTAGGCGGAAGGACAGGTCCGTGTCGGGGACCCCGTCCTCTTTCCTGACGTTGATGGATTGCGGAGGTCCGGGGAGCGTGGCCCTTGCCCGGGGCACGTGGGAGGAATTCGCTGGGGTTCGGCGGGTTCGTTGGGTTGGTGCTCGTGCTCGACATCATGGGTTGTAGGGCCGCCAAGGATAGCCCGCATTTGTTGTGTGCCCGCTGCAGAAGCCGGGCAGCTCAACGCCACTCTCGCTGGCGCGTCCGACTGACAGGCGCTGGTGGAGTGTGTTGCGCGGTCAGGCGTTGTCGGGTTGTACGAGGGGGTTCTCATGGGCAAGGCCGGCTTGCCCGGGGTCGTCGCGGTTTATGGCCGGTCCCGTAGCCGCTGGTTTGACGTCCATCGTCGAGGCCATCCAGGGGTTGTCGTGTCGCCTCCCCACCCGCGGGTGGCCGGTGTGGGATTCGTGCTGCGTGTGTGCGGCGGTGTGTCGTCGCATATCGGCTGCAGCGCCCCTCCGGTTCCTCCCGTTGGTATGGTGCCCTTGCACTGCCGGTGATCGGCCGCGGTGGGTAGGGCCTGCGTGTGCCGTGTCGGGCGGGGCGTGGCGGTTGTGATGGTGCCGCTTCGCGTGTTCCTAGGGGTGTGTTCCTGGTTTCGGCTCGCGGTGGTTCAGGGCCTTGGGGGGTTTCCCACACGCAGCACGAGGGCGCTGCGGAGGGCACTGAGGATCTCGTGCACAAGGGCCGCGTGTGCCGCTTGGGCTTGCGTCTCAGTGCGGATGGCGAGCTGCAGTTGCCCGCTCATCGCCAGCGCCCGGATCTTGTGGATCGCGAAGACGGGGCACAAGTTGGTCGCTGTTGGGGTTTCCGCCGTTCGCTCGTGTTGGGTGATGGCCTCCAGCTGCTGCCGGCCGTCCAGGCGGAGCCTCCACGTTGCTGTCCAGTCCCTGGTGTGCGGCCAGCGGCACTGCGCCCATCGCCAGAGGCGGTAGAGGGCATGGCCTGCGTGCCAGGTGCCGGCTGCCCCCGACAAGATGGCCGTCAGGGGGTCTGGGGGCTGGTCGTTGGGCAGGGGGGTGGGGCTGTCTGGCAGGGCTGCGCTCGCCGGGATCATGGAGTCGACGGCTTCCAGGCTCGTGCGGCACTCCTGCGGTTGCGGGGTGATCCGCACCTGGTAGTAGTGGCCACTTTCTCGCACGATCATGGCGATGGTGCTGGGGTCACCTTCACGTGGTAGGGGCCCTCCGCGTGCCGTCGCCGCTTCTGGTGGGTACCGCTCCACCATGCTCCTGAGGTTGCGCCCCCTATTGCGGGCTGTCCTGCTTTCCCATTCCGCCAGGTTTTTGTACGGCGGGATGTTGAGGGTGTTGGCACTCGGTTGCGGGGCGGCCCGTTTCCGGCCCCCGGTGCTGGGCGCGGGCCTGGGGTCCGTCGGTGGCGCTATGAGCGTGTGTGCCCAACCCAGGTTTGGGACCCATACGCCTCCCTGGTCCGGCTGGTTGGCGTTGAACCACCAGATCCACGCGTCAACAAGGTCGTCTGCGATCTGCGTCCTGGGGGCAACGAGCGCCTGGAGTTGCCGCACAAAGATGTCGGTTGTTGCAGCGTGCGGCAGGGGTACCCTGCCGAAGAGCCTGCTCCGGTTGACGTCCTGGAGGTGTTCCCGGAGGGCTGCCACCAGTCTGCTCGAGGGTGTGGTGGCGTGGATGTGGTAGATCGCTCTCAGTTCCGCGTCGTCAAAGGGGTCCGTGTTCCTTTGTTGTGGTAGCCTGGGGGGTGGGGGGGGCAAGGTCTCCCGGTCTTGGTCCAGTGTGATGTCAGTCTGGGAGGGATGCCCTGGGGTGGTGCCAAGGTGTCCCCCAGGCACATTCCCCGTGGAGGGCTCCCGTTGCTGGGGCATCGAACAGGACGCGGCGGTGGGCGAGGAGTCACCGGACTTCTGAGTGCCGGAGGTCTCTGTCATTTCTTTGTCCGCTCCTGGGCCGCTCGCGTCGTGCTCCCGTTGTCGCTGCGCGTTTTCCGCGCCCCGGCGGTTTGGCTGTGTTGCAGCTCGGGTGGGGAACCCCGTGGTGTACGGGCCCAGTTGGTCGCGTGGCCGGTGCCCGTGTCGGGGACCGGTGTCATAGCGCCCGCCTCACGGTGGGGGGCGTTGAGGGGTTTGTCACCCACCCCCTGTTCGGGCCGTTGGTCGGCCGCGGGTCCCCTTGGCCGTGTGTCCGTGGCGTGCTGTCCCCCAGGCAGAGGGCAGGCCGCCGACCCTGGGAGGGAGGCGGCGGACCAGCTGGATGCACGGTCTGTTGCCTGGTCGGAGTCTGTGTGGAGCGCTGCCTGTGGCGCTCCTTCGGCTGGCGTGGGAATGGTGGGGATGTGCGCCCGTTCGGTGCGGGGCCTCTTGGACCGGCGTCGGGGATCGGTGGCAGATGATGTCCTTTGGGCGTTGGGGTGGTTGGGGCCTCCATGGCCTCTGTCCACACCCTCGTAGAAGACGAATCGCCGTGCTGCGGGAGGCCGCATTCGGCTGCGGCGCCAGGAGCGGCCAGGGTTCCTTGTCTCCTGGTGCCGCTCTGGCTTGCCGCCCTGCACCCCTAGGGTGTGAGGGCTGCCTTGGTCCCTCTGCGGGGCGAACGGTTGGAGGGGGCTTCTGTACGTGCCAGAGGGGGAACCCACCCCGGGTAGTGGACCCTGGTGGTGTCCTGGGGAGTTACGGCGTGCTGCCTGTATGGGGGGCTCCGGGACCACTTGGGACCGTGGTCGTCGGTGGCCTGAGGCGTGTCCCCGGTAGCCCGGGGACCCAGGGACGGTGCAGATGTTGTACCTTTGCATGGCGGTACGGATGCGCAGGGGTGCGCGTTGGTGCCATTGCCAGTGTAGCCCGTTCATTCCGTCCGGGCTGTAGGCCCCCATATGCGCCATGAGCCGGTTGGCCACGTAGTGCCACTTGCAGGGGTGGTCCATTGTGGTGGGGTGTGTGTGTCCCGCCCTATGGCCGAAGGTGATGTCTGCCCTGGTGCGGGTTCCCTCCTCGGGGTGGCAGGACGGCAAAGTAAGGTGCCATCGGATGCTGACCGCCAGGGCGAGCTGCTCCCCTTCTGGTGAGCCTGTGGATCCATAGGCCCAGGTCTCGGGCCGCCGCCTGTTCCGCGTTGCCGCAGGGGTGGCGTGCGTTGCCTTCCGAGCGCGTGTAGTCCAGATGCCCCCGCCCGGAGGATGGGGTGGTCCCCGGTGGCGGGCCGGTAGGCTCGCTATTCGTGTTGGTGCCCGCCTCCACACGCTTTCCGCTCCCTTGGGCGCTGTGCTCGTCCGGGGCCTGGTCCGCTGCCCCGCTTGCGGTCGCGGGCCCGTCATCCTTGGCGGCAGCATGCTCAGTTTTAATCCCCAGGGCGGTGTAATTGCGCTGGAGGTGTGACTGGCGGGACACCGTTAGGGGTGTGCCCTCTGTATGGTCGCCTGCTGGCTCCGGGTGGCCGCGCGGGGCAGCTGGTGCCGGGTCCGTGTGGACGTCACTCCTGCAGGACGCCATGAAGGCACCGAAAGATTCTTCCTGTCGGCTGCGCGCTTGGGCGTGTCGGGTGTGGCTACCCGGGCTTCGGACTTCCGGTGGGATGCAGGTTGGCCCTGTGGTGGCGCCTCCCCGGACGCGGCGTTCCCCGGCGCGCCTGCGTCGCTGTGATGCGCTGGGGCCGCGAAGGGAGCGGCGTCCGCGCGACCCGCGGGTTGCGCCCCGTGGGCGGTTGGAGGGGGGAGACCGGCGGCATGCTCTGCGTCCGGCACCGGTTCGCCAGGTCCTGTACCAGGTTGGCCAGGGTCCGGTGCCTCGTTACTTCCGCTTGCCGCCATGTCCGGCGGGCTGGCAGGCTGGTTCTCTGTGTTCTAAGTTGGGGCATTGGGGCCTCTCACAAGCTTTCTGGAGCATCTGTACTAGACCTCTCAGAGCTTCAAGATCCTAGAACACTAGGATATTTGCTCATATTTGGCTTATATTCCAAGTCTATAGCTTGCTGCTAGACTCTACTGCTCTTAGGTACACTACAGAGAGCAGAGATCTAGGATACATTAGTAGACATACATGAATAATCACATCCCATATGCTTATAATGTGATTTGATCATGTTTGATGACATTTTAGAAGGTTCTAATGTAGTAGAAGCTATTTTGAAGCTATTTGGAGGCTTCAGATGGCCTGTCGCGACTGTCGCCGTCTTTTGTCGCCGACAGTGATTGACGTAATGTTGACAGTGCCTGTGACAAGATAGACTACTCAGAAAGTTGATAAAATATAGGTTTCATTGCTCTCTTAATGAGAATTTATTGTTATATCAATTTTCTTGTTTTTTAGGCATGTGAACCCGTATTACTGGACCAGCCAGTTGGTCCAGCTCAATGTTCGCTCACGACTTCGTCTTCTTGCTGTTGCCTACTTTGTGTTTGCCAAGGGAATCAATTGGAACGGAGAACTTCATTTAAAACAATTTGATTTTGAAGTGCACAACAAGGACAAAAAGGGTTTATTGTGCACCCTAAGTAAGTTGGCAATACAGGTACAAGCACAATACAGTCCAGTAATCTAGAGTTCCAGCAGGTCGACGACGACGAGGACAACGCTCAGCAGCTGGGCCAGCGTACGCTGTTCAAGTAAAGTGAGATCCTTGCTTGAATTTATTGAAAAGTTCAAGAAACTTTCAAGTATTGAAGGTATACTTCCTTGTACCTCAAAAAGAAGCTTCAAATCAATTCGAAACTAGAGGAGCGCAGCTCCAGGCGCGCTGAAGCGACCACGAGCGACGCCAGAGGCTGCAGCAGACTTCCAAAAGACGCACAGAGCCCTTTTTTCATTGAGTTTGGTGAAGATTTTGAAGGGTTTTAACTTAACAAGAAGTTTCAAAAAAGTGGTGACCTTGGACTACTCAAAGCGCCTTGCCAGAGCTTCAGCAACGACGACGACGACTTCTACGACGACGACGTGTTGCAAGAGCGCTGCCAGCGAGCTTCTGCAGGCTCTGTTGAGGCTCTTTGAGGCCTAGAGCCATTGATTGTGTGGCTTTTGTTTGATACATTTTGCATGCTTGTTGTTCTGCTTCTCAAGGCTTTACTTCTCCTTGCTTACGGTCCCTCTGGTTGACCCTATGTCAAAGGAAGGGGCAAAAGCGACGGTCCGTGACTATAAGTCCCCACCCCAGTCACTGTGCACCCTACTTGAAGCCCAAAAGCCTTGATTTCTTCATGATTTCTTCCGTGTCTTTGATCTATCAAAAGGCCAAAAATGTCTGTAATGGCATACACCATTTCACGCGTACCTTCGCGCCAGTGCGTCGAATCGCGCCAACTAAACTGCTGTTGTAAAGTAGAGAGCGCTAGCTTACAAATGGGCCTCTCACTTTGTTTCAACTTCCCAAGGGCTATTTTCTGTGATTTCCTTCCAGATGACCCATGAATCAGGTTTTGCCCAACCCTCCCAAACACCTGAAAAATGACATTTGGTGTTTTGGGCATATCCTTGCGCCACTGCGCTGAAAAAGTTTGAACTAGGTTTTTTTCAGAAGTAGACAGTGGTACGCTTCTATCCTGCACTTCACCGCTTTGAAATCAATCTTTCCACCATTATTATCATCTCCAACTCAGTCACTCATGATCCACACTTGACAAACCCCTCAAAAGTGCCTTTTGTGCTTCTTTCATATCTCTTGGAGAAAAATGGTTTGAGGTTCGATAATATTTTTCCAAACAACACTGAAGTATGTGCTTTCTAACCCTGAGTCGTTTTTATTTTCAGAAAATAAGAATGGCTATGGTAAAATTGCAACAAATTACCACACAAACCACTTGGTGAAAAATGATGAAAAAAGATTTCGGAGGTTGAATCATTTCTCTGGGACCACGGTGAGTTCGAACCTGAACCAAGGTGTTTTGTGAACACTGGAGCATGGAGTTTCGAAGAGATATTTATTTGAATTTCTGTGGTCAAGAAAGGATTTTTCCCATGGTGGTCAACTTAGTGCATGAAAGCATATTTTCCAACTTTTGGGTCATGATGCTACAAGAAAAAGACCTTCTCTCAAAGCCTGTGGTGGGTTGAACAGTCATCAAAGCTGTTTTCAACGGATATTGGTGTCTAGTTTGCAGATATCCATTCGTTGGATTTTTTGGAAAATGGGATGACAGTGAAAAAGTTCGATTTCCTTATGCTTTTTTGATGGTCTTTCAGCATGTGTGTCATGTGAGATTCATGTGTCTCCCCCCAACTTCTATTTCTCTGAACGTCTGATGAGCTGGGGCAACATCAAATATGTTTCTAGAACCTGGGGACATGCCCTACACAGTGCAGTTAATTTTTTCTGACATCTCAGCAACATAGTACAGAAAAGTGGTGCAAACGTTGGGCATTTTCCAGGAAAAACAGGTTTTTCGGTCATTGTTTTGCAAAACCATTCGCGAATCTTTGGTCTTCTAACCTTGAATCATTGTATGATATTGCAGTTTGTGATTGTTTGCATCAGTTGTGATTCATTCTGACTAGGCTTAGCCGAGGTAGAAAGGTAGATACCTTAGAAATTACTTTAGACACACAGTAAATAGTGAAACATTTTGTTTTCTTTTTTTGGCCACAAAACAAACTTGGCCACAACCATTAACAGACCGTTTGCATCCGCCACATTCACCGTCTAAGCCTTTCCCTTCGACTTCCCAGGCTGAATGGCTCGGTTCGGCTAGCCCGCTGTCATGGGGACAAAGAAGGCGTGGGGCTTGTTGCCACCAGGGAGTAAGGAGGCGATTGATGGGTGTGAGCGGAAGGAGGAAGGAAGACTCAAAGCAGGAGCACCCAAGTGAAACATTAAAAGACCGCACTCCACCAAACCATTGGCATTGACCTCTCTCGGGGTCCTTGTGACCGTTCTCCGATGAGAGTGATTGGTGGTGGCAACTTGACGCGGAAGAAGCCTTCCAAATTTACTTACTCTTACCTACTTACTCTAGCTAGCTAGCTAGCTAACTAGCTAGTGTAGGAAGTGCATTGATTTTATGGTATTACCCTAATGCTAACGGTTGCGTATGCAACTTAATGTCTCCGGTGCTCCCCCTGTAGGGCAGGGTGGTGAGGAGAAGTGCCGCAAGGCGCTGGTACTGTAATAGAGGTAACCAGTCCAGTAGATGCAGGCCGGAATGTTAGCGTGCAATGCCAGTTAACTGATTTTCATCTCTTTATCGTACCGCCCGACGTAGTTCAATGTAGTTCTGAGCACGGTCCATGCCCTCTCATGGGTTGCCGAGAATCTGCATAGACTGCATGACTTCTGGTCACGGTCCGCCACTCATGCGTTTGCTGAGATTCTTTCGGGAAGCCTGAATTTGTCAAGCTTTTTCATTTGAGCACAATTGCATTTGCGCTAGGAAGTGCTTTGTCCTCAATTTACTGTACCATGCATCTCATCCTTCACTGCATGGCCGTCAAGGCAAGCGGTTGACTAGTGATGTATTCTACTCTCCATTCGGATTGCATTTCATTCATTTCGTTCAGAAAGGTCACTCATTCATTGCATTTCACTTTGCAAATCTTACATTTCATACTTATTGCATTACTTCCTGACTGCAAGGGATTGCCCATACCGCTGAACATGCAATGTGGTCCGTAATTGATCTGCCCTACGTAGTTCTATGAGCACCTTTTGCTCAATAGACCCCGAGTTTAGGATCGCAGCGACGAACAATCAATTCGTATCCACTCAACTTTTGTTCATGAACTGCAGGTTGTGAGGAATGAATCTCTTTTTCCAACCCTGGCGGTCATTGACCTAGGTCATTTGGTCTAAAGAGCTAGTTTATCCTCACATTTGCTACCGAACCACTACTGGTACGTTCCGCTTCGTTGACTTTCGCTAGATCGCCTGGTTCAGCTTCAATTACTGGGTTTGAGAGTGCTCAATTGAGTGTCCGCAGTCTACAACATTGCATTCTCTATCCCCTCCAACAACACCTCAGATGCATGACCAACATTTTCAGTTATTCCCTCCCTCATCACACTACACATACAACACACACACAAACACATACCTTGAGTCATTTGATTATTGCATTTCTTCTCTTTGGATATCACACTCTGAGGAATTGCTGTAGTACCACATCCATCAAATTTTTGCCTACGAGGCGATTTGTAAGTCATCTCCTTCCTGTAGATAGTCAGTGTCCGCTTACAGGAGCCGGCATTGGTCTCACCCCGCCACATATTTGTTGTGTAACACAAGTGAACAGGTTTAAGCTTGGTCACTTAGCCTGTGACTTGGCTAATGCATTCCGCGGTGTGTTAGTGAAGAGTCCTACGCCGGTAGCCACTGAGACCAGCAGTGCACTACGGTAGGCTCATTGAAAAGGATTATTGAAAGGTATCGAAAGCCTACAGTAATGGGCTTCTACCCTCGCGCGGGTAGATAGGTACTTTCCCTGCAGTGGGATAGACCCCTTCTCTTGCGGTAGAGAAAGATTGCGGAGTTAAGCTCCAAGAGGATAGCCTGAATCCTGCAATTCAGTTGAGCGGAATTCACTCGTCATGTAGAAAGACAGGCCCCCGCACGGATGGATTTGTACAACCATCTGCTGCGCAAGGGGCTCGCCGTAATTGGTCTTCCGGTAAGGGACAGAACACACTTTAACTACGATAGCATTTTTCGGAGATTTACTACTTCTACTTGTCTGAGACAACTTGACAATGATACATTTCGCGTATGAGGCAGTCACGACCCTCCAGTCGTGTAGGATATCTTTTGGCTCGCACTAGAGCTGAACGGCGTTCCATGAAAGATCCTACCTTTCACCTTTTTTCACTTATTACTTACCTACTTCCTTTCCAACCAACCCCAGGGGACCAACCCACCCCTACCTGTAAACCGAATCCCTACATTCAAACATACAATCCATCGGTTTTTGTCATCCTTAGCACCTTGCCACAACCCATACATCTTCTTTCCCTGAATTTACATGATGAACACACTTCTACATTTTCAGGTCTTCGTGCAAACTATTTGCTTTGGTGATCTAAGTCATTTAGGACATTTCTACACAACTCAGTATTCCCACTAGCTTCATATCTCATTAGACTCCTGTGGACTATGTCCTTCTGAGGATGGTGATACACAATGCTGTATGTAACCCAATAGGATCGCGATGCATATTGCTTTATGCTGCCGTGATGGAATATTGATTCTCTTGTACATGAATTCTAGGCATGTTAGGTAACTGACATTTCAGCTTTGTTTCAGAGATAGCCAGAAGGTATGAGTAAAAGGTTGGTAATGACGGACTATATCTTTCGACGTTTTTTTGGTTGAAGTATTAGTACCCTAGATTATTGTTTTAAGGTCAAAACGGTTCTACTCAACTCAATCAAGTCTACTCAATTGAATACCATAGATTTCAATTGAACAACTAGTTTCAATCATGTCTAATTCCCATTTAGTGGCACCTCATGTGGTTTCATATTTCCAAAACCATGAGAACCATTTCACAAAATGTATGTCAAACACCTACCATTGATTTTTCAACCCTTGCGACCCTTGCATACCCTATTCTATGCATTTTTCTCACAATTGATGGAGTTGAAAATTCCATTGAACAACAAGAGGATCAACACGCACAATACCATGGAATGAACACTATCAGAAAAAAGTGTGAAGACCATGTATTGATGAATACACTTGTCCTACACCTTGGCATCCGCACAAGTACCCCTCAACGAGGGATCCATCTGCACGGGTACCCATTGTGGGGATTGCCTTTCCTTCGTGGTGGATGATCCCCCCCTTCTTGACAAAAAAAGCCCCCCCATGGCAATCCCCCTCCTCCCCCGTCAACACGCAAACGCCCGAAACGCGGTGCTCATCATGTTCATGGCAATGCAATTGCATTGGTGAATGGCCATAACCATAAACTACGGCTATGGCGTTCCAATGGAAGGGGTGTACCCGGAATTCTACTTGGGCATATTGGTTCAATCGGCTCACCAAAGTTGAATGATCTTCCGTGCGACCGGTCATTTTTATGTTTTTAAATGCGGGAAATTCCACCGTTGCTCCAAAGATGGCCTTGCGGAACTTGACACCATACCGCCTCTTGTAGGACCACTTCATCTTCATGATGTCTTGGAATAGCCCTTGTCGACAAATCTCACAATAGGAAGTACAAACCTTTCGTTCCACTCTCTCCTCGCTCCTTGAGGTCAATTCGACAAACTCATCCTTCGGTTCTACCGCGGGCTTCGGTGTTGCCTTCTTGGGAGCATCCTTCCCCTTCGGAGCACCCATGGCCTTCTTGTCTCCCTTCTTGGGTTCCTCCTTGGGTTGTAAGGCGGCCAAATTCTCCAAGGCCTTCTTGCTCAAGCGCGCATCTACGAGCGAACGAAGTGGATGTGCACCAAGTGGATGCTCCCTTGTTCAATTGAAGTAAATTCCATTCTACTTGTTCAATTGGCCACGTTGACAGTCAATTAAACACCCTCCAAATGAGCAACCCATGATGGTCCGACCGCTCCAAGTCAGTGTGAGACAGCTAACCACAATCATGCAAATTAAATAAATGGAGACACTTTAGGCTTTCTAACGGTCCAAACAAATTGGAAAAACTCCACGGTGGCGCCAAGTTACCCCCCCGGTACTTCTGGCAACCCGGTCTTGAATCAACATTTTTTGCCATTTTTTTTGACCAACCTCCGACCCATAACGGTCCGACCGCTCCAAGTCAGTGTGTGACAGCTCAGCACCGCCGTGCGAAATCAAGAAAGTAGACACCTCAGGCCTTCCAACGATCCAGACAGATTGGAAAAACTCCACGGTGGCGCCAAGTTACTCCCCCGGTACTTCTGGCAACCCGGTTTTTAAAAAAATCTTTTTGCCATGCTTTTGACCAACCTCCGACCCATAACGGTCCGACGGCTCCAAGCCGGTGTCAGACCGCTTGGCACAGCGATGCATATTCAGAAAGTAGACACTCTAGGTTTTCAACAGTCCAAACGGATTGATTAAACTCCACGGTGGCGCCAAGTTACCCGCCCGGTACTTCTGGCAACCCGGTTGTGAAAAAAGCTTTTTTTGTCATTTTGTTGAGCAACCTCCGACCCATGACGGTCTGACCGCTCAAAGCCGGTGTGCTACAGCCTGGCACAGCCATGCATTTTTAGACAGTAGACACCTTAGGCTTTCCAACAGTCCGAACGGATTGGGGAAACTCCACAGTGGCACCAAGTTATCCCCCCCAGTACTTCTGGCAACCCGGTTTTGAAGAAACGTTTTTTGCCATTTTTTTGACCAACCTCCGACCCATAACGGTCCGACTGCTCCATCAGAGTAATTCAGGACCTGACATGGCATGCACATTTGTGGGAGGAAAACACTTCAGGCTTTCCAACGGTCCAGACAGATTGAAGAAAACTCCACCGTGGCGCCAAGTTACCCCCCCAATACTTCTGGCAACCCGGTTGTGAAAACAGATTTTTTTGTCTTTTTTTTGACCAACCTCCGACCCATGACGGTCCAACTGCTCCAAGCAGGTGTGTGACAGCCTGGCAGGGCTATGCATATTCAAATAAGTAGACACCTTAGACTTTTCAACGGGCCAACCAGATTTGAAAAACTCCACGTTACCGCCAAGTTACCCGCCCCGGTACTTCTGGCAACCCGGTTTTGAAAAACATTTTTTTGCCATTTTTTGGACCAACCTCCGACCCGGAAAGGTCCAACCGCTCCAAGCCGGTGTGAGACCGCCTGGCACAGCGATGCACATTCAGAAGGTAAACACCTCAGGCTTCCCAACTGTCCAAATAGATTGAGGAAACTCCACGGTGGCGCCAAGTTACCCTGCCCGATACTTCTGGCAACCCGGTTGTGAAAAAACGTTTTTTTGTCATTTTTTTGACCAGCCTGCAACCACTGACGGTCCAACCGCGTCAGGCCGGTGTGGGACAGCCTAGCATGGTCATGCATATTCAATAGGTAAACATCTTGGGCTTTCCAAGGGTCTGGACGGATCCAGAAAACTCAACGATGGCGCCAAGTTACCCCCCTAACACCTTGTCCCACACGCAGTGTTCAATTGACAAAATTGAAACTCATTCGTTCAATTGAACGTTCAATTGACTATATTGAAGTTTCAATTGAACAAAGTGATAACCAAACCGCTACACGCATCCTTGCCTACATTGGGTCATGAAATTTCGGGCCTTACGCACACGCATGAAACATCGCCATACGTACGAACACGCACGAAACATGCATTGCCATACCCCCATGCATGAAACATCGCAATACGCATAGACAGGAAACATCCCCAGGCACCTGCTGCCGTTGTGGAGACTCCGCGGACCCCCATAGTGCTTGGGCTAGCACTTGCCCAAGCACGTGCATCATGCCCCTTCGAAAAGAGAACGCAATAGCTTAAAGTTTATATCTTTCACCCATGTAGCATGAGCCTCCATGTACACTCACCAGTTGGCTTGGGGGTCTTGCCTAAGGACCACCGTACTCCACACGTTTTCAAAATTTTGTTGATAGCAATGCCCTTACTATCATGATAGTTCTCCACAGAATCCTCTATATATGTACAAATTAAACGACCTATGGCCATGAGGCCATGGAGGATACATTGTACAAATCGCCAACAGTCCAAACGAATGAGTGGTGGCCTCATACAACCACGTCGCTGCATACAAGGACCACCACCTGTTCGGTATGTCGCCTCCGTGGCATTGGTACGCCAATTGGCATCGGTGATGAACTTATGTTCGGCCCTTTGCCCAATGGCAAATGTATATATACTAGCGATCTCCCAATATTCTGATAATCCCAACCATCACCGCAACCACGGCCCGTCAACCCCGAACCAGACTTCGCAATGCTCCTCCTTCCCGAACCACTCAAGTGTTGCACCGTCAATGAGAGCTTGCAACAACTAGAAAGAGAAGAAGGTGCATTGTAAGTTGTAATGTTCAATTGAACGAGTTGAAGGTTCAATTCGTCAATTGAACAATCGGATGTGAATAACCACAAAGGACGCATCGTAACACATACCTTGATATTTGTTTCCCAAAGGTTGGCAAGGATTGTAGCATCCTTGTCATCGCAATATGCCACACCAATGATAATCTGGTGTGACAAGTTCCGCGCCAATTGGCCCCAATTAGCAAATGGTATGCATAATTGGGACCATTCAGTGCCCGCAACGGGGAATGCGTCCCCACGGACAATAAGGGTAAAAGGCATGGAAGTATCCCATGCACTATGTAACACCTTATGTCGTTGTATAAATTTGACGACCTCTAGGATACTCCATGATATCCCAATAGCTCCGTCTTGTGTAGTAAGTTTTGGAGGCTCTAGCCGCATTTCACTACACAATTCCCTCCACTTATCGTTGACGGACTTCAACGAAGGTAAGCGTGGAGACCATTGTACACGGAGCTTTTGGGTAAATTTGTGACCGAAGTAACTTATGAACTCTTGTAGGATAGGATACCTCGTACGTGGCATCCTTAAATCCACAATGAGCTCTACCGCACGTATAGGTGTGCAAATAAGCGTACCATGGTCGGTCAACGCTTCTTGTGTACAACGTTGAACGATATTACCACCATGGGCCGTATCAGACACCTTCTTTAGAAGGTTGCGGTATCGTGGTGTTTGTATGAAACAGTTTGCAAGCACGTCAACAACGCCATCATCAAAGATGGAAGTTTCACGTGTTGCATTTACTAGGAAATCATGGAGTCCATGAGGGTTATAGATGTTGCGAGAGGCCAGTATCTACACATAGAAATGGAACATGAGTAGCGCGCACCACGGTCAATAGTGCGCACAGCAATTTCGGGCAACACACAATTAACCTACATGAACAGGATTGTATTTTATCACCAGACACTGGGAAATCCTCATCTTTTATGAGCTCTAAAGCTGTCTGTGGCTCTACATGACGTCTATTTGCGTCTCCTTGACTGAGCGCGCGAGCGCAAAGTGTCGGCGAGCTCTGTGTTCAATTTTGTCAATGTTCAATTTTATTCAATTCTGTTCAACTGACAGATTGAATAGGGTTGGATTGAGTAGAACGGCTTTGACCTTAAGACGATAATCTAGGGATAAATCCCCATACCCCCAGACGGATCAATCCCCATGGCCGGGAAAGGAAAGAGCAGATCCGGGTCAGATGATGTCAGAAAGATGTCCTTGATTAGTGCCCTATAGACTTTGATGAAGTCCTGCAGGTTTTTGATGTTGAAATCCCAAAACCAAAGGAGCAAGTAGAGCAAGAACAGGATGTGGATCGAATCAATGAATAGTTTGAAATCCAGTGTAACACAGAAGGGCTGCAGATAGACAAAGCAGGTATAAACACAAAGATTCAATCACAAAGGAATAAAACAGATGATTTTTATGTGGAAACTGGACTGACTCTAGCCTCCAAGTTAGCATCAAGCACTTCATGTGCACTCTTTTGGGTGAAAGGGTGCTGGTTAGGAATGTGGGGCATAGGAGTTAGGCCAGACACGGATTATGACTTGGCCAAGCAACTGAATTCAGAAACAGTCGAAACGTAGAATGACAATAAGTAGTAGAAACAATTGAGTATAGGGGTCTTGGGCTGGGAGACCACTAGGCTTAACCACCAAGGCCTAAGGCATGAAATGCCTATTTTATCCCGGTATATCCTCAACGAAGGAAGATACCTCCGCTCAGTTGAGTGGTAGGGGTGAACTTCATGGGGGGCTAGGGTTATAACCCTAGTTACTTTGAGAAAGTGTACTTAAAGCTTCAAAAGAGTGATAAAAATACTTAAGTTAGTCTTGGCATCAACAAAAGGGTTTTAAGGGGGGCTTGGCCTGGATCAAGCCCTCCAAGAAAGACATGGCAGTGACCTTTCCTCACTCTCCCCTGCAGTACTAGTTGATCAAGCTAGTGGGACCAAGGAAAAAGGCGCAAATATTCCCAACATTACGTTAGAAAATGCATTCAACCTACCGAAAACATTCTCATCAGTTCATAGAAGCCTATCACACTGTAGGTACCCTTGAAAAACAGTGTAATGTACCGTGAATGATGTCCCTTCGATAGAGCATTCCTCAAAAGTCTTCAGCGTGCGACGAAAACTTTTGGTAAAAATTTTGGGGTAGTGGGGTTGGAACCCAGGACTCCCTCCCTAGAGCACACATGGTTGCCCACTAGGGTACAGTCGAACGCTCTAATGCGGACGGCTATCGCTGCATAAACAGCAATTTAGTAAACGTCCTGACCAAGCGCCAGGGCTGAGCACTACTCCCAATGGAGGACACAAATCTCCAGGAGCTGAAAAAAATAGAAAATGAAACTAACAGGGAGTGAATCCCGTGGTTTAGCGAAAGGTGTAGCGATTTGAGAAGTCAAATCGCTCAAAATTGACGAAACAACGCGAGAAATCGTCATTTTTACATTAAAACTTAAAATCGCAGACAAGCGCAACAGAAGCAGACCCCAGAAAAAGGGCTGCTCAAGCGTAAACGGCTCAAGAAAAAGAAGGTATGAGCCGGAGCTTTTAAAGTTCTAAAGAAAAATTTTGCACAGTTGCATCAAAATTTTTATAAACTTTAGGAAAGAGTATCGAAAATGAACCCACACCACAGAGCAGGTGGACAACCCACCTCTCAGGCATGTCAGTGTCTTTTCACACGCATGCATTGCGTTCGTGTTGGTTGCTTTGTCAAAACGTTAGGGTTGTCACCGCTGTGTTCGTTGGGGGTTCGGGTGCTCCTCTCCTTTGCTCTGCACAGGTCAAAACAGAAATGGAAGGTATGCAATGCGAATGGAGCGCGCAGCGCGCACGTAGGGTTAGAATATGCGCTGTGGTTGCGATGCATGTGCCTAATTGAGGCATTCACACGCTGTGTCGCTTTCCCTGTGCCCCATTCACCTTGTTCTCTCTTCACAGGTAAGAAAAGAAAGTGCTTGCTCGTGTTCGTGTTGCCGTAGCGCTAAAACAGGGTTGCTCAAAACGCTTAGGCTTGTTTTGCGCTGTGCAGTGCGCCACTCTCTCGCCTCTTTCTGCCGGAAACAAGACAAGGAAGGCATGCATGACACACAGTGCATTAATCGCTCAGGGTGGTTTATAGTTCGCCGTAGGTTTGTTTAAGCGCGTAGGGTTGTTTTGCGCTCGTGTTTTCCTCGGCATTCACATGATGCGTGGTGAGTAAGGTAGGTAAGCCCAGGAGGAGCTCCCCTCCTGGTTGAGTCACCCTGTGATTTGTTATGTGGGGTTAAATTAGGAGAAAGAGTGGGGAATGGAAAAACCAGTGCATACTTGTGCATGCATACAACGCATTAAATGGTAGGCCACGCAAAATGCGCACGGTACAACTCTTGTTTAGGCTACCCAGGGGCACCACCCCACGTTGTATAAGAGAACGGGTGAAGTTCCTTAAGCTTGCTTGCTTGCACCCGGGTTTGAGGGCAGCGTAATATAGGGCTACCTGAAAAGCGTATAATACGTGGAGGTAGTCTTGGTTCCTCAGCCGCAAACCCAAGCCATCAGCCTTTGCTTTACAGGTGGGAAGGTAAGGGCGGTTGGGCAGTCTCTTTGAGCAGCGCTAAAATATGCTGCGCAGATCACACAAACCAATCACTGCGAGTGCAGTCCGACTTCACCTCCATCCACGCTGTGCAAGCACACTGAGCACTCCTTCCCTCCAAGCCCTGACCGGGAAACGCGTAGTGGCGTCCCTGTTAGGCCACAGTCGCTTAGTAGCGCTATGTTCTCTTGCTTCCTCACAGGACGGTCAGTAGGACCCGTGACATCTTTGACAGCACCTCCAAGTAGCGTGTGTAGGTGTTAGGGTCAGAAGGCCTGGCAGGAGTTGAGTGCAAGTGATGAGTGCTCACCCTGCCTTCGAAGGCCGGTGCTGGCGTTAGTGAGTGTAGTGTAGTGGAGTCCCCTGTCCCGCGTGCTTTTTCCTCGTGGGCAGGGGAGTGCGTTAGCTTTTGGCCTTTAGCAGAAAAGGGCGTTTTGTATGCCCTTAGCACACTTGGCCACCCCTCCCCTGTAGTAGGTAGGGCTTTTGCCGTCTTCCCCCAAGGATAGGCGCCAGCACAGAAATTGGGCGCCATAGGAGTGGTAATAGTACCTGATTAGGACCTTCGGTCCGACGTCAGCGAAGCCCGGTCTCCGGGAGCCACGCCGGGGAGAGAAGTGAGACACATACAGACATATGTAGCACATTTAGGGGTATTGTAAACCCTGTAAGGAAGGGTAAAACCCCATGGATCTGGACCAGCCAGGGGTCCTAACTGTGGGCTTGCTTGTCCCCAAGGAGGGAAGACAGACCTTGCCTCAGAACACCTTGCTTGTCATTCCCCCCTCGTGTAGTAAGCCACCGTTCTTCGTCATTACATCAGGGCAGTGCCCATGCAACACATGGTCAACAAGGCATACACTCGCTGCAAACCTGATAAGCGGCCACCTGGTCCACGCTGGAAACCATAGGCATGGGACTACAGGGCACAGACAGGGTCAGTGCAGTGCTCAGTAAGCAGTGGTCTGTGAAAAACCAATGGCCTTCGGCCAGGGAGTGGTTATCACGGGGGGCTAACGGTCCTGTCCTGCGATGCAATGCGGGGCAACTGTGACAACTGCTCTTACACCCATGCACAGGCACGTCTGCACAAGAGTGCTCACTGCACCTGTAAGGTTAGAACACAGTCAGTAGACTGACACAGGGAAATTAGTTTTTCTTTTTACGCTGGGACAGAGTCTCAGCACGGGTTAGTAGCTGCCCCTCGTTGTTCTCAACGAGGTAGGAGCAGAAGATGGGGTTGATACTCCCATCTGGTTGTATGAAGGCTGACATAGGTTCCCAGGTCGCCTCAGATGACCCATAGCCATCCCACAGGGTAAGGAATTTCCAGCCCTGTTTATACTCGTGGCGAGCAATACCTGCAACCACGTAGTAACCATCGACTGCCATCTCATCGGCAGTCATCTCTTCGAGTTCGTCTGCCTCCTCTGCGCTGGCAGCGTTCTCCAGGTCAATACGCTCGACCTCACTGTCGCTGAGGCGCCACTGATCCGAGGACAAATCGTCAGGGGAGTGATACTGCCTCAACTTTTTAGGTGCACACAGCAGTTCAGCACCTAGACGTGGACTGCACCTGACATGGATCCTGGATCCATAAATCCTGATGATACGATAGGGTCCAAAAAAAGGGTCCTCTACGCAGTTACGTGGCCAGGAGGGTAGGCGTGAATGGTGAACCAAAACAATATCACCATCCTTGAAGCTGGCAGGTCGCCGTAGGCGGTTCCGCCGGCTCAGTTCACGGTCACGAATGTGTCTCAGGTTAGTCCCAGCCTGGTTAGCCATAGACTGCTTCTAGCCAATCTCCCACAGGGCTCTTGAAGTCCTCAGGAAAGGGGGCTTTGAAGAACCAAGCAGGTCGTCCTCCATGGAACAGTTTGTGGGGGGTGAAACCCGTAGAAGAGCTCCGCTGTGAGTTCACGGTCAGCACTGCCCAGGGCACTAGACGTACCCAGTCTTTGGTACGCTCCTGTTTTATCAGGACTCTTAGCTTTTGCTCCACCACACGGTTCTGTCTCTCACACAGAGGGTTAGACGTTTGGGTATAGGGCACACCTGTAGTTACCTCCATGTTGAGGGCATTTAGCACTCGTTTGTACCACCCAGTGTCACTGCGAATGCGTACATCTTCATCAGAGTGCACCTGCTTAGGTGCCCCATAGGGTTCGAACCGTTGTTCGACCAACATTTTCACAGTCTGCTCACCTGTCATTTTCTTATTGCAAGGGAACACACGGGTGAAGCGGGATAGGCCACAGGCGACCACTAGGCAACTATCATAGCCGCCGAAGCGCCGTAGGCCGTGGATGAAATCCACATAGAGAAGACAGTTAGCACAATAGGGTATGGGTAAACTGGAAATCAGTCCCCTATCCCTACTGTCGCTCTGCTTGCCCGCATGACAGCCACAAGCATCCACAATGGTCTGCATACCAGACCTCAGTTCAGTCAGGGTTAGACTAGAGTAGAAACACTCACGGAAGAAGTCCACCGAGCGATTAGCGCCAGTGTGATCAGAACTGAGATGGGACCACTGTAGGCACCCATCTAGTCGTGCCTCAGGCACAACAATACGGTCCTCGTAGAAGAGGTACTGGTTGTTTTTATACCACTGGTGCCCGTCAATGACACGGCGTTCGAGACCAGTGCTGAGGACTTGGAGAATTTCCTTATATTCTGACTGATAGTCGGTTAGGCTCCAACCCTCCAGGATTCCAGCTGTGCGCATGGAGAGGTCAAGTTGGACATCCATACGCTGGAAAGGCTCTTTGGCAAGCGCCTCAGAGCTCTCATCTATAAGCGCATCGAAGTTATTGGGCGATATATAGTCAGACAGTTCATTTTTTCTACCGGGGAGAGGATGAACTTTCAGCCTGAACTGGCTCAGGTAAGTCCACCACCGCTTTAGGTAGGTAGGTAGGTATCTTCGGGAGCTCGGGATGCCTCCTTTGACGGTGCAGGAAAAAGGTCCACCGCTTTAGTTTTGTTTTCTCTGGTGGTGGGCCCTTCTGAAAAGACTTCACAGGTTCCTGGTCACAAAGCCAGACAGTCCCAGGAGTCGAGATTGTGACGAAAGCACCAACATACCGGCCAGGGGTTCCTGGTCATAGGTGCTGTAATTGGAACGCGCTTGGTACCATTTCCAATTCGAGTGTCCCAGTGGCACCAGCCGCCACTCACTGGTAGAATAGTCATGTTTCAAGGAACCATCACGGTTCAGTCCACTAGTACGATAATGGCAGTGGGTTAGTTCAGCTGGGTTAAGCTCCTGCCATTGGTAGATCGTTCCACCCCCCCCTACATCACTGGCATCAGTGATCAGGACTATCTCGCCCTTAGGGCAGGGGAACTCCCAGGCAGTTGGAGGAGGCAATTTTCTTCTTCAACTCCTGGAAACACTCCTCCTCTCTGGCGGTCCACCTCCAGAGAGTAGTTTGCTTGATTAGGTCAGTGAGGAGGGCAGAAGAGTAGGTAAAATTGTGGGTGTGACGCCTATAGAAGTTACAGGCGCCCATAAAACTCCTCACGTCGTGTAGACCCTTCTTGGGGTCATCGCGAATCTGCATGTCCTGTAGGGGCTGCATCTGGGGTATGGCTGGTTTCCACCAGCCATACCCCACGTCGAAACCCAAATATTCGATCTCCTCTTTCATAAACTCACATTTTTCGAGTTTACTTCGGAGATGGTTTTCTTGACAAACAATGAAAAATTCACGGAGGAGAAGGACACGGTCCTCTTGGGTGTTAGTACCCAAACTCACGTCGTCGATGTGGGCCTCGTTTTCTGCACCCCAGGAAATAAACTCCTGTATTAGACGTCCGCGCCTCAGTATGTAAAAAAATTTGTTCATTAGCTCCTGGAAGAGCGCTGGGGCATTAGCCACCCCGAAAGGCATGACCTTCCCACGGGGGGGGACGTCTCCTCGGTCCAGGTACGCGACCCCCCCCTCCCCCCCCTCCGGGCCCTCCGGGCCCACTTAGTTACCAAGGGTCAATGGCTCAGGCGGCTCAAGTTGCATGGTCAAAATGCGCCCAAAACTGCCTCTCCACGGCACTGCGAAAAAAAGGTCCTTTGGGGGGGACGTAAAACGCAAGAAACAAAAATCGGTTAAAAGGCAATTAACTGGTCCATTTTCCTTTATTTTCAACCAAATCGACTGCCCGGGAAAATGATTTATTTCCACCAGAATGAAGTTGTTTTTTGGGAAAACCACGACTTTTTGTTTCCTATACCATTTATGCTTTGCAATAAAAACACCCGTGAGCTTTCAATCTTTTGGAAAACCAGTTTTCGAAAACCATGTTGCACGCTGCACGACGGGAAGCATTGTTTGGCACCCCTTCTTTGTGCGAGGCCTCGCGCAAACACCAACACAACAGCGCAATAAAATGCATCACAGAGAAAACTGTGCTGCACAAGGTGACAGCATAAAGGTCGTCGAAGAGGAATGCATAGCGCGAGCCCTCGCGCATAATATATCAGAACAAGCGAAGAAATTACTTTTTCTTCGGAACAGTTTGCATCTTAGAACCCATAACCTTAGCAACGGACGTGTTACCCTTAGGAGGTGGCTTTGCGGGCGCGCTTCTTGGTTGGGACTGACGGGCTGGCTGCTTGAATGGAGCTCGGGCCCCGGCTTCCTCGGACCTCGGCTTCGCTGCCACCTTCTTCGCTGCCTTGCCCTGGGAGACCTGCGCTTCCTCCTCCTCTTCTTCCCCGCTCCCCTCCTCTTCATCCCCATCGCTCTCATCGGATTCTGCACCGGTAACCGACTTCGCTGCCTGAGGCTTGGAGGCAGTCTTCTTCTTCCTGGGGGCTGGTTCCCCACCAGTAGACTTCAGCTTTGCAGGGGCCAGTGCTTCTGCAGCTTGACCTTTCTCAACAGTGTCTTCCTCCTTCAGCGACAACGCCTCATAACCCAGCTTGTCATCGCAAACCCAAAGGGGAATACCACGGTTTGCCCAGTTGGCTTGCTGGTCCCAATCACCAGACGCGTGCAGTTTCGACTCTTGTGTCAATACATGGTTCAACTGAGTCTGCACTCTGTTGACCCAATCGGAGAGATTGTCGGAGGTAACACCAAGAAGGTACATGCGAGAATCCAGCTCGACGGACGCAATCTTGCACACCAGATGCGACTGATGATCAATGAACACAAACGCAGGCTTGAAGGTCTTATCCTGCTTCAGGTGAAAGAGGTGAGTGTCGAAATACCACATAACCGTCGTTATCGGAAGGTGACCGCCAAATTCAACAGGATCCATCTTCTCTACTTGAGGAGGTCCAAACGTCAGATAATTCGGAATCTGCAATGAGGGAGAACTTATTGCGCGAGGCCTCGCGCAAAGAGCGGACGTAATAAGGGAATGATACGTTTCTCGACCAGCTATCCGGTGACGCAATCAGCAACCAGCGAACGTCAAACGTTGTAAGATCCCCTGCAGGCTTCGGTTTGACTGGCCAACTGAAGATGGGAATAAGCAACATGTGGCCAATGCGCGGCGCGTTGAAATCATCGTTGAGACGCCTCTCTGTTTCTGTTTCCAGCACGTTGAACATGTTGTCAACAACAGTTTTGGAGCCGCAGATAAGGGTATCGGCACGCGCCATCTCTTCATACAGCCAGGCTGGGCACATCGTCTCAGGAGCAAGATGTTCAAATATGTCGCCGTTGATGATAATCAGGTTCTTGTCAATCTCCATGAACCGCTTCGAGGGTTCGTGGTTCAACGCTGCAATTCGGGTCGCCTTAACTGTGATAGTTTGACTTGACAATGATGGATCCTGCTGTTCCACTGTCTTGAAGTCACCAGTAACGCCAGCAGGTGGGGGGACCACACGGCTTCTGGTAGGCTCTTGACCCAGGAGTTTTTCGACGTTGAGGATTTTCAGGGAGGCGGGTTTGCCTTTCTCTGCCACCTGCCACAGTTGTGCGCGAATCATGGATTTCCATGCCGGCCATGGACCGCGACTTTTGCCTTCAGACTCACGCCAATAGCCCCATGTACCAAGAGTCACCTTCAGGGCAGGCCTTCCAAGTGCAGCAACCTCTTTGCGGGTCCGCATGTCTTTGGCTAAAGAACAGAAATGGAGAAAGTGCGGCGCACTGATTCAGAAATGGAACCCACGTCGCGTCGATGGTACACACCTTTCTCAGGTCGAACGTACTGGCCGTTGTGCGGGTGGTCCAGATGCATTGAGACCCACTGCTCAAGGATGATGTCCTCAAAGGAATTGTGCAAGGATTTAAGGGTTGTTTTTTCTTCCTGCATCACTTGTGCCACTTTGTTGTAGAACTCCGGCAACAGGATCCCGTCTAGTTTCCTCAGCGCGTTCTTCGTGACTTTCTCCCCTTTGTCGTGGAACTTCTGCAGACCTTTCACAGCTTCCGGACCAGCATAGTAGGCAAACGTCATAAAATCTTTCCACAATTCATACGTTTTGTCCTGAAAGTGACAACGTTATGCGCGAGGCCTCGCGCAACGAAGAGCACCGAAACAACGATTATTGAACATACGAATTGACCAGGTTGCTTCAGTTCAGCAGTTGGAACCAGGGCACTCATCTGCACAGCATCCACAATGGCGATCTTGAGATTGCTGTACGTGTCAGGTAGGCCTCGCCGCCGCTGATCTTCAACACATCGAATGAGGTTATCTGCTGCCCCATACAGCGGAATTGGTTCAACGTCTTGTGCGCTTCCTTGTGCTTGTCCCGCCAGCTTTGCACTGAACGCCCACGGTGTCGTAGGCTTTAGAATATCAGCGATGCATGTAGTATGCCACTGCTGCAGATCCAGACACGCGGTGCGTCGCTTCTCCTGAATCTTCGCAACCGCTTCCACACTGTGCTGTCCAGATACACACCAATAATCGCCATCTGCAAATATGAGACACGTCTTTGCGCGAGGGCTCGCGCAACGAGAAGAGCGAAAAGTCGATTGGCAACATACTATTATCTTCCCAGAGAACGACGTGTAATGGGCCTGTTGGCGGTGCTGCTTCGAGTGACTCAATACGCTTCTGCAGTAACTTCGCATCTCTCCGTCTGATCTGCCCCTTCGTCTTCTCCTGGTCGATTATCACGTTGTCCAGCTCAACCTCCACCTGCCTCCCGTCCGGCTTCAGGTGGTCCTCGATGTCAGTACCCAAAGTTAAGCCAGGATCTGGTGTTTCCTTCTTCTTACGCCCCTTCTTTGGTGTTCCAGCCTCCGATCCCAAGGTCCCAGGGTCATAGTCGGTATCTTCTCGTTCCTCGGCTGTTTTTTGGGCGGGGCTTGCCATTCTTCGATAAGAAGAAAGCCTGTATTGAAGGAAACATAACATTAAAAATGGGTAAAATCGTCGTCGATAATGCATATGTGGGGTGCTTTTAGCGAATACGAGTACAATCTGGTCGAGAATGCGAAACTGAAGGGGCTTGGCACTGTTTTTGACTGTCAACCTTGCGCGAGGCCTCGCGCAAGAGAGGGGGTGTACTAACCTGTTGTTTCATGCTGTTTGCGCGAGGCCTTGCGCATCACTGCATGTTCTTTAATCTTCTTCGAATGTTTCGCAGCGTGTTGGCCCCTCTCTGTTCCTCCGACACACTGCGTTGGGGGATCAGCTCCGACAGTTTTCGCTTGAAACCAGCCTTAAGTGGCCCCTGCTGCGTTAGCACCAACAACACAGACACAAAGACTTGTTGGTAGTGGTTAGAACCCTTTGGAATTAGAAGAGACGGTGGAAAGTTAGGTACACCCCTGCGCGGCCAATGCGCCTGAATTGCCCAGGTAGGCTCAGCACACCACCTGACCCAAGGCACATATACACGCTCTGCGTTCAAGTAAGCACTTAACTGCTGACGCACGGAATGGACAAAGCAATTGGGGATTTTACAGACGTTCACCCTGTGACCTTCTTTGCGGATAGTGATGAGCTGATACAGATCGTCAACATCTTCAATGGTTACTGCACCTCTGTTCTGGCCCTTCTTTGTCACAAGGCTGGAAAGCAGACTTTCACAAAAATTCCTCGGCAGAAGCCTGTCCAGGCATGGCTGTGTGCCATGCAGTGTGGCACAATAGCGCAGTTGCAACAGTGCGTTTGTATTTTAAAACTGTGTCCCCCATGTTCAAACGGTCTAACAGACACATAACAATCTGCAATCCCTCAGAAGCAAAAACACCCGTGTTGGCCGTCTCCCCAGCCCAATTGCACTGCCTAACGAGGTGTCCTAGGTACAGTAACATGGGACAGTATTGTGTTAACAGAACCTGCATGGCCTTACACACAGCGTATTGGAGGCGACTTCGCCGATTTGCAGGACGTGCCAGCTCAAGGGAACGACATTTTCGGTTAAGGCGCCGTATGTGGGGGCCCATACCCAACAGCAGTGCACCAACAGTTATCTCCATTGTGATCAGCTTGGGAAAACAGGGGACTGTGTCACCGCTGCGCAACAAACGCTTACGGAAAAAACTCACAATCGGCCAAAATGAGCGAAACGTTTGTGTAACGCAAAATTTGTACGCGTGCCAGAAACCATATAATATAGGGTGTGAACGCAAAACAAGCCGGATGTTCCAACGCGTTGTTTTTTCACCGTACATCATCTTGCAAATGCGGTAATGGATGTTCTCATCACATAAGACAGGGACAACTGGTCGGCTGTGCTGCGCCAAGTCCCTAGTAAATTGCAGTAGGTTAAGAATCGATAGGTTGCCGCTTACCTTGTCTTTGCTTAGACAAAGGGGTCGCCAATGTGGTCTCTTGGCAGGTACAGGGCGAATAATGTCAAGCGGTGCCCTAATGTTTCGCACAACAGGTCGCGTGCTTGCAAATCCTAGATCGTGCAGGATACGTGCAAACGTTCCCTCGGTGTTTCCCAGCATGCGTGCAACAATAGGAACACGCCGTTCAAGGTCTTCCAGGCTAGGATGACCATGCCAGGAGCGCGGTGCATCCTTGAGTAGCAACACAGCCAACGCTGTTGCGTTCAGGCTTTTGTCGTTCTTGTCAGGATTTGTGGTAAACTGTTTGTTGTACCAGTTGTCCATCCAGAACAAAACCCACTGTTGGTAAATTTTGTCCCATGTAGTCTGTAACCTGACTGCGGCCTTCTCCTTCAGCGAAGGTGCGCTGTATCGCGCCAGACCTGATCTTGCTAAAATGCGACGCTGCGCCCTACTTCCCTCTACCGCAACAACTGCCTTTGGTTTTCCCTGGTATGGGACTGCGCGGTGGCGCATCAGCAAAAAAAGGCGCCAGGCCTCCTCTATCAAAACACCCAGCCATCTCTTCCCTTCTGCCGCAATGGCCTTTTCAACGCTGCAACGCGTCCGTTCATTTTTGCACAGACGCAGAAACAACACAAACAACAATCGCGCGCCCTCGTCCCCCTGTTTTAGCCCTTCCCACAGTTCTTCTGCCGTGTGGTACGGCGGTTCCTCTGAGCAGACATGGCGGAAAACTCCGGATGCTGCGGCCACTGTCTTCTCAAGGTCCACCTCTTTTCGCAGGGGCATTGTTGCTGTAAAGAATAATTGCGTAACTGTATCTGCGTAAAAATCGCATTTTGAAAAACTTTCTTGATTTCAAACATCAACCTGTCACTCAGTCTTCGCACGAGCAGTTATTCTGTGATTCGCTTGTCGCATGCACTATTTTCGGTTACCTGTAACTGTCTGGTGATCCCACATTTGACTAGTTAATCCTGATTGTGGTACCCAGTTGCGGCGCCCTTCTATCGCTGTTGGGCAGTGAAGTCAGCGGTGACCACAGTATGAAAACCGGAGATGCCGGCGGGACCTGTATGGGCGCCCAGGCAGCAGCGCCGCATCAAGGGAACGTACATGCTGTGTAGTTGGTGGATCTGTCCAATTTTGATTTCTATGAGCGCTTGTGACCTCCATTGCGCGAGGCCTTGCGCAATGATCACCGAAACTTTAATGTTTCTCATCCGCCGTTCCATGCGCGAGGCCTCGCGCTTGAAACTGCAGTTTGTTCCGGAACATTTATACTTTTCAACATTCTTGGGTACACCATTGTTGCAGTTTATCTGTTAATAGATCTATCTCTATCACGCAATCCTGATAATGGTACTAAGTTACGTGTATATACTGCTGGGAAGACGACTTCGACATCCTCCCGGCCATCCCACACCTACTGGCAGCCACGGCCCCGCGCCCACAAGCCCACCAGCAACCCAAGGAACCGCAAGAGCCCGACCACCCCATGCCACCACGCCCCATATCCTCCGCGTCCACCGCAGACCGGAACGCGGAACACCAGCGAGAGGAGCCCGACCCCGGCCGCGCCGCCACGCCCCCACCACCCCCCCCCCAAAGGACATCTACGCCACGCTGGCCAGCACCCTAGCCGCCATGGACGCCGAGCAGTACTACCAGTCCGTCCAACGAGACCTCCCTGAGGACCACGCGACCCTCCAGGGGTGGAAGCAGGAGAAAAGGTACGACAACGAGTGGGGCACAGAGGAAGACCTTCTCTGGGACGACACCTGGAAAGGCACCGCGGACGCCCTCCTGGAGGCAGCAGCCGAAACCTACCCCCGCCCGCCCGGGGACACCAGACACGGCCTCCACGCCCTCCTAGCGTTCCACAGCTGGAAACACCGCCACACCGCCACCCTCCACCCCCTCGACCACAATCCGCACCGATGGACACCTGAAGACGACGCCACAGCCACCATCACCGTACAGCAAAGCCCCGAGAACCCGGAGGAATACCACATCACCTGGGACAATCCGGCACCCCACCCCCCCGCCTCCCCCACCCTCCCAGATGTCTTCGCCGCCATCAGTGCAGAGCTCCAGGAGGCCAAAGCCCCCCAGCAACTGGACGAAGACATGCCCCAGGCACCATCACCATCAACCACACAAGACCAACCCCGCACAGAGCCCCTCACCCACCCCATCACCACAATGGAGCTCCCCCCACAACACCGCACCACTCCAGACCGAAACGGGTTTCGAGACCTGCCGCGGGAATGGGCGGTCCACAACTGCACACTCCGATGGGACGAAATCACACCGGGCCTCCAGGCCATCCGCCTCCACTCAATCGCAGAGCCCACCACCACCTGGGCACTACCGACGGACCGCCACCACCTCCTCCTCACCGTCCAAGGTGATGCCACGATCACACCCACGGAAGGAGACCCCATAACAGCAGCCCCCGCCCACGCCGTCCACATACCCCCGCAAGCATCGTCGGCACCTATGACGGTGCATCCAGGCCCCACCCCTTGGCAGGCCATCGTCATCACCTACCCCGCCCCCAATGACCACACACACACCTGGCAGCAACGATGGGAGGACATCCGAGGGGACCTCCTCCAAGAACACCTAGGGCTCACACGCACCCACCACACCCTACAACCGATACGAGGAGTAGGCCAAGCGTCACACGGCATAGACGCCCCGGGAGTATGGGCCTACGCCACACCCATAAACCCACAAGCAGCGGAGGACATCAAGACCGCCCTATCCATCCAGCAAGCCCAGACCCAAACCCCGCACCGCAACACCCAACGAGGCTACACAATTTGGTGGGCGTACCAAGACCATGACACCCTCACCCCCCAACCGGGGGCCCCCCCTCTAGACACCAACACCACCGCCCTCCTCCAAGCCGCAACAGCGGCAGCCACACAGGTAGGGGCCCCGGAAACCTGGGGCCCACAATACCTGGTCGAAACCAAAGTGGCGCCCCACGCGAAGGGCCAAGACAAGTCCTCAACACCGAAGCCGCTCCACCCCCCGCTCAAGCTAGACGCGACGGAGCACACCCCCCAGGATGAATGGGCGACCCACTACATCATCCCCCACACCACCACCCGCAAGAACGACGCCGCCAAGATCACCGTCACCCGCCACCTCCCCCACACCACACAGGTGTATGAGCTGACGGCCCCCAACGTCCTCGTCACCCGTCGCCGACACGACGAGCGATACACCATACAGGCGGAAGGGGCCGCCGCGACCACCCTGTACACATGGGCAACACGGGGGGACCTCCCACACCCCACCCTCCACCACGCCCCCTCCTGGCCCACCCCCTTCCACACAGCGGACCGCCCCAACAAGAAGCCCAAACACACGGGTGTGCACACCCACGCCCAGGAGGCCCAACACCGACACGAAGCGAGGCGCAAGGCCCGCACCCTCCACGACGACCACACCATCCCCCGCATCGGCGCCCCCCCCGCCAGGGTATCAGATACCACCCACAACCGCACGATCACAGGCATCACCACGGACTGCCTGAACCCAGCGGCGTCGCGGGCAGACGCCGTATGGATCAGCGAAAGGCGCTCCCACACACGGGCGGTGGCGCGCCTCCACAACATCCAACCCCACAAACTCCAGCGCGCCGTTGGACCCTTCGCCGTACACGTCACCCCGTACGGCATCGACCAACCCCGGTGTGAGCACCATGACCCACCCTGCTCCACCCCATGCACCTCGCCCCTGCGCCAACCGCTGCCGGCCCCCACCATCACGGGCAACATGTACCTGGGCACCGTACCGGGAGACCCGGGCATATACATCCTGCCCAACAGGTCCAGGGAACACGCCATCCCCCTCCACTGTGTGGAATCCCTCGCCCTGGGACCACCCCCACCAAAACACCAACACCAACACATCCCGGGGGACAAACGGACACAGGCCCCAGACGGGGGAAAAAAGGCCCACCAACGCGCGCTGGCCCACATCACCCTCCACCCCGCAGCCCACCTACCAAAGGACTTCGGCACGGAGCGCCACATCGTCCTGGAGGGCCAAGCCCACCACATCATCACCGCCGCCCTGTACACCCTCGCCGCCCACGAACGCCACTGGGACCCCACAACCATCCCAGCAATGCCCCCACCGCCCCAAGGCCCCAACGATCCCGTCACCCCCTTCCACATCGATCAACTCCTAAGCCGCAAGGCCCCCCCACACCTCCACCCCTCCAGGATACCACTAGCCATTGCATCGTGGGACACCCTGGACACACCCCCCCAACAACCCGCCATCCACATCCTCAAAGCGGACACCCAATGGTGGGTCCTCCACTGGGCACACGGAGTCCTCATGGCGGCCCAGGCCTATACCCCGGAAATGGACCCGGAAGACCCCCCACGGGGCCAGCAGCGCCTCCTCCAAGCCACCACCCTCACAGGCCGCGAAGGCGCCCCCTGGGAAGCCCTCCACACAGCACTCTACTGGGCTCAAGGCTCCCCCAACGGCCCGGACACACCGGAACCCACAGAGGCCTGGGTCAGGCAGGCCAAGGCCATGAGGAACTACCACCTACACCACCCCTTCGACGACAGCCCCGCCGCACTGCCATGGCCAACAGATCCCCCGGAGACTGTACGCAAGCTCGCCGACATCATACGCAGCCACGCGAAAGCGAAAATGCAAACACCGGCAGAACCCCCACTGAGGGATCCAGACCAGCAAGCAACGCACCCCTTCTTCCAACCCCATGCCCCCCCAGCCCCGCCACCTCCAGTCCCACCCAAGCGAACGAGACGACAAAAGGGCGCACCCGCCCCCAGCCAAGCCGGAAAAGCAGCAACCTCCCGACCCCCCGCATCCCACCCGACCCACCCGACGAACCCAGACCAAGCATCCTCGTCATCCTCCCTCCCACCACTACCACCGCCCCACCCGGACCAGGCATCCTCATCATCCTCCCTCCCGCCACCAGCACAGGCCCCGCCCAAAGCGTACCCAGGGTTCGAAAAAGGTGCGAAGGTCCAACAGCCCTTCCGCAACGACCACACAGGCGACTGGATCTGGTGTGAGGGCACGATCCAGTACCGCCTCAAGGGACCGGGGGACAACGGGGGGCCACAGATCCGGGTGATCTGGCACCGCCAAAAGGAGCTAGACCAAGGCAACAGCGCCCCGGACAAACCACTCGGCGACACCCTGGAACTCACCAGCGCCCACCCCATCTGGCTCCGCACCGAAGAGAACAAGGCCCACACGGGCACCAAATACACTAGGGAGCTCCCCCCGGAGTGGAGCCAAGGCCTCCCCCCGCCACGCCTACCCAAACGCCCACAAACCGGCAAAACGTCCCCAACCCCCAGTCCCCCTCCCTGACGGGGCAAGGGCCGAGGGCACAAGCCTCCACAGCCCCGGCCCGCCCCCACCGAGGCCGCCGTCAACCTCCTCGACCTCAACCACCCGGCCGTCACATACTCCAGGGACGCCACAACCGCCCTCCAAGAGCTCCCGATGGCACAGGGGCCGGGGTGGGTCCCCCACCTCCTCACCTTCCAGGAACAAGGCCTACAGCGCGACGACCCCCCGGAAACCACCCCCATATATACCCCGGACCAGAAAGCGTACAAATGCTACTGGCACAAGGGGACCCCCCTATACGCCCAAACCGGCATCCACGTCCACCTCGTCCACCACCTCAGCGTCCCAGGGAGGCTAGGTGTCTATGAGGTCGTCGGGGACGGATGGCAACTCAACGTCATCAACACCCACGTCCCATTCGGCGAAGCCACGGAACCCTTCCTCCAGGCCCTGGCCGAGGCGTACCGCCAAATGGCCATGCTCGCCCCGACAGTCATCATCGGCGACATGAACGCCGCCCCCACCCCAGCGGACCGAGGAGGACAGGCCACACCCCAGGACCAAGCAGTCCGCGACACCATCGAAATGCTGGGGCTCGTGGACCTAACAGCCAGCCTCGAAGGCCAACCATCCCACTTCCCCCACCAAACGGATGCCGCCCCATCCCGCATCGACGTATGCTATGGCGACCCCACCACCATCATCCGAGCGGAGGCCCGATATGGACCCCTCCCGCTGGGACCCACAGGCCATAGCCCCCTGCACATCCGCCTCACCATCCCCAACCTTCCCCCCAGCCCCCCAGAAGATGTGGACCAAGGCCTACCACCCCCCCTGAAGATGCCCCCGCTGCATGACAAGCATGCCTGGTCCCAATATCACAGGGCCATAGACCGCGCCCGGCGCGTCCAACCAGACCCCACCGACCTACTCACAGCCATGCGCACGGCTGCCGTCGCCTGCGGCTTCCAGCAACACCCCCACACAGACGACGACCAACCACCCACTGCCCTGGGGGACATGCTCCATGACCTCTGGCATGCGAAGCAACAACTGGCGACCCTCCTCCACACCGACACCCCCCCAACCCGCCGCCAGATACACCACTGCAGGACACAGATAGCCCAAATCAGGGCAGACCTGCAGCGGTGGCACATCCACAGGCAACAGCGCATCGCCCAGGAACACGAACGGTATGCGCAACACGAACTCCCCTACAAGGCCATCCGCCACCTCAACGACGCCATGACCGATACCGGCCACCGCACCATCACCACGGTCCGGCAGGAGGACGGCTCCCTCACCAACGACCCAGCCACAGTGCTCCAAGCCACCCAAGACAGCTTCCTCCGGCAACACACCCCCACCCAAGACACACTGGACCCGGACACCCAGGCCAAAATCGACCGCCTCCCTCGGGTCTTCAACCACGCCCAGAGGAGGCACCTGGAAAAACGCCCCTTCACCATCCACGAAGTCCGGAAGGCCATCCACAGTCTCCGGCAACACAAAATCCCAGGCTACGACGGCCTCCCTGCAGAGGCATACTACCACCTCCCCGCCGGACTCATCCGCGTCCTCGCCCACCGCCTCTGGGACATCGTCACGGGGCGGACCCCCCTGCCACCAGACTGGGCAAACGTTGTCCGCCCCCTCTACAAAAAAGGGGACTGGGGGAACCCGGACAACTGGCGCCCCATAGTCTGTGCGGTCACGGAGGTCAAAATCGTCTGGACCATCCTCCTGCGCCGCATCCGCCCCCACTTGGACCCCCACATACCAGCGAGCCTCTGGGGGGCCATCCCAGGCCGCTCCCCACACGAGGCCATCTTCCTCCAGGACACCATCGCGGACATGGACCCGGTGGACCTCATCATCGCCTCCCTCGACGTCAAGGGAGTCTTCCCAAAACACCCCCTGGCTCCTTCTAGAAGCGGTGTGGAAACGCCTAGGCCTCCCCTTCTACAACTTCACCTCCGACTACATCCGCACCCGCAAATACACGGTCCGCACAGGAGCAGGCCTCACCCCCTTCCTGGAGCCAGGCAGCGGGGTCCCCCAAGGGGGAGCAGAGGGCCCCTTCCTGTACCTTCTAGTGACGCTCCCCCTGGCCCTCGCAATCGAGCAGGATTACCCGGCCTACGCACCCTACCCCCTCCTCTCCCCCCTGGTCGGCTTCGCGTACGACACCAACCTCACCGTAGCGCACAACCCACACGACCCCATGCCCCGGACCCCGGACCAACGGTCACCCAACAGGCCAACGACTTACTGGACGTGACCGTCTCCTACCTCTCCCACAACAACCTCATCGTCCACCCCACAAAGTCAGTGGCCATGATCAAGGGGTCTGCCACACCTCCCACCCTGGGGCCACAAGGGCCCCCCATGCAAGTCGTGACGACCACCACCCACCTGGGGGTAGTCCAGGCTGCCAACCCTGAGGACGCCACCCTCCCTCCCAAGTTGCAGTCACACCTCGCCCATCTCCCCAGATATGCGTCCCCGACCACCAAGGCCCTCTCCCTGTCCCACCAGAGCCTGGCGTACTACCTCACCGGGGTCTTGAACGCCTCCATAGGCTTCCAAGCACTCCACCTAACACACCCCACCACCGCCCTCCAGCCGGCCACACGCGCCGTGACCAAGGCATGGGCAGCGCACGGGGGCTGGCCCACCTCCATACCCACCCGCGCCATCCGAGCGGCATGGCCCCACTATGGAGACGCCATAGGGGACGAGGTGAAAGCGGCCTATACCAGACACACCGCCCTCCTCCTTCACCGCATGACCCACAACCACTCACCGGAGGTCTGCGAGGTCACCGCCATCCGCCTCCAAGCCGCACAACGGGCCCGCAACACATGCCCGCGCTGGGTACTCCACCAGACGGGCATGCCCACCAACATGAACACCCGCCTGTGGAACCACCTGCAGCTTCTGCTCCCATCCCCACACCACGCCATACTCACCAACCACACGTGCCCAGAGAAAGGGCCACTAGCGGTCCTCTGCGGGGACCTCCACCACCACCCCAAGGGCACCATCCACACCATAGACCTTGTCGGGGCCTCCATCACCGTAGTATACGTCACCCTCGCCCGAATGCGGGTCCTGCACCACAGCGGGGCACACCACACCCCCTTTCTACAGCTTCCCGAATGGCCACAATACCGCCCACTACACCAGTACCTCACACAGACGGCACGAACAGCGGGACACACTCTACCGGGCAGCAAAGACATGCGCACAGCCTACCGAGAATTCACAAACCAACACCCGCGACCCATCCCAGAGACACCGCCCTACGCACCCACTGGATCGACACACGAACCCGTCCCCCCAGTAACGGGCCCAGTCCCACCACTAACCCTGCTACTGGCCCCGAATGAAGCCAAACCCACGCAGACCACCGTCATCCACCACGGGGCAAAAAAGCGCATACCGAAACACCACATGACCGCCCAAGACCTACCAAAGGTCCCCCAAGATTCCCAGAGCATGCCACGCACATGTTGGGCCTGTGACCCCGAGGCACCGACCGCACCATGGCCCGTGCTACACCTCATAGCACGCCACCACACCCACCCCACGACCCACCTACCACCACAGGCCTACGCATGGATAGCCCCATGGTTCCACCGCACCGACACTAACCCCACGGTAGCATGGAACCCCGACCACGCGCCCAAATGGCTCTTCACCACTACACCCACATGCCCCCGCCCCGACCCGGCAGGGGTCGCCATCCGTTACAGCATGTACGAGCCAGGCAGAACGGGCAAGCACGAGCACCCCTACTATCCACTCCACCACTCCTGCCACACAGCGGAGCACCGAACACAAACCCTCACATGCCACGACCTAAACCCCGACACAGCCTACATCCTCCACTACATCTACTCCTACCTTACACAAGGACAGCCGGAGCAGGGACTCATAGCCCTGTCCCCCCAAGCGAAGCACATCATCTCCAAAGGAATAGGGGTGTACGCCACCCCCATCCTACATCCCACAACCCCAGTAGCCCACCTCGCCACGGGCCTTGCCATATACGCCTACCTGCCCATGAACCCATGCCGCCTCCCACAACCATCACCGGCGGACCGGCTCTTCTTCACCGACGCCTCAGGCGAATCCGCCCCCACGCCCATCACCGGGGGGGCCACCCTGCAGCTATACCACACCGGGGGACACTACCACATGGACCACCACACGGGCCACACCACCTATGGGGCCTCTTCCCACGGGGAGCTAGGGGCCATGGCCGACGCCATCACCGAGGTCGCGGCCCACCTACCCGCCCACTCCCCGCACATCGTCCGGGTCTGGTTCGTGGTAGACGCCACTGTCGACACGCACCTGCTCCTCCGCATAGCAAGGCAACCACTTCACAAAGCAACCGCGACGAGCCTCGGCACCCAGGCACTGCTACTCTGGAAAGCCCTACGCAGCCTTCCCCCCTACGTCCAACTCCACATCGTGAAACAAGAGTCCCACAGGCACCAATACGGAAATGGTAACGTCGACAACCAGGCAGTACACCAGCGCACAACACACCTACCAGCCCTCCAGATCCCTGACCTCGGCCGCAACCACACACACCTCCAACACGTGCCCCCTGTACCCGAGCCCCATCAGACCCCGGACTGGGTACCAGAGGACGCCCCCTATTCCTCCCACGACAGAGCGTACCACTACCCCAACCCCGTCCAACATCTCGCCCGCGTGCTCGGCGACGCAGACAGCCGGGCGCACATCCAGGAGCTCCAGGACAGACTGCAAGTCCCCCTCTACCACTCAGCGCTCCGCCCAGCAAACGTCCCAGCCAACCTCCAGAAACGATGCATCCAGCTCCTCAGGGAGCAACTGCCTTTCCTCACCAGGGTCGCCAGATGGCTCGCCCGCAAGCACATCCACGTCCCCGACGAACACACCCGTTGCCCATGCGACCACACCACCCCGGAGGACTGGGAACACTTCAAGAAATGCCCCCTCCATACAGACAGGGACACCCTAGTGGGCTGGTCCCCGGCGGAAACCCTGCGACAACACGAAGGATGGCCAGCCCACAGCCACGCACACCAGGCCACCGAAAACCTCTTCCGGGACCCCCTGATCAGAGAAGCCACCATGAGAGGGGCAGTGACACAGGCCCTGCACCGACACCTCAACAAACACACAGAAAGCCCCATGGAGGCAGCAGCACACCTCCAGCTAGAAGCGGTCCGCAGAGCAGCGGCCCAAATGGTACACCGCAAACACCTCCTGCTAACACACGCGGAACAACTCACCGACCCCACCGCCAGGGAACACATGCAGCGTCTCATCCATTACCATGCCGTGCATGACCCAGACGTCCACTAACCCGCTCCGCGCCCCGCACGCGCCCCCCGTCTCCATCCACAGGTCTCCAAGGCACCACCACAGCGCCCCGAGACCCGTCTCGCACCCAAGAAGCCACCCGGCACCGCCCAGTCCGGCCCAACCCAGCCAGGGCCAACCATCCATCGACGTAGACGCGCAAGACCCCGGCAGCCCATCCAGCCCACCCCCCCCGGACCCGGGGCACCCCCCCCTCACACCGGCCACCATCCGCGACCCCGACCTCCTCCGAGCGACCCTCCAAGACAGGGCCCCGACCACCCCCCTGGGCTGGTACCGCCTACAAGAGGACTGGACCAAGCTCACCGTCAAAGCCCTCCGGGACCTGACCACCCCAGGCAGCGGCCTCCACGAGACCATAGTAGACCTCGTGCTCTGGCGAGCCCGCAAACACACCCGGGGCCAGCCTATCTGGATCCCCCCCATCGAGTGGGGCCAGGCCCTGACGCACGACACCGGCAGCAACGTCACGCGTCGAGGGACCGTACGCCTACGGCGGGCCCAAGCGGAGACGGACCACCCAGCGGACCCGAACCACCCGGAGCAGTGGGAACAGGCCACCGCGCCCAACCGCGACACCGCCCTTCGCGCCGCCGGCCTCCGCACCTCGGACGACGACCTTCCCCCCCCACCTACAGACAGTGACCACCCCCCGCCGGAGGTCTGGGTTACAGTCCTCGAGCGCGGCCACTACTACGTGATAGCCGCTATGGCTACGTCCCACGGCCCGCAATGGATCATCCAGGGGACAGACACCATGTTCGCCCCGAAGACCGCCCCACCAGGGGCAGTGGGGGACCCCACCACCCAGCACAGGATCCTCAGGGGTCTCCTCCAGCCAGGGGACACGCCCCCAGCCCGCGCCCTGGCCCAAATCACCTCAGGGAAGGCGGGCTACCACCTGGAATTGTCCATGCTCTGCCTAACCCACTGGATCCAGCGCCACTGGCCACCCACGGGGACCGTGCCCTTGGTTTGGGCCATCCCCACCGCCCACACACAAGTCGAAGCAGGCCCGGACACACGACCAAACCCCCCCCTCCAGGCCGCAGCAGTCCCTCACCTGCGGGTACCACGCCATCCACAGGGTCTTCAACCGCGCGGGTCTTAGCCCAAAGCTAGCATGCCCCCTTCCAACCACTGACCAAGAGGTCCACCAGATACGAACGCTCGTCTGCGAAATCCTTGCCGCGGCAGCAGAAGACGGCAAGCTTCTCCTCCAAACCGCCCGGCCTACAACTGCCCACGCAAGCGCGCAGCAAGCGGACACATACACCGGCACAGCACAACCCCCCGCACAATCCCCGCCCATGCCCCCCCCCTCTCGCTGCTCAACCAGAGACCCACACACGCCCACTATCGCGCGCACCCCCGGGCCCCGCGACACGGGCCTCCCCCACCCGCCCGAACACCAGCACACGCCCGCCACACACCCACCCACCGGCCACCCTTCACCGCCCCCCACACTCGACAACCCACACACACCCGCCAAGGGGAGCCCCACGCCCCGCGGCACGCCCACCCCACCCAGTCGCCCGCCCACGCCCCCCACACACACCCCAGAGGACCCAGGCCCCCCCCCCCCGGCCCCTGAATGCAGCCCACGCGAACTGTTCCCCCCCGCTGACACCAACCCACACGACCTCGCACATTGCAGGACCCGGGCCCAGCCGAGCCCAGAAAGAGAAGGCCGCAGCCCCGCGCCTCCCTCCCCCGCCGCAGCCGACCAGATCGGCCCGCCGGGCCGCCAGGTCACGACCGGGCCCCCCCAGCCGCCCGCCCCCAACCTACAACCCGGGGACATGCCCTCCATCCTCCCCGCCGTGGCCGCAGCAGAAGCCGCCGCCCGCAAGCCCGCCCGCATCACAGCCCAACCCGCGTCCACCACCTCCTCCTCGTCCTCAGCCTCGTCCACCTCCTCCACCTCATCCTCCGACCCCCCCCTCCCCGCCAAGCTCATCCTCAAGGCCACGGTGAAAGCCAAAGCCGCGGCCGCACGCACCAACCCCCAACCCCCACACAGGCGACTCGGGCACCCCGGCAACCCACCGGGACGACCCCCGACCCGGCATCGACGCCCTCACACCTCCGGACAGAGGTACTCCTCAACCTGGAACCGGACCCCAACCCCAAACCCGACCCCAAACCCAAACCGGACCCCAACCCCAAACCCAACCCCGAACCCATGCGGGCGCCCACGCGACCACACACAACACCGCATACGCAACGACACAAAACCACCCGATACCACCCCCGCCCGGGCCCTCGCCCAAGCCAGGACCCCCCACCCACCACGACCCGCGCCCCCCTCCCGCCGGCACCCACCACCACCGCGGAGACGGCCACCCAGCACGACCCCCTCCAAACCCTCGTCAAAATCCCCGTCACCAAGCGCCCCGTCATCCATCCCCCACAAACCACCACCACCGCCGGCCAAACCGACCCAGGGACGTGGGACCCCTCAACCATCGTCACCGTCAAGCCCGGCCCCCAACCCTTCCTCCATGCCCACCACATAGTGCAGCCCCGGGGACTGCCCACGATGCCCAACCCCCCACCCCCACAAGGGGGACCGGAAAACCCACAAGGACTCCATGGGTTATACCCGCAACACCAACCCCACCACTACACACACCACCACCACCAGCGGCCCCACCACCACCACTACCAACACCACCCCCACCACTACCACTGCCCACCGCCCTACCCCACCGGGCCACAACCCCCCGTACACCAACAGCACCAGCGGACGGGATGGCAGCCGCCGAACGCCCCGCCCGCATACCCACCCCCCCCGTACCAGCCACCACCCCCGTACCAGCCGTACCCCCGCGGCCACCATCCGATGGCCGAAGGGGCCCCATGGACGACGGGGGACCTCCCCCCCCAACCAGCACCGTGTGACGCCCCGTACCCCCCCGGCCACCATCTGATGGCCGAAGGGGCCCCAAGGACGACGGGGGACCTCCCCCCCCAAGCGGCGCCGCGCGAGCCACCCCAGAGGCCGCCGACGCTTCCGGACTGGCCCGACTCGAGCGACGAGGGCCGGTCCCGCAAGCGGCGGCGCTCCCGCTCCCCCCCCGCACGGCACACTCGCCCACGGCGCCCACACTCCCACCGCGCCTGAACCACCCACTCGCGCCGCTCCCGCTCCCCCAGGTACCACCACGACCCCCAGGGACCCCGCTCCCGTCGCTCCCGCTCCCCCGGGCACCACCACGAGCGCCACCGCCGCCCCATGTCCCCCTCCCCCTCCCCCCACCGGCCACCCAGCCCCCGCCACCACCACTCCCGCTCCCCCCGACGCAGCCAGGCACGCCACTGCCGCCCCACGTCCACCTCCCCCTCCCCCCACACGCCCCGCCGGGCTTCCCGTTCCCCCCGCCACCCGTACCCATCCACCACCCCCAGCCCCCGCCACCACCACTCCCGCTCCCCCGGATGCCACCGAGCGCGCCACCGCCGCCCCATGTCCACCTCCCCCTCCCGCTCCCCCCTCCGCCCGTACCCGTCCTCCACCCCCAGCCCCCGCCGCCGCCGCTCCCGCTCCCCCAGGCACCGCCACCCCCGCCACCACCGCAGGTCCACGTCTTCCCCCCGCCGCTCCAGGACCCCAGGCACGGACCCCTCCCCCCCCCGGGCCCCCGCCTACCTCGCCTGGTGGTCTCCCTCCGCTCTGCAGGAGCTCCGCCGCTGGGTGAAATGGGCCGGAGGAGCGGGAAGGCACGAAGGGGTGCACATGGTGCATACCTTCGAGGAGGTGCGCACCCGCACCCCCGCAAACCCCAACGAGACCGCCCCGGAGGCCAACATGCCGCAAGCGGCATGGGAGGCCCTCCTCCGCGATGCGGTCCAGGGCCTCCGCCCCTTCTACACCCCCCAAGCCCTCCGCCGGTGGCTCCAGGCCACCCACCCCCAAGCCTGGGCCACCGGCGCCCCCTCCCCACCCCGCCAATCCCACCACTACCACACCAGGAAGGGGCAGGACAAGGGCAAGGGAAGGGCAAGGGGCACCAAGGACCACACAGGCAAGAGGGCACGGAAGGGCCCCAAGTGAGGGCAGGCACACGCAGGGACAGGGCGCCGGAAGCGACACCACATGGGGTCAGGACACCACCCAAGAACCAGGAAGGAGCGGGAACGGGGACCAAGACACGGAGGAAAAGGGCACCACGACAGGTGCCACGACCCACACCGACGGGGAGACCAGCGCCGCCTCATCCCCACCAAACACCCCAACACACACCACCGAAGCAAACATCGGACGCCATGCGGATCACACCAGCGCACGCCCACCGGCCACCGGAAACCACACGGAGAACGGAGGGCACACCTACACGGGGAGAACGGGCCACACCCACAGAGGAGGCCGCAGGGAACACCGCCGCACGGCACACCACCATGCTCTCACCGCCAGCCGACGACCCCGACCACCACGAAGGGCAACTCACAGGCACCGGAAGAGGACGAAAGCACGGCCGCGGCACCCACGACTACGGACCGACACCCCCAGAGGACACGGGACCAAGGCACAGGCCCCCAGGGAGGGCAACCCCACGGACCGTCACGCGACCACACCATGGGCTATAAGGGCCGGGCTGCGCTACCGTCGCGGTTTGACGCAGAGTATTGCTACGGGGGCTTGATCTCGGCTGGTCTCACGTCCGTGAGGGCGTCCGTCACCAACCTGTTGCGTCCAGTGGAGGAATGGCACTGCGGCGGCACACCGATCCCGTCCATGATGAATATCGAGCCCCACAAGGGGAAGCGAAACGCTGTGATCGATCGCGAAGGCTTTGGTGCTGCTGGACGGTGCCCCCCTTCAAGGCCATCTCCGAGCGCCGTGAAGACTGGAAGTGCCAAGAATACTACCGATGCCCCGGACCCCAGCAGTCCAGCACCGGAGATGTGGACATCCCCCTGACCCTACAGTGTGAGCTCATCCCTGCCGGCGGCACCGACCCGGACCCTGCCAGCGCAGCCGAGTTGCAGTGAAAGCCATTCGCCACTCAAACAGCGTTCGGAAGCCACCTCCACCGTCCGACTCCTGATGTCTGTTTGTCTGCCTTGGAGAAGGAACGCCTTACCTACACCCCGAGTACACCTGCCTGTCTGCGAGGCCCGGTGAAGATTGAGTCCATGGGTGAGAGTCAGTGTGCACGCCCCAAGGACACCGTGATCATTCAGCAGAATTTCCCGAAGACCTAACCGACCCACACAGGCCAGGCTGACCTCCACTGACCCACCGCGGCACCACGCGAGACCACGGCACACCGCACCACAGCGCACCACAGAGCAACGCACCACAGCGCGACGCGACGCGACGCGGCACAGAGCGGCACAACACGACACAACTGACCCTAACCTGAGGGACTAACCGAAGCCAGCCACCGCACACCCGGGAAGGCGCCGCGCCACCACGCCACACACCAGCACCACAGGCCACACACGGGACCACAGCGCGCCAGGCGACAACGGTGACGGACCACCCAGAAGATTACAGCCGGCACCGCAGAGGGGTAAGGACACGAGCAACCCCAGCCCCCTAACCCAAAACCACAAGCAGCCGCCTGGCGCAGCCGCCCAGCCGGCAGAGCCAGGACCTAACCCAGCAAGAAGGGGCGCCGAGCCCACCGTGTACAGAGCCCACCCGACCCATGGGGCCGGAACATGGCCACACAGAACGCAACTGAAGACAGCAGCCCGGAAGACAACACTGAATACAGGCAGGTGCGTGCGCCAGCCCAGGGAAGGCAGAGGGAGGAACAGGCAAGCCCCCCCCCCCCCCCCAAAAAAAAAAGGAGGGGGGAAGGGGAAAAGGCACGAAAACAGCCCACAGCCGCCCAACCACCCGCCAACACCAGCACAGGCGGCCAGGCCCCCCCCCCCAGGAAAAAAAAAAAAAAAAAAAAAAAAAAGGGGGGGGGGACCCCCGCAGAGGCACAGGGGAACCACCCACCCAAAACCGGCAACACGAAGCCAGTAACAGCGGACCACGGGGAAAAGGGACACGGAAAAAAAAAAAAAAAAAAAAGAGAGCCACCAGCCCAGCCCGAAAGAAAGGGGATGGAGGGACAGGGACCACAAAGCCCAGAAAAAAAAAAAAAGAAAAGAAAAGAAAAAACCAAAGCGCAAAAAAAAAAAAAAAAAAACACACCCCGACAACCCAGCCAAGACGGACTGGGCACAGGCGGGACCCAGGCCCAGCACACACGCCCACACCGCGCGCCGGAACCAGAAACGGCGGGGGGCAAGCGGGGCGCCCACGAAACCACACACGTCCCAAAAGCAGGCCGAAACCGAAGCCCAACCACGAACACCACAAATAGCTGACACTGGAGGGACAACACCACAAATCGAGCCCAAAAACACCCACCATAAACCCCAGCCAGGACTGACGGGGTTAACAAAACCCGCACCCAACCGCCAACCGGACCCAAACACAAACACCACACAACAGTAGGAAACCCAGTGCCCACAGCCCGGGCACTGAGGCAGCCCGTGCCATGCAGGTGACCCGGCCAAACGAGATCCGGAGCCCGGGGGTAAGGCTGCATCCTAAGGCCTGCGCTGCTTTGGGACTCGAGGCGGAGCGTGCGACACCCAAGCGCCTCGGAACCCTAGTACCAGGAACGTGCATGCACGCCTTGGGAACGGGATACGCCAGGAAGTCCGGTGAACCCCTGGTGTTCCGCCCAAAGGAGGGGACGTGCGCAAGCACGGGGGCACACCCTCCCGGCGAGACAAGCATGTCACGCTGGCGGCGATCAGCCCTCCCGGCGTAGCCCGGGGCCGCTTTGTTGGGGGCCAACAGTCAGGTCTAGCAGGAAGTAAGCCGCCTCCCCTCTTCACGCGCGAAGCCTCTTCCTGTTCGTCACAGGGGCGACGCCAGGGGGAACCATGGGGCGCCTCTCCACGACCGAGTGCACCTACCTACCTACCTAAGTTACGTGTATAAATACGACAGGGATCCATTTTTCGACAACGTGCTTAATGCGTCGTGCTGTAGCACATTGATCTGACACAAATGAACGTCTTTGCGCGAGGCCTCGCGCAAAGAATGGTCACCAAACAATACTCTTCCCTGTCTCGCCCATGGGACACATCATTCTTATAGAAATATTTAATCCGCCATACTTGTTTGCGACGCTTTTATAATATCCATCAAACCTACTATTTTTTGATGCCTTCGGAAACCTGTCATTTTCCTACCTTTTCCTTCGTTTTTGACCATGCAACTTGGGCCGCCTAAGAATGGCTACTAGCTATACATAGGGTGGCGCCGAAGCTGCCCGAAAATGTTGGGGACCCCCGAGAATGCAGGGGGTGCGCCAAGGGGGCGCACTTAGGACAATCTTTGAACGCACGCTTCGTTGCGTGGTGCATCATGGTGACCCCCGGCATAGGTTTTGACTTCCGATTTTGTTCCCTTTGTTGGGGACCCCCGAGAATGCAGGGGGTGCGCCAAGGGGTTTGAGGTTTGAGGTTTGATTTTGCGGGTACTAGACGCCTTTCGGCCCCGGGGGGCCACCTGGTCGGGCCAGGTGATATCCTCCCCACCGGGTCCTAGTGGGGGGCCCTCCAAGACGCACCTCCTGCCTGGTGGCGGAGTCCCCCGGGTTCACAGAGCTCGGAGCCCCGTCCTTCCCCGGCGTCCCCGTTTCGCCACTCCTCGGTCAGTGCATCAATTCGCAGCCGTGGCTGCGGGCGCTTACCCACTGCGTCGCCCCCCTAATGCGTGGTCGCCCGGGGCGCCGGCGCCGCCGGGCCCGTGCTACTGGCTTGTCGCCAGTGGGACCCCCTTGGGCTGGCGCGGAGGCTGCCTAGCCTAGGGGTTGGGGCGTGGCGTTGTGCGCCACTACTGCCTTGGCGGGTGCAGTGTCCCGTCTGTGTGTGCGCGGCGCTCGCGGCCGGTTCGGGGGGGGTTCGGGCCGGTACCTGGTGTTGTGTCTCTCCTGTTTCCCCCTTCCCGCCCCGCGTGTTCCGCGCTGCGTGTGGCGGGCCGTCCCCTCCGGGTGTCCCTTACCCTCGCTCGCTGGTACGCCATTCCATGCGGTCTGTGCGTTCCGCGCGCTCGGTCCGGTTGCCCTTCCGGTAGTCCCCGCGTGTCCTTTTCGTGTGTGTGCGCTCGCGCTCTCGCGGGGTCCGCTCCCCCCCCCGCTGGGTGGTGTGGCGCGCGCATCTCGCGTGGTCCCGGCACTGGGCGCTGGTAGGGCCGTTCCACTTGGTCCGTGCCCCTCCGCGTGTCCTGCCCCGGTCCCGTGCTCCGTCTGGCGTGCTTGGGGGGGGGCGGTCCGGTCCCGGTTCCCCCCTCCTTGGCTTGGGGTTGCGGGGGCGGCGGCCCCTGGCCGCCCGTCCTCTGGAGCGGGCAGCCAGGGTTCCGCGTCCCGCGTGTCCTGGGTGCGGTCGGTGCGGGCGTGGGATCTCCGCACCGGCCCCACAGCGTGAGCCCTCGCGGGCCGGTGTTGCTCGCTGTGGGGGTGGCGGAAGGGCGTCCCCGGGGGGGGTGCTTTCCACCTTTGTGAGGGGCACCTGGTGTCAGGCGCTGTCCCTCCCCTGGCCGCCCGTCCTCTGGAGCGGGCTGCCAAGGTTCCGCGACCCGTGTGTCCCGGGTGCGGTCGATACGGGCGTGTGTACCCAGCACCGGCCCCCCAGCGTGCGCCCTTGCGGGCCGGCGTTGCTCGCTGTGGGGGTGGTGGAAGGGCGTCCCCGGGGGGGGTGCCTTCCACCGTTGTGAGGGGCGCCTGGTGTCAGGCGCTGTCCCTCCCCCGGCCGCCCGTCCTCTGGAGCGGGCAGCCAGGGTTCCGCGACCCGTGTGTCCCGGGTGCGGTCGATGCGGGCGTGTGGACCCGGCACCGGCCCCACAGCGTGCGCCCTTGCGGGCCGGCGTTGCTCGCTGTGGGGGTGGCGGAAGGGCGTCCCCGGGTGGGGTGCCTTCCACCGTGTTGTGAGGGGCGCCTGGTGTCAGGCGCTGTCCCTCCCCCGACCGCCCGTCCTCTGGAGCGGGCGGCCGGGGTTCCGCGACCCGTGTGTCCCGGGTGCGGTCGATGTGGGCGTGTGGACCCAGCATCGGCCCCACTGCGTGCGCCCTTGCGGGCCGGCGTTGCTCGCTGTGGGGGTGGCGGAAGGGCGTCCCCGGGGGGGGTGCCTTCTACCGTTGTGAGGGGCGCCTGGTGTCAGGCGCTGTCCCTCCCCCGGCCGCCCGTCCTCTGGAGCGGGCCGCCAGGGTTCCGCGACCCGTGTGTCCCGGGTGCGGTCGATGCGGGCGTGTGGACCCAGCACCGGCCCCACAGCGTGCGCCCTTGCGGGCCGGCGTTGCTCGCTGTGGGGGTGGCGGAAGGGCGTCCCCGGGGGGGGTGCCTTCCACCGTTGTGAGGGGCGCCTGGTGTCAGGCGCTGTCCCTCCCCCGGCCGCCCGTCCTCTGGAGCGGGCAGCCAAGGTTCCGCAACCCGTGTGTCCCGGGTGCGGTCGATGCGGGCGTGTGGACCCTGCACCGGCCCCACAGCGTGCGCCCTTGCGGGCCGGCGTTGCTCGCTGTGGGGGTGGCGGAAGGGCGTCCCCGGGGGGGGTGCCTTCTACCGTTGTGAGGGGCGCCTGGTGTCAGGCGCTGTCCCTCCCCCGGCCGCCTGTCCTCTGGAGCGGGCCGCCAGGGTTCCGCGACCCGTGTGTCCGGGGTGCGGTCGATGCGGGCGTGTGGACCCAGCGCCGGCCCCACAGCGTGCGCCCTTGCGGGCCGGCGTTGCTCGCTGTGGGGGTGGCGGAAGGGCGTCCCCGGGGGGGGTGCCTTCCACCGTTGTGAGGGGCGCCTGGTGTCAGGCGCTGTCCCTCCCCCGGCCGCCCGTCCTCTGGAGCGGGCAGCCAGGGTTCCGCGACCCGTGTGTCCCGGGTGCGGTCGATGCGGGCGTGTGGACCCTGCACCGGCCCCACAGCGTGCGCCCTTGCGGGCCGGCGTTGCTCGCTGTGGGGGTGGCGGAAGGGCGTCCCCGGGGGGGGTCTCTTCCGCCGTTGTGAGGGGCGCCTGGTGTCAGGCGCTGTCCCTCCCCCGGCCGCCCGTCCTCTGGAGCGGGCAGCCAGGGTTCCGCTACCCGTGTGTCCCGGGTGCGGTCGGTGCGGGCGTGTGGACCCTGCACCGGCCCCACAGCGTGCGCCCTTGCGGGCCGGCGTTGCTCGCTGTGGGGGTGGCGGAAGGGCGTCCCCGGGGGGGGTTCCTTCCACCGTTGTGAGGGGCGCCTGGTGTCAGGCGCTGTCCCTCCCCCGGCCGCCCGTCCTCCGGAGCGGGCAGCCAGGGTTCCGCGACCCGTGTGTCCCGGGTGCGGTCGATGCGGGCGTGTGGACCCTGCACCGGCCCCACAGCGTGCGCCCTTGCGGGCCGGTGTTGCTCGCTGTGGGGGTGGTGGAAGGGCGTCCCCGGGGGGGGTGCCTTCCACCGTTGTGAGGGGCGCCTGGTGTCAGGCGCTGTCCCTCCCCCGGCCGCCCGTCCTCTGGAGCGGGCAGCCCGGGTTCCGGTGTGCGTGTGTGTTCGTGTGCGTGCTCTGCTTGGCCGGGTCGGGCGGGCCGGCCTCCCGGGCGCGTTCTGGTGCGCCTCACCTTTTCCTTTGGCCGCTTTGTCTTTCTGCTTTGCTTGGCCCCCTCCCGGCTGGGGTTGCCCCACTCTCTCGCGCTGCTGCTGCCTTTCCTCGTTGCCCTGGCGCTTTGTTTTTTGTTTTTTTTTTTTTTTTTTTTTTTTGTTTTTTTTTTTTTTCTCTCCCCTCCCGCTGCCTGGTTGGTTGGTGTCTCCCGCTTGGCCGTTGGCTGCTCGTTGGTGGTTGCTCCCCCGCCCACCTCCCCTTGTGTGGCCCGCGGTTTTTGTCGCTGCCGCTTGGTGCCTGGGTGTTGTTTTTTTTTTTTTTTTTTTTTTTTTTTTTTTTTTTTTTTTTTTTTTTCTTCCCGTTCTTCTTTCTCCGTGCGCCCCCGTTGTCTCCGGCTTTCCTTGGTTTCCGGCCCCGGTTGCCTTGGGCCTCGGCGCTTGCGTTGTTTGCTTTGTTGGCCTGCCGCTTCTCGGCTCTCCGTGCGCTTGTTCCTCTTTCGTGCTTTCCGCCTGGCTGTTGGCTGCTCCCTCGTGGTTGCTGCCCCCCCCCCCCCCCTTTTGTTTCTCACGGTTTCCGTCGCCGCCGCTCGGTGCTGCGTGCCGTGTTGTGCTGTGCGTGGCTGGGTGCTGCGCTGCGCCGCGCTGCTGCGCGTTGTGTCGCCCGGTGGTGTGCTGTGTTGCGCTCGTTTGGTGCCGCTGCTTGTTGCGCCGTGCCCTCTGGCGCTGCCCGTCGCCCTGGGGCCCTGTGCTCTGCGGCGCTGTGTTTTGCGGTGTTCCCCCGCGCTGTGTGCTCTGTGCTGTGTGTGTTTTGTCGTGGCGCGGTGGTGCGTGCTGTTGTTCGCCGCTCTGCTTTGTGCTGTGTGTGTCCCGGGGTGCTGTGCTGTGCGTTCCCTGTGCTCTCCGCTCTGCGCGGTGCTGTGCTTCGCTGTGCTGGTGCGCTCGCGTTGTGCTGTTCGTGTGGTGCGTGCCGTTGCTGGCGCTGTGGTGCGCTGCTGTGTGTTGTGCTGTTTCCTGTGGTGTGCCGTCGTGCGGTGCTGGGTCTGTTGGCCCGTGGTTGTTTGCTGGTGGCGTGTTTCGGTGTCGGTGTCCCTGTCTGGCCGCGTGGTCTGCTTCCCTGTGGTTGGTGTGGTTTGCTGTGGTGCCCTGCTTTCCTGTGTCGTGTTCTGTGGTGCTGTGCTGTCGCGTGGTGCTGTGCTGTTGCTCTCTGCTGTCGTTTTGCGGTGCTGTTGGGGCTTGCTTTGCCCTTCGGTGGGCTGTCGCGCTGTGCTGTGTTGTGCTGTTGGTTGGCTGTGCTGTTTTTTGCCCGGTGGTGGTGTCTGCGCGCTGTGGTGCTCTTTCCCTCGTGCCCTGGTACCGTGCTGCCGCGTGGTGCCGTGGTGTCCTGTCCTGTCGCCTTGTTGGGTTCGTTTCTTGCGTGGGTGTGGTTGTACCTACTTGTAAAACCGCTGCATAATTTCGTGTAAAAAAAAAAAAAAAAAAAAAAAAAAAAAAAAATTTGAAAATAAAATAAAATTATACACGACCCAACACACTCGCGTGCAGCAAGACCATGTTCGCTGCTGTGCCTTACGTGCTACCCGTTGTTCTTGATGTTCTCGGCCTTGTTCTTGTGTGGCGTCGTGGAGCGTGTTGGCGTTCATTGCTAAGGGTTAACCGCGTTCCCCCAGGGCCGCCGCCTGAGCTGCAGGGCAAGGGGAGTGATGGGCACGAGGATGGGGAGGGAGGTGCATGGAGAAGAAGAAGAAAAAGGCGGCAGGGCGCGACGTGAGGGGTCGTGGCGAATTATGAAAAATTTTCGAGTTTTACGCGCCGCTCGCGACGCGTTTTTCTTTGCGCCTATAGCGAGTTAGACGACGGCAAGGACGGCGTTGGGGTCCCACGACCTTTGTTGGGGGCCAACAGTCAGGTCTAGCAGGAAGTAAGCCGCCTCCCCTCTTCACGCGCGAAGCCTCTTCCTGTTCGTCACAGGGGCGACGCCAGGGGGAACCATGGGGCGCCTCTCCACGACCGAGTGCACCTACCTACCTACCTAAGTTACGTGTATAAATACGACAGGGATCCATTTTTCGACAACGTGCTTAATGCGTCGTGCTGTAGCACATTGATCTGACACAAATGAACGTCTTTGCGCGAGGCCTCGCGCAAAGAATGGTCACCAAACAATACTCTTCCCTGTCTCGCCCATGGGACACATCATTCTTATAGAAATATTTAATCCGCCATACTTGTTTGCGACGCTTTTATAATATCCATCAAACCTACTATTTTTTGATGCCTTCGGAAACCTGTCATTTTCCTACCTTTTCCTTCGTTTTTGACCATGCAACTTGGGCCGCCTAAGAATGGCTACTAGCTATACATAGGGTGGCGCCGAAGCTGCCCGAAAATATTGGGGACCCCCGAGAATGCAGGGGGTGCGCCAAGGGGGCGCACTTAGGACAATCTTTGAACGCACGCTTCGTTGCGTGGTGCATCATGGTGACCCCCGGCATAGGTTTTGACTTCCGATTTTGTTCCCTTCGTTGGGGACCCCCGAGAATGCAGGGGGTGCGCCAAGGGGGTGCACTTAGGACAATCTTTGAACGCACGCTTCGTTGCGTGGTGCATCATGTTGACCCCCGGCATAGGTTTTGACTTCCGATTTTGTTCCCTTTGTTGGGGACCCCCGAGAATGCAGGCGTGATGTAGCATTTCCACCCTCTTTCGGGTCCCAACCGTTCGGTGGTATTGAGGCAACCGGGACAATCTTTGAATCCACGCTTTGTTGCGTGGTGCATCATGGTGACCCCCGGCGTAGGTTTTGAGTTTTCATTTGGTTTCCTTTGCCCTTTCCCAACTAGCAGCAACTAGCTAGTCCCCTAGCGAGGCCCTACTCGGCGGCTAGCCCCCCCCCAAAGAAGCCCCCCCCCCCCCCCCCCCTGGGGGCCTTCGGCCCACTTCTACTGGGGGGGGGAGTTGCGTACAGAAGCGAGGAGACGTCCCCCCCGTGGACCTTCCATTTAAACACACGACCCTTAGGGGTTATAAAAGCCAGCAGCTCCTGAGCTGCGGCGGTTGGGTCTACCTGCCAGAAACCACTGCGTTTGTCCATTTTCGTCTTGTACCTGCATTTGGCAATACGCTCCAGGGTATTTTCCATGTTAGGAATACTCCCTGAGTGGTTCTCGGATTTACCCGAATAGGTGAGGAGGAAAGAAGAGATGGCGAAGCAATAGCACTACACAAGACACATACACAAGACACATACACAAGACACACCGGTCACGCGCTCACTGAGTTGTTCAACTAGTGATTTGCTGTACCCAGAGCTTTGATTTCTGATGCAATCCAAAATGTTTTAAGGATATAAATTTTAACAAAATGACAGAAGGAAATGAGACACTGGATTTTCACGAGTTCGTGCTGAAATTGCCGGATTCGGCGTGGAACCTGAGTTCTGGGTCGTTGGAACATGCAGCACAGTTGGCAAAGGAAGGCGCAATGAGTGGTCTCAGTCCTTGGCAGGCAGCGTCACTGTATTCCAAACTTACAGGAAAGAAAACACTGGCCACTGTCAAAGACACGATGGCCTTGGTTCGTGATGCCTTGCTCACCTTAAAGGGCGACGACATTGGCAGAACAGGAACGTCGTCGCATCGCGAAGACGTCTTCTTGGCATGCGAAACTTTGAGCGGTCCCAAGGACCACGCTAGCCCCGCGTCGGACAAGGAGTCCACGTTCGTGTGGCGCGATGAGGTTCTGTCGCTTCCTTCACGCTTGTCTGCACTCCTGGAAGAGCGAAAGGTTTTGCAAGAAGAGTTTCGCAGAAAAAAGATTTTGAAGCACCTTCCAGTGTTCGACGAGTTCCATAGGGCAGCTGTTAATAACGCGCCAACGCACAAACATCCAGCGGACGCAGAGAAGCGTCGTTGGGAACAACAGGTAAAAGACGCCATGCGAGTCCTGGGAGTAGTCTTAGCACGCGAAGATGACACAACGGTAGCTCCGGGGGCACCTGTTTCATTGGTACTATGTGAACATTTGTTTGCAATGTTGGGTGCGTTGGACTACAGCATCCAAAGCTCCCGGCGAGTGGCAGTAGATAAACGGTTTGAACAACCTGCGATTGCACCAGAGTTACTCTCGAAGGATGACATGTCACTACTTCAGTCGCGCAACAAATTACAAAAAGACCTGAGAGGCACGCGTTTCTCCCCTTACTCGCATCGTAGTTCTTTCCGTTCGTTTCCAACACGAGGTCGTTTTGATCCACGGAGATCTGGCAAAGGAGGCAAAGGCAAAGGTAAGGGTTTCACCCAAAGATTTGTACCACGTAACGACAAGTTAGATGAACGACCACAGCAGTAGCTTGACTGTAGAGGATTTATTGGCGCCAGCCGTGTGCGTGCCACCGCCGATCCATCCCCACATGCCACTCTATTTGCGCTGTCGTGCACAATTGCATGAATGGGAAGCGTTGAAGGACACATACGCGGCGTCAGTGATTCGCAATGGGCTGCAGCTTGATTGGGTTGACGGTTTTGATCCGGATCGGCCAACCGACGACTTCCGTCCTCGTTCTTCCCACGCAGAGGTAACCGACCCTGAATTGGTAAAACACGTGTAGAATGCAGTGCAACAGGGTTGCATGGAACGCGTCGAGAGAAAAGACATTAAGTGTTGTGCAAGTATGTTCGCAGTGGACAAAGCGTCAGACGAGGCACATCCTGAGGGAGGCCGTCGACCTATCACCAATTTGAAGAACGTGAACCAGTTTGTACAGACCACCTATTTTCGTTTGGTCACTCTGTGGGGCATTTTACCATTCTTGAGACCCGGTCAGTATGCTTGCAAAATTGACTTGAAAAGTGCTTATTTTCACATGGGTATCCATCCGCAGGATTGACCTTATTTGGGGGTCTACGTTGGCACATGTTTGGTACGTTCTTGTTACAAGACACGGCGCTTGCTCCACTGTTAAAGGTGGAGCGCTTTGGTCAAATCCCACTGATGACGGTGGCCGTGCAACTTTTAAATTTTTCACGCACGCATTCTTTAAGTGCTGGGCGTATGGCGTATTCAGCAGTGTGTTTATTCCCGTGCTTTTCGCAACTACGTTTCGAGGGTATGCTACGCAACTTGAAACGTGACTGGTTCGTCAGTGTTCCTCATTATCATCGTTTCTATGATGTACGGCGTCTTATACAAGTCATGCATCAGCAACCTGTGGAGACGGAAGCTCAGCTGCGCTTGCAAGCCATTTTGTCCTTGAGATTCTCTGCCTTGTTCCGATGCGTTGATCTGGCGCGATCACGTAGGGATATCCAACGCGCTGCTCAGCCTTGGTTCATTTCTGCTAAGCGCAAAGGGAGGAGATACTATGCACGTTATCCTATTCACAATGTTACGCCACCGTCAATTGATCCGCAGCGTTGCTTAGCGCGTTATTTGGAGGCTACTGGTGATTACGAGGGTTCTGAGATTTTTGTGTCCCTACGAAAGCCACGGAAGCCTTTATCATCTGATACCATCAACGGTCTCACTACTCGCTGGTTAAGGAAACACCTACTGGAATTGGGGGAACTGGAGACGGATTCGTTTTCCGCGCATTCTACACGAGGAGCAGCAGCAACTGCACTAATCTATCTTGGCGTGGATCCGCATGTGGTAGCAGCATTGGGTGATTGGTCCTGTTACGATACATTCAGAAAGTTTTACGACAGGACCAGAGCTCTGTTGCGCATCGCGCACGTTCTGGTCCCTCCTGATCTGGCGACTGGAGAAGCGGCGCGCGCTTCGCGCCTGGCGATTAATTAATTCTTGTAGGTTCAGTTCACGGGAGCTCAGTCTTCCGTTCTGTTGCCCATATATGGGGATTGTGTAGTGCTAGCTGAGCCAGCTCGGATTTACCCGAATAGGTGAGGAGGAAAGAAGAGATGGCGAAGCAATAGCACTACACAAGACACATATATGCCCACCCTGTCCCTCCCTTAAGTTCTTCGCTCACCGTGAAAAGCAGTTGACACTTGGGTCGTCGGTTGCCACGGTTTTAAGAGCATGGGAGGTTAATACTGGTTGGAGCATGTAAGGAGTACTGATTTTCCAAATTTTTTATTATACTACGGTTGTCTCTGAGATCGTCGACGACAGGTCGTAGCTTAGAGGAAAAACACAACTCTCAGGTTGGTAGAGTGTGGGTTCAAACCCCATGGAGGGGTTATTTGAGGTCAAAAATTCATTTTTCATGTATAATACCATTTTTGTGTATATTTTGAGGGTGCCCGTTTCAATGAAAGGTAGCAAAGGGCACCAAAGGAGCAGAAAACAGAGAAAACAAACCGGTTTTAAGGAGTTGGCCCATATATGGGGATTGTGTAGTGCTAGCTGAGCCAGCTGGATTTTCTTGTGGACCTCACCATAGTCAACAACCAGTCGTAGGGCAGTCGACCCTGGTTTGGCAACCAGGAAACAGGGACCGCAGTGATGGGGGTAGTCCCCCTTCTTATATTCCTCCAAAAGGCCAGCATCAATACATTCCTGGATCTGGCGCTCGATTTCCTCAACCTGTTCCTGTGGAGCGGGATGAGGACGACGCCTCACTTGCGTCTTTTCAAATTCAGGTTTCAGTTTCAGGTCCATCTGGACCAGTATTTTACAAGAGAGGGGGGGCGGCAAGGCGCCGAACACCTCCTCATAGGTTAGCAGCAGTTTCTTCAGTCGGGGGTCAAGGTTAAGACTCTCGATTTTCTGCAGGAAATCCTCCTCAGCATGGAGGTTGCTCTTTCCATGTTCTTTCTTTTTCTGCCGATCAGCAGTTTCGGCAGGTACAGAACCATCGTCCCACTCAGGGGAACATTGCTGCCCATAGTGCAAAGAATACACTAGCCGTATCTCACGATCAGGCAGCGTATAGGAATTATCGTCCTCCTCAGACCAGATGGAAGATTCCCAGGTCTGTCTGAGGTATTGCAGCTGCTCTTGGCGCTCAATACCTTCGGCCTTCAGGTACAACAGCCGTCGGAGTTCCTGAGTGTCATGCTCAGACAGTGGTATGTTATTAGAAGCAGGCCGCGCTAGAGCATCAGGACTCCGGGCCACGGGTTCACCTGTGGGCATAGGCTGCATGTGTAGCACCGGTTTCCCAACAGGGGAAGTGGGTTCTGAGGTTGACTCTAGATCTACCTCCTTCAGCAACAGCTGGGCTTGGAAGGCACTGTGTTTTAGCTCAAAACAGCTGGGATCAACAGGAGGGATAGTGCTGGCGATTTCAGACAGTTGGTGGTCAGCATTCTCCTTAACAGCTGCAGGTTCCAGATAGCCATGGGGAGATTCACACCCTGTAAGTGTGGCAGATAGGTGCCCAGGAGATTGATTTTTGAGATCAGAAAGAGTCAGGCCACGATTTTCGGCCATGACCTCTTTCAGTAGCACCTGGTCTAGGTCACACAGGGGTACAGGATTGAGAGATCCATCGACAATGGATAAGAAACTGGCCCACTCAGGGGCCTGCATAGCTGTGTCTGAGTCCTCAGGCACATAGATGGGACCGTCGGGGACTTGCACTCTTCCCACGGTCATTCGATCTAGCATACGGCGCCAGTAAGCGTGTTCACCAGAGCAGCCCCAGTCAGGGGTGCACATGACAACCCTTCCTCCCTCAGAAGCGATTTTGGTTAGAACCTTCGCGAGCAGGGGGAAGGGAGGGTTAGCTTACGCTAGGCCCATTGCTTTCCAGAAGAAACGGAAAGCGTTGTTCAAATGTTCCGAGGAGTACAACTGCATGATGTGCTGTTGTTGGCTCGCAAACAATTCCACCTGGATCTCATCCAGGTTTACCTGAAGGGCCGCCAGTCCATTTTCAAGAACGTGACGGGCCAATTAGTTGTTTTCAGTACCATAGTTTGTCTTGGATGCGTAGCGCAGCCCAGACTGTTTTCGTCCTGACAGCTCCAAAGGTGCGGAGAAGAGCCCACTGCCAAAGTCGCAGTGCAAAGAATAGGGGCGCTGCAGAGACAGCATTTTCACCTCGGGGTTTCTTCGAAGGAAGTCGGTACCAATGACGATGTCAAAGGCGTCGCTGTCCAAAACTCTGCAGTGTTGGGTCACAGTTTCGTCGCCCAGGCATATAGTCACATCGACCCCCCCCAAGGAATGGATGGTACGCCCATCCCCTACTCTTATGGCCACGGTCTTAGTTTTCTTGAATGTCCTTAGCAGGCGCCAGGGCAGTATAGAAAGTGTTGCACCGGTGTCAAGCACCGCTCGAAAAACTTGATCCCTGATTTTCACGAGGATCCAGAAAACCAAGTCCTCCTCTTCGGAGCCGCCCCCCTACTCCTCAGCAGGGAATTTGACATCCACCCCTGCAGCTATGGGGGGACTTGGCCATCCAGGCCAGTCGTCTCTTCTACGAGTTATTCCCCTCAGGGGAGGCGTTATCCCCCTCTGGGCGCTTCTTGGGGTCACCTTCGGCAGGAGGGGGAGTAGCAGCGGGCGCTGATGAGCGCCTCTGGGGGTTAGGGGGTCCACCTTTGCCACCACCCTTGCCACCTCCTTTACCACCTTTATCCCCATTCTGGGGGTTTCTGGTGGGTGTTTGGTTCTTCTGGCGTTCAGCCTCCCGCCGCTTGAGTTTATCACTCTCGCGTTTCTTTATGTGACATTCGTCGTCGTAGTGACGACGTTTGCCACAATAGCCACAGGTGATCATACACCCGAAACGATCCTGATGGGTCACAGTTTTCCCATCCTTGGAGTGCTGCTGTCGTTTCATCTGCAGCATACAACTACTGCGGTGGTCACAGTCAGGGGCATGACATGGTCCCCCCTTGTCATTGACAGGTTTACAGTAGAACAGAGGGGGTGTACCTGCATCAGGTTTAACCTCATTTATGGCTCGTAGGTTACCCCTTCCTTTACCACCTCCCTGGTTGGCGTTGGTGGGATTTTTAGGCCCTTTCTCTTCGCTACGTTCGGGGGTAGGGGTACCACCTCGACCCAAGTGCTTCTTGAGGAATTTCTCCATGCGGGAGTCATTCTCCCTCTCAAGAGCTAGCTCAATAAGCAGGTCCACCAGTTCGTGGTACGAGTGGGTCCGGGTTTTACTCTCAGAGGTAGGGCGGCAGTCATCACACGTAAGTTGGGGGATCTTACTCATGAGCCACAGGTGGGGCTCAGTGGCTCCATAGGAGCCCACGTTCATCCCTGAAAACAGATACTCTAGGTCGCACACGTATTCAGAGACTCGCGCACCGGAAGGAAACTCAGGCAGCATAGGTAGCTCCTCTATCTGTGTGCGCACACTGAGGTCGGTCTCATAGACTGGGAATGTTTTCTCCAGTTTTTGGAGTACCTCAGCCCATGTTGAACAAGTTTTCTCACAATCTGTTTCACCTGTTTTTGCAAAAATTTCTTTTTGCATGAGCGTTTCAGCAGTGAGCATTTGGTGGCCACATCCACATGGAATTGGCCAGTTAGTAAAAGAAACTCAGCAAAATCTTCTGCCCATTCGGGCAGATTTTTCAGGTCGAACACCGGCAATTCTAGCTGGATGTTCGCCTGGGCAATCGGTCTGCCCATCTTCCGACCCCCCGGGGTTAGGCCTGAAAGGGGGGGGCAGATACGCCGGCAAGGGGTACCAGGGCTGACAGCCCTCTTCTCTCCGTCTCAGTCACATGCACGTCCTGTCATTCGGCAATTGGGACTGTCCTAGCGCGAGGATGAAAAGGGCTGGGGCAAATGACCTTGGGTAGCAACCTGGACAGCCTTGATCTTTTGAGATCATCAGACAACGTGCTCAATCCCGGTGAAGGTGAGAGTAGTGCTGGCTTGGGTAAGGGTTCGGTGATACCCAATTTTGCCTTGACAGCCTCTGACAGAGCTGTCACATCCGGGTCTTCAGATCCGGATAGAAGTTTGGCCAAACGTTCGGCCGTGCGATCCAGAGCCCCATAGGTGGGCTCTGGGTGAAGAGGATCCAGACTCTTTTCAGGAGCCCTTGAAGTTGTCGGCAGGTCTGGATGCCATGCTCTCGGGTGCTCGTGTACTCTTGGTCATCTTGGTAGTGATACTGTGTCTGCCATGTCTGTAGATGGCCCCGAAAAAAGGAAGGAACCCATCTCAGTTTGGGGCGGCGATCCGAGGGCATCAAGAGGTATTTCTCCATCTTCTCTTACGGTGGACCTGTGGTACTCCTCGTGGAGCATAAACTCGTCCATCCTCCTTCGTAGGTCCACGGTCAATAGTGCGCACAGCAATTTCGGGCAACACACAATTTACCTACATGAACAGGATTGTATTTTATCACCAGACACTGTGAAATCCTCATTTTTTATGAGCTCTAAAGCTGTCTGTGGCTCTACATGACGTCTATTTGCATCTTTTTGACTGAGCGCGCGAGCGCAAAATGTCGGCGCGCTCTGTGTTCAATTTTGTCAATGTTCAATTTTATTCAATTCTGTTCAATTGACAGATTGAATAGGGTTGAGTTGAGTAGAACGGCTTTGACCTTAAGACGATAATCCAGGGATAAATCCCCATACCCCCAGACGGATCAATCCCCATGGCCGGGATAAGAAAGAGCAGATCCGGGTCAGCTGATGTCAGAAAGATGTCCTTGATTAGTGCCCTATAGACTTTGATGAAGTCCTGCAGGTTTTTGATGTTGAAATCCCAAAACCGGAGGAGCAAGTAGAGCAAGAACAGGATGTGGATCGAATCAATGAATAGTTTGAAATCCAGTGTAGAACAGAAGGGCTGCAGATAGACAAAGCAGGTATAAACACAAAGATTCAATCACAAAAGAATAAAACAAATGATTTTTATGTGAAAGCTGGACTGACTCTAGCCTCCAAGTTAGCATCAAGCACTTCGTGTGCACTTTTTTGGGTGAAATGGTGCTGGTTAGGAATGTGGGGCATATGAGTTAGGCCAGACACAGATTATGACTTGGCCAAGCAACTGAATTCAGAAACAGTTACAAAGTAGAACCACAATAAGTGGTAGAAACAATTGAGTATAGGGGTCTTGGGGTGGGAGACCACTAGGCTTAACCACCAAGGCCTAAGGCATGAAATGCCTATTTCATTTCGGTATATCCTCCGTGAAGGAAGATATTTCCGCTCAGTTGAGTGGTAGGGGTGAACTTCATGGGGGGCTAGGGTTATAACCCTAGTTACTGTGAGAAAGTGTACTTAAAGCTTCAAAAGAGTGATAAAAATACTTAAGGTAGTCTTAGCATCAACAAAAGGGTTTGAAGGGGGGCCTGGCCTGGATCAAGCCCTCCAAGAAAGACATGGCAGTGTCTTTTTCCTACTATGTCTACTCATCGTGACTGCCACCCCCCCTCCACACACTTTGAGACACCTTGTACCCGCTAAACTAATGAACAGTTAGTCATTACTGATGCTGCCTCGCTTTCTCTGTCCATGTAATGCAGGCCAAGAAACCCATTGCATCAAACAGGTACCGCAATGCATCCATTGCATTAGGTAGCCACATGTAACACGTCCGTTGAGTAAGGTGGTATATCCTCTCTTTGGATGACGAAGACAAGCCTGTCAATAGACAGCTTGGGCAGAGCTTGAATGTCCACTTTGGCCCGCATGTTGCATTTTATTCTCAATTGTGATTGATTTTCCGTATAGCTCATTCTAATTTATACGTCTACACCCAGGTGCATTACACTTACCCTCATTGTTTGCCTGAAGATTTAGGTTATCATTGTTCATACTTTGTATGCCAGCTTTTTGCTTAGTGTTTCTCATGTTTCATTTTGAGCCCTACGATACTCAAGACTTAGGAACTTTACCCTCTTAGGTAGATACATTCCTACCTCTAGGAAGGGGGTAGTAAGACACTACATTAGACACTCAGAACAATCAATATGAGCGTGCCTTATGTATGCCCATATCCCTTTTATGTTAGTTTATCAGCTTGTCATGAACATTCTTAGCGAATGTGCATGAAGCTTAGGAAGGGGGTGTAATAGGTTGGGCTATTGGGGCCTCTCACAAGCTGTTTGGAGCATCTGTACTAGACCTCTCAGCGCTTCAAGATCCTAGAACACTAGGATATTTGCTCATAGTTGGCTTATATTCCAAGCCTATAGCTTGCTGCTAGACTCTACTGCTCTTAGGTACACTACAGTGAGGAGAGATCTAGGATACATTAGTAGCCATACATGAATAATCACATCTCATATGCTGATAATGTGATTTAATCATGTTTTATGACATTTTAGAAGTCTGTAATGTAGTAGAAGCTATTTTGAAACTATTTGGAGGCTTCAGATGGCCTGTCGCGACTGTCGCCGTCTTTTGTCGCCGACAGTGATTTACGTAATGTTGACAGTGCCTGTGACAAGATAGACTACTCAGAAAGTTGATAAAATATAGGTTTCATTGCCTCTTTAATGAGAATGTATTGTTATATCAATTTTCCTGTTATTTAGGCATGTGAACCCGTATTACTGGACCAGCCAGTTGGTCTGGCTCAATGTTCGTTCACGACTTCGTCTTCTTGCTGTTGCCTACTTTGTGTTTGCCAAGGGAATCAATTGGACTGGAGAAATTCATTTAAAGCAATTTGATTTTGAAGTGCAAGACAAGGAGGAAAAGGGTTTATTGTGCACCCTAAGTAAGTTGGCAATACAGGTACAAGCACAATACAGTCTGGCTGGTCCGCCCCCCCGTTAGGTATCTCCGCTTGGGGTGGTCCCCGGGCAGGCAGGTCCGCCGCTGGCGGTGGCGCTCCTGTCCGCCGCGGGGGTCCCCCCGTTTCCTCCGTTGCGTCCACCGTGGGCTCCTCGCGTCGTGGCTGGGCGGGCGGTGCGGGCGGCGAGGCTGCGCCGCCCGCCGGTTGCGCCGCCTCTCGGGTCTGGCCTTTCGGCACAGGTGTTGGCCCGGGCCGGCCTCCCACGTGGCCTGCTAGTGCCCGTGTGCCGTCAGCGCCCTCCGCTGAGGCGGGCCTGGCTGCCTGTGTCCCACCCTTGGGATGTGGGATCCCCGCCGGCAGCTCGCGGCCTGGCTCGCTCGCCCGCGGGGTGTCAGCCGGGACGCTGGCGCGCGTCTGGTCCGGATCTGGGTCCGGGCCCGGGTTCGGGGCCGGGCGACTGCTAGATGGCGTTTCTGTGGGCTGTACTGCCAGCCCGGCCGGTCGGTCGCGCTGCTGTTGGGACGCCGGCTCGGCTTGTGCCGGTGCGGGCGGATGGCACCCCGGGGCCGATGTGCTGGGTGTCGCCGGAGCTTGGAGACTGGGGCTCTCGGTCGGATTGTGGGCCCGGGAACGTACGGTGCCGAGGGGCCGGGCGTTGGTGGCGTCTGTGTGGGAGGGCCTTCGGACGGCGCGTGTGTGGGGCCCTCCGTCGGCCGGATTCGTCGTCCGTGTTGTGGGCGGCGCTCCGGTTGGGCCTGTGTTGCCGCCGCCTGGCGGGCTGCCGGCTGGCGGCCGCGTGTGGACACGTCGGGTGGTGTTTGGGATTGTGGAGCTGGGTCGCCTGCGGGGCCCGGGCCTTGGCTGGTTTGCGGGTGTACGGTGCCGAGGGGTTGCTCGGGTCGGCTGCCGTGGGGCTGGGCATGGTTCCCCTCCCGGTAGGTGATGCCCGGTGCTCCTGGATGGTGTTGTAGTTGGTGTGGTTGCGCCAACCGTCTGGATGCACGTTCTTGTCGGGGGCTCTGTGGCGTGCCGGCCCCCGATGGTGCCGGAACGCCCGTAGTTCGTATGGCGTCGGTGGCCTGCGGCCGGTGTGATGAGTTGACGGTTGCGTGGGGGGTGGAGGTGGACGGGCCGGAGGACGTGGAGGCCGTTGGGCTTTGTGGCGCGCCGACCCCCGATGGTGCCAGAGCGCGCACATTTATGGCCCTGGTTGCTGCTGTGGCACGCGACCGGGGCGGGGGGGTGGTGATGGTCGTGGTTCTCCGGCTGGAGGTGGAGGAGCTGTGGTGCCGGGCAGCTCCGGCCATCATCCTGGCCACTGCCGCATTGCCGTACGTGCTCGGCCGCGGCGGTGGGACGTGCGGCTGTCAGGCGCACCGCGCCAATGGCACGAGGCCTCGGGGGAGGGGTATCCCCCTCCACGTGGGATAGGCCGCCAGCAGCCTCTCGGGTGCCCCCTCAATCGGGGTCCCGCTGCGGTGGAAGAAATCCCCTCATTTGTTGCCATGGGCGCCGCCGACGACCCCCATGGTCCACTCCGCGTCCCCCAGAGCCAGCCGAAGGTGGCCAGGAGGCGGGTGGTAGGGGTGACGACGGTGGAGTGCCACTTTTTGAGGTTCATGGTGCCGACGGGGCCTCAACTGTCTGGCAGATTGCCAACGGGGGGTAGACTGCCCCGTGGCGCGTCGTTATAATGTTCTTAGTCTGGAACGTAGATCGTGGGGTCCACCCCCTCGACTGGCAGCGCCCACGTTGTTGCGCGCCAGGGGGGGCGAGGTGGCGGTGTCGCCGGGTCCTCGTCGCTGAAGATGTCCAATCATTCAACGTCAGGGCTGTCCCCCACGTCACGCGCCCAGACATTCTGCGCAATCAGGGTGCGCAGTTTATGGAGCGTGAAGTCGTCTGATTGTGTTTCGCGCGGCGGCAGACCTGTGCAGAGGGGGTGCGGCCGTCGGCAAAGTGGGCAGGCATGAAAGTGCGTGATGCATGGGCTGCAGAACCAGTGCAGCTGCTCAGCGCTGCCGCAGCCGAGGTCATGCCCAAGGAGCGGGGTGTTGTTCTCGCCGAGTACCTCCCAGCAGACGCCGCACGGGTTCCCAGGCCGCAGATGTGGATCTTCACCGGGGGGCATCCTGAGGAGAGGTACGGTTCGTGGGACGATCAGGTCACTGTACGGGAGTGCGCGCGCTTTTGTGCAGTGCGATGTGGTTGGTGGTGCGGTGACAGTTTCCCGGTGGTTGCCGTGTGCCCGTGTGTGTGGCTAGTCGCAGGGCTGCGCGTGTTGGTAACAGATGAGGAGGCCGTAATACATACGGCGGTCGTGGAAGGTTTGTTGTGCTTCCTGTGCGTACACCTGGACGCGGTGCTGTAGCTGTGCGTCCGCTCTCTTGACTGCGGTGAGTTGCATGTGACGTACCGTGGCTTTCGGTTCCGGGGCGTAGTCGGCGATGACCCTGTAGAGCTGGAGTGGCACCGCTCCCCTGAGCACCGCTTCCTTGATCTCCGGTTGCCGCATCAGGCGCCGCACCTCATTTGTCGGTGGTGCGGTCGGGCCCCATCCGGCGTGTTGTGCTATGGTGTCCTCCGGTGTCCACGTGGCCAGGTGGTTTCCTCCTTGGGCTGACGGGCATTGTTTGAAGTGTTCCCATGTCTCCAGCTGTTGGGGGTGGCAGGGGCATACGGTGTATTCCGGAGGTATGTCTATACCCCGTCGGCCATACCAGCGTGCCACCCTGTCTAGGAGGGGCAGCTGTTCAAGCAAGAGTTGGGCATGTCGTGTTTGTAGGTGTACCGGCAGCAGGGACGGTCAAGAGCTGAGAACTATAACGCGGTGTGCAGCTTATGTTGCAACTGGTTGATGAGGGTGTTGTCGGCATGGCTGCCTTGGATGTGCGCCATGGTGCGGATGGGTTTTGGGTAGTGGTACGCCTGTCTCGTGTCGTTGTAGATTCGGTCGTCTGGTACCCAGGCCGGTGGTTCCCCGGGGTGTGGGATCGGCGGTAGGTGTTGGAGGTGCGTGTGCATGTGGTCCTGTAGCGGCGGGTCCTCGCCGTCCGGCATATGCTCGGCAAGCTGCTTGTGCGTGTGTAAGTCTATGTGTCCGTTGCCTAAGCTGTACCGATGGGACTCTTGTTTGATGAGGTGTAAGATGACGTGTTTGGGGAGGCGTCTTAAAGCCGCCCAGAGGTGTAGGGTCTGTTCCCCCAGGCTGGAGTTGGTCGCCTTGTGCAGGGGCTGCCGGGCCAGTTTGCGGATCATCTGGAAGTTCACCGCCGCGTCTACTACGACCCACACATGGTGCGCGTGGTCTCGCGGTTGTTCGTGGGTGTCATTGACGGCGTCCACGATGATCGCCAGTGTCTTTAGTTCCCCATGAGAAGAGTCCCCGAAGATGGTGGCCCCTTCTGAGGTGGTGTTGGTGCACTCGGCCTTTCGCGTCCGTCTGCAACTCCAAACAAGCCCCCCCGGCCGCTGGGGTGAGGCTCGTGGTGCCGGAGGCTTTTCCGAAAACAGCAGGCGGAGATGAGCGGAACAAACATGGAGTGAGCAAGTCCATATGGGAGAGGAACAAAGAATGTCAACCCAAACAGGTCCCAAAGGGAAATGGGTAGGTATTAAACTCAAAGGGTGGAGGGACCAAGCCCTCAAGGAGCCGCCGGACAACTCAAGCTTCGGAGAAACGGCCATCAAACACCAAGGTCACGAGAACCCAAGGGGGTAGGGCTCTGGCCCTGTTACACAAAGATTCATAATTGGTCTTGCATGTCTTGCACCCACCTTGCCCAGGCCACACCGCATATCAGCCGACGACGGTGACTTTCATTCTCCACTGCCCAGCTCAGACTCGCGTGCAACGAGTCCATCATCGTGTAGCGCCTGGGAGTTACACAGTGCTGCAAGTACTGCTGATGCGCGGTGCAACAACAATCGAAATCAAGACAACTCCAGCCATGTGCAGTACGGACACCAGTCCGGCAACAGCGCAGCCGGAGAAGATCCCTGATGTACGGTTTCAGATGAAGCAACGCTGCAGGAGCTCTTCGAAACCTGTCCAAGGGAGTCCAAGGATATTCGCGCGGTGAGTGAAGCAGGATCAGCAAGTTCAGACTCCGTTGAAGATGCAGCAGACGCCATGAAGCGACTCTACATGAGGGTGTCACTGTGGGCACCTATTGTTCAAATGCCTGAGATCCCGAGGGACCAGAGGCATACTCGTGATGCGGCGGGTCAGTGCAAAATATGTGGTCCAGATGTGTTTTAAATGTGCCTGCCATCGAAGTGTCGTTTGAGGAAGCGTTGGTAGAAGAGAGCCGTCGCCAGCAAAGTCTTCGTGAGCCACACAGACCAAGCACAACGTCCCACGCCACAGGGACTTCGTCAAACCTGGGGAGCCACTACTCGACTGCAAGGAAGGGGCGTCTACGTGTGCCGCCGGCGAAGCGACGTACGAGCTGCAATGGAGTGGATTTGCGTGATCAGCCGGTTCCAAGGCCATCGGTTACTTCTAAGAAGAGGGGTGAAGCCGGTCCGGCTGCCCCACAACCGTCTTTCGGCACAGACCTCGTAATGGTCCGCGCCGTGTGTAATGTTTCTTTTTTTTATTTATCTATTTTTTAAATATCCTTTGGCAAAGTTGATGGTTGTTTGCGAGCCTGGAGACAGAGCGCGCTGCAGAGGGCGAGTCGCGGTTGCCAGATCAGAGATGTGACCGTCACCCTTGACTACAGGAGTTTATGAAACTCACAGATTTATAGTATAAAAAGCCTTTGGGACGCCGTAGTTATAATCATTGCGAATGCCAAAATTTAGAAAGCAGATTATGGAATGTTGTAGGGTAGATCGTCCACGAAAGGGCCAGGTGCATGCCCTGTTCTTTGTATGTCACGTGTCTGCAGGAATGCGCCAGTGGTGAGGCCTGGCAGGGGTCTATGAATCTTTCGTACAATGGGTATGGATGAACCTCATGCAGAAGGATGCAAAAGACGACATGAAGCGTGTAGAGCTTGCATGCCCCTGACGGGGTTCAGGTGTTGTTGGCAGTATTTTTGGATAAAAGCATGGCTGTTCTGAAAACAGCAAACGGAGACCAGCGGAACAAACATGGAGTGAGCAAGTCCACGTGGGAGAGGAAAAAAGAAGTTCAACCCAATCAGGTCCCAAAAGGAAATGGGTAGGTATTGAACTCCAACGGTGGAGAGACCCAACCCTGATGGAGCCGCCAGACAACTCCAGCTTCCAAGAAATGGCCGCCAAACACCAAGATCAGGCGAACTGAAGGGCTCTGGCCCTGTTACAGGCCGGGCGGGCGTACGGCTTGAGCGCTGTAAATCGTCGGCAGAACTTGAAGCTCGCTTCGCATTTGGCTCCCAACCGCAGCAGGGAGGATTGACGGATCAAACCTGGAATGTGACAAATGAGGGCCATAAAAGGCCGGATCTCGATTTACCACAGGTCTTTTTCTGTCGTCCTCAAACTCTCTGTCTGGTTTGGATGGACAATCTGTCAGGAGTACACCAATTTCGGGGTGCTTCTTGAGGAAGTCAATTAACCCCTTCGTGTATCCACGAACGAAAGAATGAGCTGGTTCCCAGTTTTGGTGACTGGAATCAAAGCCCCTCCACTCACACAAAAAATTCCATTCGCCTTCTTCGTCACGTTGTGACCCGAGAATCTTCTTGAGTTCGTACTTCCCCCCTTCGATGACCCGATCCGGTAAGATTTTCGGGGTCCAAAAAAGAGGTTTAACTCTCCCTTTGGGGGAAGGAACTTCTCTCTTGAGGCGATCGCCAGAAACTTCGATTTCCCTGTTGACATCCACACAGATCTTCCACCTGTTTTCTCCTAGATGGGCTGTAACAGCAAGTGGCCCCTCCCACAAGGGAAGAAGCTTATCATCTCCGTCCAGAATGGTTTTGGATTGTCGAAGCCAAACTCGATCGTCCACTTCCAAATTGTGATGGTTTTTTCGGCCCTGATTCTGGATCCGGAGCCAGTCAGCCTGATGCTTATCAATTAATTTGGAAACAGTGTTTTGTGCCCTTTGAATTTCGACCATAGACATCGAAGCATCTTTGCAGGGGCGAGGATTATTCAACGGCATGTTCCACCAACACTTCTTTCGTTAAAATGCAATTTAATTTGGAGAAAGGCCATTGTACAAAGGCGTCCTGTGGTAACAGCGAAGCAAGGCAAAAGAATCTCAAGGCAATGGAAGGCCTTCTCACTGGCAAATTCCTTATGGAGCATTTTTATAAGTGAGCGACCGGCTTTTTCGCCTGGTAGCGCTCGATGTGAGTGGATTTCACACCTGAGGTGATGGATTCGAAGGCGGGTACATAAATCTCTCCACCATTTGGAGGTGTACTCCTTACCTGAGTTCGTAATCACCTCGGATGGGTCGTCCCAACCTCCCATCCATGTCTGCGCGCACCATTGGGCGGCAGCTTTGCCAGTCATGGACTGAATGTTACAAGGCAACACCTGAATGTAGCCGGAATGACGGCACTGAATAAGAAGCACTCCATTAACTTTTTTGTTAGTCCAATGGCAATCTTCGTCATCGAGTTCAACGAGGTAGAAGAAATCACCTGTGACTCTGTTAAAGAGGCGCTCCGGAATAGAGTGTGGCTGCAGATGGCCTTGCTTTCTGGCGCTGGGGGCTGTTGAGACAGCACATTGGGCACACCTGGCAGCTACTCTCATACAATGAGTGTAGAGCCTCCAGCCACATAACCTATGCTTGATCATCGACGATAATCGACGGCCATGTGCGTCAAGGGACTCCCATTTGTGCCACCAGTTTAACACTCGAGGAGCCAGAGCGTCTGATACACACAATTTACCCACCATCCACAGTTTCCCCCAATCCAACAAATATCCGGAATGAGTTCTATTTTTCTGAGCATCTTTGAATTTTGGTTTGCCAAACACCTCCTTGAACATGGAATCACCCATATAATCGTTGGTCCAGTCACGGATGATGAGAGAATCTTGTGGCAGGGGCAGAGATTTGGCCGGATCTCGGCGTTTAATGTCCTGAATCAACCAAAATCCACTTACAGGTCGGGTGTACTTGGTCCGTTTCACACTGCCGGAGGGGATCTGTGACTTTCTCCAAGACTTTCAGTGATTTGGCGATAATTTCATTAGCATGCGCCGGATCTCAGAAGGCCGTGATGTCATGACACGGTAATGCATGCCGTTTAACAGAGCATTGCATGCCTCACGTCGAACGAGATTGCTTTCTTGTTGATCCCACTCGATTATGACGTGGCGGTCCTGGTCCATATCATGGATGTTGGCACTTTGCAGCCCCTCTGAAGCGGGGTAAGCCCATCGGGTCAGAGCGTCTGCTACCGTGTTGTGTTTTCCAGGGAAATAGGACACATGGAGGTCAAACAGACTGAGAAATTCGTGCCACCTGGCCCGTCGACCAGCTGGGCCCAAAACCGTATGAATGCGGTTGGCGGCCGCATATTCAAGAAATCGATGATTCCTCCGAACCTCGACTCGATTGGTGCCATCCCACGATGGTGACTTTTTCAGAGCGCAGATTATGGCGTACGTTTGTTGCTCACACGGCGACTGTTGCACTTGGCGTGGGGCTAGCCTCAGAGACAAAAATGCAAGAGGGTAATGATCGCTGGTGTCTTCATTAATGTGTTCAAGGACGGCTTTGATCGCGTACCTGGATGCGTCGGTTCTTATGTAGAAGAGTTTGTCGCATTTTGGCACAAGCAACGTGGCGACTTTGCAGAGGGCCGCCTTCAAGCAATGGAAGGCTTCTTGGAATCCATCGGTCCACTTGACACGCAGCTTTGAACCTGCGTTGCCAGCATCTCCTCCTACTTTCAGTAATTCAGGGAGGGAGGCGGCGAATTTGGCATAATTCGGCAGAAATGTGTGGTAAAAGATGCAACAACCCAGGAATCTTCTCAATTCCATAATAGTCTCAGGGTGCTTCCACTTCTGAATAGCGACTCACTTCCCTGGACTGGGTCCGCGTGTACCATTCTCGAGAGGAGAACCACAAAATTTGATGGATTCTAAAAAGAATTTGCCCTTCTTCGGCCCACAAAATCAGCTGGTTGGCATCAAAAGCTCCATTACCTGGTTCAGCTGTTTTTCATGTGGGGCAACCAGCTCCTCTTCGGTCAGTCCCTCCCCTTCCGTCGCGATGATTATGTCATCTATGTACACACCGACGAAGGCACGGAGCTCAGGATGAGCTGTAAAAATCAGGTCCCCCATCGTTCTCTGACAGAATGAGGGCGCCTTCTTCAGTCCCATGGGCATGACCGTTCACTGGACCGGGCCACATGGGGTGCACATAGAAGTGAGAGGCCGGCTGTCCTTCCTCAGCGGCATTTGGTGAAAGCCGACACGGAGAGTAAGAAAACGTCACTACCCTGTCTTCCTTGGAGGACCTGATCCAGGCCAAGCCCCCCCCAAAATCCCTTTGTTGATGTTGAGACTAACTTAATCATTCTTATCACTCTTTTGGAGTTCAAACTACACTTTCTCAAAGTAACTACGGTTATAACCCTAGTCCCCCCATGAAGTTCACCCCTACCACTCAAGTGAGCGGATGTATCTTCCTTCATGGAGGTAATACCGAAATAAAGTAGGCACTTCATGCCTAAGGGCGTGTAAGTTAAGCCTAGTGGTCCCCCACCTCAAGACCCCTCAACTCAACGGATACTACAACTTATTGTGGTTCTACATTTTAACTGATTCTGAATTCAGTTGCTTGGCCATGCTGGCCAGGCCATATCCTGTGTCTGGCCTAACTCCTATGCCCCAGATTCCTAACCAACGCCATCTTATCCAAAAGGGTGCACATGAAGTGCTTGGTGATACCTTGCAGGCCTGATTGATGCCAGTTTTCACATAAAAATCATTTGCTTTATCCATTTGTGATCGAATATTTGTACTTAAGCGTGCTTTGTCTATCTGCATCTTCCAGAGGTTCCTCTCCATCTTTCAACTCGGACGCACCTGTAGTACTCTTCGTGGAGCAGGTACTCATCCACTCTCCTTCTCAGTTCATCTTGTTCTTCAGAGCCTCCCACTGCCGTAGACGAAGATGCAGGGCAGGCTGAGCGGGAGATGGAGACAGCAACTCGCCTGCGGAGGTGCTGCAGGCTGTCACCACGGGCCGCTAAGGCCTCAGTGGTTAAGGGTATTTCTCTGGGCCCTTCTTGTTCCGCCCTTCTGTGACGTGGATCTTCTTTAGACCCAGATGCAACTCTGAGCTTGGGCGCACTCATTGGGATGGGCCCACTGCTGCCTGGTTGTACTTGTACACTTCAAATTGGCCAAGTCCTGGAAGACAGTTGCACTGATGCTGTGGACATTTTGTTTGCTGGGTTTGGCCTTGGGGACCCCACCACATACGGACATGGGTTCCTATCATTACTCCGGCCCACCTACGGACCTGGCCGACACTATATTCCTACGCAGGCGACTGGGAGGGTCTGCTTGGCGTCCAGAGCTGCCAACAACCATCAGAATCCCCGAAATGTGTCCAGCTTATGTGGAGGATTCCCATCTCCCAGGGCCAACCTATGGTGCCCTGGAACGTACGGCCGAACTATTGGCCAAGCTGCTATCCGGGTCCGAAGATGCAGATGTGACAGCCCTGTTTGAGACTGTCAGGGCAAAATTGGGTATCACTGAACCCTTACCCAAGCCGGCGTTGGCCTCACCTTCCCCCGGATGGAGCATGCTCGCTGATGATCTCAAACGATCAAGGGTTTCCAGGTTACTACCCAAGGTCACATGCCCCAGCCCCTTTCATCCCCGTGCAAAACCACCCCAATCGCTGAGCTAAAGGACGTGCCCGTGACAGAGACGGAGAAAAAGGGGCTAACAGCTCTGGCACCTCTTGCTGATAGACCCCTGCCCGTTCAGACCCAACCTCAGGCGGTGGGAAGAGTGGTAAACCAATGGCCCAGGCAAATATCCAGCTGGAGTCCGAATTGGACCAAAAGTGTGACCATCGCGAGCATGCAATGCAAGAGCAACTGAAGATGCAAAGGCGTGAACTGCCCAACAGTCTCAATGAGGAGTGTCTTCGGGCAAATGTGATCAATCACTCTTCTTCCTTTGCTGGTCTTCGCGGCGGGTCACCTTCTGGTCCGTCTGGTTTGGAGAGTTGGAAGTCAACGACGTGCCCAATGCTTGGCTCCGACTGTAAGGGTGGGATGGGTACGGTAGCCGAATACAAGGCACGGGCGGTTTGTGCTAGGGCTTGATATGAGACGAATTCTATGGCTATTCCGAAAAACAACTGTGAGCTACTGGCGTCCATTCACGGTAAACCTGCACAAGTGGTCGCTGCCTGCGTTCCGATCGAGCTTGCACTAGGAAGTGATGGCATACAGAAAATCAATGACGTCTTGGATGCCTATTTTGGGATGGACAGTTGTGAAGACCTGCTGTTGGCGGTTCGCGAGCTGATTCACGTCAGACGCGGTCAGAAGCCGATGCTGGGGTATTCTATGGGTGTGGCTGAAGTTGTGGAACCGTTTAAGCTTCAAGGTGTGGTGATTGATCAGCGTCCGTCGGGTTGTGTTTTGCTAAAGAATTCTGATCTTTCTGTTGACCAAAAGGCCATGGTGTTGGCTACCACGAATTGTGATGTGTCGTTTCCTTCTGTGCAAGTTGGTTGGCTGAATTTGTTTGCTGACTCACAAAGTTGTGGGGCTGTCAGTTTGGTCACGGATACGTGTAATGGGGCTGGCTCTCCCTCTGGAAGGGGCAAAGACACCAATCAGAAAGGTGGATACAAAGGTGGTGGCGGACGTGGCCGAGGTGGTGATGGCAGAAGTACTGTCCTTGTTGCGGGAAGGCTGGTCACGTCGCTGCTGCTTGTTGGTCGCCGCCCAGGCACAACGGTGGCAAGGAAGAGACCTTTGTTGCTGATGCTCAGGAAGTGAACGCGGAAAAGAAGGATCGACCGGTCGGTGAAGACTCATCGCCGCAACATGGGGCTTCCTATGATGGTTTGTGCTACATGGCACACTCTCGTTTGGATGTCGGCTTTGGTCATCTGCTAAGCTTGCTTACAGAGTGTCTCTTGAAGGGGATTCTGGACATTCGGTGTACTGATACGGTGGGTGGTGATGAGTGGCTTGTCCACTAGCATGAGGCGACTGGTCAGCAGCTGGTTGAAGAGCCTCGTTGCATGCATTTTACGTTTGGTGGTGGTGATACCAAGCGTGCTGATCGTGTGGTATTCATTCCGGTTTTCATTGATTATCACGGGGTTCAGTTGAGGGTGAACGTCATTGATGGTTCGACTCCTTTGCTCGTTGGTCATAAGACTTTGTCCCTGTTGCAAGCTCGCTTTGATGTGAGTAAGTGTGAGGTTCGTTTTTGTATATTTGGCAAAGAATTTTTCATGCCGCCCGAATTGTCGTGGACTGGGCACATGCTCATGCGGCTTTCGAGGCTAGCATGACAGCCTAGCATGCCCGAGCTGGTTGGTACCTACTGACGAGACGGCCTGGCCTCTCGGGGTTGGGCGTTCATTGCTGATGGAGACTGGAACACAGCACACCTGCAGAAGATCGTTCGTTCCCTGCCTGTTGAGATGGGGCGTCCTGATTCGGCAACCATTGCACAGATTTTTGCGAAGCCCGTTCTCGAGGTCCTGACAAAGTTAAAATGTCGTCTGTGTGAACGTCGCAGGGCGATGCCATGAAGGCCAGGAGCGGTATGTAAGTGCTGTCCCGGGTTAATGAAGGTGCCGGAGGGCTCAGGGAAGGCTAGACCCGGGCTGCAGCCTTGCGGTGATGCGACCTGGATGTTGGTTCCGGTGACCGAGGGGACGCCATGCGAGGAGAGGGCAGCGAGAACACTAGACAAGTCCATGCTCATATGACCCAGAGAGAAATCCCAGTCTATGTAGAAAATTAAGGGGGATGAACATAAATACATCTGAGTGTGTGAATCTATCTTAAAAGATTTATACAAATCCAATATTGAAAAAAGGTATGGCTCATTGGGGTCGTGCACGCGCACCAGCGGCAAATGGCGATTAAGGGTAAATCATCGGAGCGCGCCGGATTTGCAATGAATGGGCCGCGGCGTTGAATCTGGCACGTCTGAAGTACATAGTTCAGTCCCTGGGAATGGTATCGGGGCCGGCGGTAGCGCCGAGGTATGTAAAGTGGCCAAAATGTAGCCAATCTGGGGCAGATCGGTGAAAATCTGAGCACATGGGGGTTAGCCGCACTTACATTCCCCCTCCAAAAACACACTGGGATGTGTCCCTAAGTCAACGAAGAAGGTAGTGGGGGTAAGTCCCAGAAAAAATAGAAATGTACTCTCAATCAGGCAAAGTCTGCTCAATCTGAGATAATTTGGGCTCAATTGGCACCAAATTGGGATGGATGAAACTGGAATGAAGCAGAATGAGGAGTGACGGACAGTCCAACGGACAGGAAAGCATACCGTTAAGGGCTAAGGAGCACGTATATGTGTCTGTAAGCGATACGAAAGGATGCTGTGGTTGAGAATGAGGTAGGTTATTGGAGGATTCAATGGGGGGATCATCAAAATGAAGTGAAAACTCCGGCGCCTTGAGCGGCTTTGCTGTCGCGGGCACGCTACGGCGTCTTCCACGTGCTCTACATAGTGTTAGTCCCGCTTTTCTCCTCCTGACATGTACAGCATGTGCTAGCCATTTGACGCATATTGGCAGATTTTCACACGAATCAACAAGGTTGAGTCTCAATTTGGACTGAGATGGAAGGAATGAAGCAGTTGCAGAGAGAGGAAACAAGGACAAATGTATTCTACAAGTTCTAAGTGAACAGAAGAACATCAGCGTCAACAAGGTTAGGCTAAGCTGTAAACAGATCTTGCAGGAATGAGAGGAGATGACAAGTAAATTAACCTAAATTGTCCTAGAATGAACAACTTTCCGCGGATCAGATGAAATGAGGTGGAATGTGCGGAAACGAAACGACTGCTGCCTTGGTTTAGACTTAGGTCAATATATAATGTCGTTCGTTCAGCTCATATGTGCTCTCCGGCACGTTTGTTCGCGAGCGTCCAACAGATTCCAAGAAAATGTTGGTCTGATGATGATGCATCATGATGGGACATGATGGCCCTAAATCCTTGGCATGTAACGCGCCGAAGGATGGCAAGAGGCGCTTTACTGACAGTAGATAACTGAGAGACATGGAACAGTCCTTTATGTACGGTAGCGGCGGTGTCAATCGACTTCGACAAGGCCAATCTTTCCACTGCGTGCCACAAAACACTTGGACTCACCATTCTTGACCTGAAACTGAAGGAGTACGCTCACAATTGCGCGTGCCGAAAATACACGGAAGCTTACGGACCTCAGAGGTTGCTGTTAGAAGTCCCCAGAGCCTCTGTCTGAAGGTTGTCTGAATAATTGACGTCGGGGCTTCGTGCAACAATGGCAGAACGAAGGACAAACCTCAGGATTTCAAGGTAAATTCGACGACCGTGTGCCTGAATCAGGACTTTGACTTCAGCATCAAGACAGATGAAGGTAAGATCTGAGTTCCTGGCGTCGCAACGGGTGCGGCCAGAACTACAGGGGGTACCTGTAGGGGTGAGAGTCACTGCGCGGCGTTTTTGTATGTACAATTGCTTCCACGTGCAGGAGCAGCCAAATTTCCAAACGTGCACAGACCACCAGAGATAAGATCACCCCGACTCTGCCTGAATTAAATCTGAGTTTGCTTTTTCTGGACACGGCAGCACACTCCGTGGGCTCCGGTAGCGTTTTAACGCCTTGTCTGCCTAACGGAGACCAAGGAGAAGTTGATTGACGTCCGATTATAAAACATTCTATTTTCTCCACATCAGGTCGTAATCAGTAAGAAGGAACACTGGATTAAGCAGAATGCAATTTTTGCAGGCCTTCAGAACACTCACATTGTAATAAGTGGTCAACGGGGCAAGGCTGGAGGTTCAGAAGGAGTTGAACATGCAAGGGTTTTGAACCTACACTCTTGAGCCCTAGTGACGAGTGCCATGACGCCCTGGACTAGACAACTGTTAGCCAAATTGGGGCGCCCGCGACTCAAGTCTTGAGATGCCTTCTTCAATTCGGCCAAGCATGAATGCATGTGACCACCAACCTGTCTGGTCTGAAGCCGGTCCGGCGGCCCCACAACCGTCTTCGGCACAGACCTCGTAATGGTCAGCGCCGTGTTTAATGTTTCCTGTGTTTTTTTTCTATCTATTTTTTATATATGCTTTGTTTTTTTTATTATTTTTTGTGAGCTTGGTGACAGAGTGCGCCACAGAGCGCGAGTCGCGATCGCCAGATCAGAGATGTGACCATCAGCATTGACTACAGGAGCTTATGAAACTCACAGATTTATAGTATAAAAAGCCTTTGGACACTGTAGTTATAATTATTGCGAATGCCCGAATTTATAAAGACGATTCTCAAATGGTGTAGAGTAGATCGTTCACGAAAGGGCCAGGTGCATGCCCTGTTCTTTGTATGTTACATGTTCGCAGGTATGCTCCAGTGGTGAGGCCCCGCAAGGGTCTATGAATCTTTCGTACAATGGGTATGGATGAAGCTCATGCAGAAGGATGCAAAAGACGACATGAAGCGTGTTGAGCTTGCATGCCACTGACGGGGTTCAGGTGTTGTGTGCAGGATTTTTGGATAAAAGAATGGCTTTTCTTTTGCACTGTGCATCCCCGCTTCCCCCGGGGTGCTGGGGGATAAAAGAATGGCTTTTCCGAAAACAGCAGGCGGAGATCAGCGGAACAAACATGGAGTGAGCAAGTCCACGTGGGAGAGGAACAAAGAGGTTCAACCCAAACAGGTCTCAAAGGGAATGGGGTAGGTATTGAACTCCAACGGTGGAGAGACCCAACCCTCCAGGAGCCGCCGGACAACTCCAGCTTCCAAGAAATGGCCGCCAAACACCAAGATCAGGAGAACCCAAGGGGCTAGGGCGCTAGCCCTGTTACAGGTCGGGCACGCCTACGGCTTGAGCGCTGTAAATCGGCGGCAGAACTTGAAGCTCGGTCCTCATTTGGCTCCCAACCGCAGGAGGGAAGATTGACGGATCAACCCTGGAATCTGACGAATGAGGGCCATAAAAGGCTGGACATCGATTTACCACAGGTCTTGTTGTGTCGTCCTCAACCTGTCTGTCTGGTTTGGACAGACAATCTGTCAGGAGTACACCAATTTCGGGGTGCTTCTTGAGAAAGTCAATGAACCCCTTTGTGTATCCATGAACGAAAGAATGGGCAGGTTACCAGTTGTTGTGACTGGAATCAAAGCCCCTCCACTAACACAGAAACCTCCATTCGCCCTTTTCGTCACGTTATGACCCGAGAATCCTCTTGAGTTCGTACTTCCCCCCTTCGATGACCCGATCTGATAAGATTTTCGAGGTCCAAAAAAGAGGTTTAACTCTCCCTCTGGGGGAAGGAATTTCTCTCTTGAGGCGATCGCCGGAAACTTCGATTTCCCTGTTGACATCCACACGGATCTTCCACCTGTTTTCTCCTAGACGGGCTGTAACAGCAAATGGCCCCTCCCACAAGGGAAGAAGCTTATCATCTCCGTCCAGACTGGTTTCGGATTTTCGAAGCCAAACTCGATCGTCCACTTAAGAAGTGTGTGGGTTCTTCCCGCCAAGATTCTGGACCCAGAGCCAGTCAGCCTGATGCTTATCAATAAATTTGGAAACAGTGTTTTCTGCTCTTTGGATTTCGTCCATGAACAATGAAGCATCTTTGCAGGGGCGAGGATTATTCAACGGCATGTTGCACCAACACTTCTTTCGTTAAAAGACAATTTGATTTGGAGAAAGGCCATGGTACAAAGGCGTGTTGTGGTAACGGCGAAGCAAGGCGAAAAGAATTTCAAGCCAATGGAAGGCCCTTTTGCAACAAATGTCCACTTTTAGGCCCGTACCGGGTCGCAACGGGAAGTTCAGGCTGAACAAGCTGTATGTACACACATGAGCTGACCGGGCTACTTGAGCAGCGCAATGTCAGTAGGCCAGGCAAACATAAGCAGGTTGATCAGGCTGCCTGGGGCACTGGGGGCTTGGCGTGGCTTGATGAATGCTTCGCGTGCTACCACCCGACCGCCGCGGAGCCTCCGACGTTGCTGAATGGGCAAGGGGGCAGGGGGGGGGGGAGCAGAGCAGGCTGAGGCTAGGCCAGGGTTAACCAGGAAACTGGAACACCACCACGCCGGCGCTCGAAGGACTGGAATTTGCAGACCAGGATCACCACCCGGAGGCGTGGCGCCCCTTGGTGGGGTCGTGCCGCCCCATTTATGTGGGGTGGTGCATGGGAGTTTCTACGTGCTGGCTCTGGGTGACGAAGGAGAGGTGGGGACAACGTAGGGGGGGGGGGGGGGCTACTCAGTGCGCACGCACTGTGGCTCCAGAGGACGCCACGCCGAGTGTGTCATGCCGTGCTGAGACGGTGAAGAAACACGTCCCGATGATAACTGTAGTTCACTGGGGGGGGCGCTCTTGCTTGGCAGGGCGGATGGTGTGTGGCGACAGGGATAGTCCGGCTGAGAAGACATGGATAATCCGGCTGAGTCGTGTGTGTCATAGTCGAAACGATGTGCAATGTTTGACTGGAGCAACTGACAGAGGTATGCAGTGGAGTACTCACAGAGAGGATCCCTTCTCAGTTAGGGTGGCTGTGGCTGACCGCAGAGGCTTGGGTGGATGGCTGCAAAGATGCTTGAAGGATGACGGAGTCAATGGTACGCTGCCATGGCGGGGGGCCGTACGGCGTGTGTGCGTGTGCGTGCGTTTGCGGTGCTGGTGAAGCTCCGCTTGGAGGAGAAGGGGGGGGGGCGAAGAATAGAGTTGTCTGAATTTGGGTTTCACGCCGTGGCTTCTTGGCTGGTGAGTGAGGCTCCTGGTTACAACGTTTGGTTGCGTGGCTGGCGCGGGCCGGGCGCGCCGCCGCACGCGGCCTTTTGGTCGGGCGAGGGGCAGGGGTTGATCTCTGGCGCTTATCGTGTTCCGCCAGTGGTCGTTTGACGGCGTCTGGCAACAGATCCGGGTTGGAGTCACAATATGCCTCGGCCTGGGGAGGGGAGGTTGAGGTGCTGAATGGACACCTGACGGTGCCCCAAGTGTTTGGAGAACGGAGAGGAGTGCGCGGGAGAGGCGGCCTGTTCTGTCGAAGCCACTCCATGGCCTTGGTGACTGCCTGCTTCAACGCGCGTCGGCGCGGCGGGAGGGATTCGTGAAATTCTTGGCGTCCGGCTGCGGCCGACTGTCCAGGAGACGGCACGAGGAAGGCCTGATGTAGTGAGCGCGGGACGAGGGTGCGTACAAGATTTCTTTTATCTCCCGGGGGGGGGGGGGACAAGGACCACCACTACTGTGCTATGGCTGCGAACGGGTGGGGCCATGCGTGGAGTAACAATTGACAGATGGGTTCGGCTACTGTGCAAAGGGGAATTTGCGCAAGCGGCTCCATGATGTGTCTTTTCTCACACAGATGGCAGTCGTATGTGTGCAGGTCGTCATGGAACGGCCAGGTGGACAAATTGATGTTTCCCGAAGACCACTTGAACAGCTGGATGGCAAACCAGCTCCCCTTGGCATAAAAACCAAAGCTGCTGCCCTCGTGGATGCTGAGATTTGCGTGTTTCGGGTAAAGGCGGCGGACAACACTAGGGGTTATCTTATGAGCAATTGCAATTCTTCCATCCGAGATGGTACCGAGGGGTGGGGGGGGCGGGAGTAAAGAAGGTCCCTACCAGGACCGGCCTGAACAGCAACCAGATCCCACAAATACAGCAATAGCCCAATTCACAATCCAAATCAGGCTGCGGGCTTCCGTTCAGCGCACCAGTCGTCTCACGGTGGCGGGCATGTACAAGAATTGCACCACAGAGGAAAGCCCTGAAATTGGCATATGAACACAAATAAAGCAAAGTTGGGGAAAGAGGTAAACATACGCATTCACAGCCATAAACCCTTCAATCCCTGGACTCAAGACCTTCCCTTGACTCACCAACATATTGCCCTGAACCAGGTCAATTGAGATGGCTGAATGCCATATGTCACAAGTCACTACACAAACCCCAAAAATATGTTCACTCCCAAGCCTATAAATCCTAGCCCAACTAGGAGTGTGGCGTGTCATGGCCTAGAGTGGCACTCAGGACCATGCCCTACCCTGACATAACCTTGGTTGGACTTGGGGTCGATTGGGCTTAGAGATATGCCTCATGAGTTTGAACTCATAACATGCCAAAAAACTGCCAATTCACACCATATTGGCCATATATCAAATATATGCTCAAAATTGAAGTTACCACTTATCCGAAGGCTCAAGGCATGTATGGAATCGAAGTCTAGTATTCATGGAGGATGGAGACCAAAGACCAATGCCCATGTACATCCACATTTTACCCTCGAAACCCCTTCGGATATGGGCGCCACGCACTGCCCAAGTCAGCCCACGATCTTGAGACCAAATCTTGTAATCCTTCGTGCGCCAAGCCAAATGGAATACGCGATCCGGCATATGGTGGTGTTCAACTCCAAAGCATATGCCAACATATGAACAACATACCATGGTTCGACTCCCCATAGGCTTCTTGCTGTTTGCCGACCAGGTAAGTACACAAAACGCAAAAATGAGCAAAAATTGAGGTCAAAAACATGAAAATATGACCAAATACAAAGTTGTCATGATAGTATATCTCTATGCCCACCCATGATATCCGCTCATGATTCAATACACAAATGATTGGGACCATTTCCGAACAATTCCCCCACTTGGATCCCCAATCGGGCGCATGGAGATACATTCGCCACTCATATCTACATGCCCCATGAAAATGGGAGTGCACTCATGGATCTCTTTGCCAAACATACCATGAGCAATACATATGCGGTAGACTTAGTCTAGCGCTTTAAATTCCAGGATTGGGACATGGGCAGGGCCCTTGTCACATATGGCTCCCCATCTCTTCGGCCACACGAAGATATATAACATGGGCGTGAGCATATCAAGACATATACCATGCATATAACACATACCCTCAAAATGTGGCTCCCACCACGATATGCCATGTCCATCCATGGTCATAACTTCACGTTAAAAATACGTGGGAACCCAAGAAAAGTATCTATGCAACCCCAACACTCATGCGGTACATTCGAAAGTCGCATCAAAATATTCGGTTGCACGGTCCAAGAGTTATATATCACTTTATACCCTCTTGACCATTATCCCTTGCTACACCGGTCATGTGTTCACACCGAAGGCGTTTGTTGCTTCCTAAATTAAGTTGAGACTAAGGCGCTTGCAACCAAACCTTCCTTATTCTCTATTCTCACACTCGCGCGTAGATATGGCCCTTCAAAGTGGTCCCACGATTCACTTTTGTTTCCCTTATATCTCCAAGTCAAATGGGTGGCAAGTATAAGGGAAACCTGATTCGGTCATGGGGAAAAGAGTATGACCACTCAAAGAAGACAAAATCAAGTGCGGCGATGTCGAAGTCGAAAATCCGATTTCGCCATCGCGAAAAATTCAGATTAAAAATTTCGAGTGCTTATTCAGAAAATTGCGGAAGCAACGAACCCTTTGCTGATGAAATCTGACCCTTCAACGGAGTATCCGCGAAAATATCTGGAAATAACAGTTAACCAATCGGTTAACGCAAAATCGCGATCCAACTGACAGTCACCGATACATCGACTATCAGAACGAAAGGCTGAAAAATTACGGAAACATTATGATAATAAAACCCTGATGATTCCTGATATTCCGATATATAAATCTCCGCTGGCTGTGCCTCAGTTCTGAATATGGCCGCTCATAGCCGGAATGGCCAAACCTATCACACTATCACATTGGGTTAGGTCAGGTGGATGGGGTAGTATGATATCAGCCAATGGCGGCTTGCCGGCACATAGATACACATCCCAAGTGACCCCAAGATGGCCACGGGGGTCCGAACCGGCTTCACCCCCCTTCTCAGAGCGTTGTTACCGCTCGGAAGCCATTAAAGAGAGGACGGGAGGACCCCAATGGGCTCCAACCCCCCCCTCCATGTCCCAAGGACACATGGAGGCCCCACCCACGTCGTAGGCGTCCCCCATGCCCCAAGAGAGGGGTGAGGACACTGATAATCGGTGCCCTACGCCATATCCGGTCTCCTCTTGATCTACAACATGGACCAAGGGGATCAAAGATAGAAAAACGTCGTCGATCGATCTAAATACGTATACCACGATGAAATATATACGTGGAGATCGAGTGAAGGGGGTATATGGCCACTCAAGGCCGAAAAATCCCCGGATGAACGCCTTCACCCGTCTCCTCAATCACAGAAACAAACAGAATGCCAACGGGGATCCATTACGGTGCTATAGCAGCAACCAAATGGACCAACACGTCCTTGACATCGAAAGAAATATTCTTTTTCTTCAGGTAATCCATGCAGACCGTGGTGTACCTCGGCAAAAGACTGCTCGGAGGCTCCCACGAGTCCCTGGATGCGGCGAATCCCTTCCAGCGGACTTTATAAAGCCTACCCCCAGGCGTCCCGGGGTCCGGCTTGTCCGCCAGGATCTTCTCAGCGGTGAAGTCGTCGTCCTCACCCTCGTCGTCCGAGTCCACATCGCCGGCCGTGAACTCCAAGGTGACGGGACGTCCGCTGGTGTCTGGTGCTCGGGGACGAAGCTGGGTGTGGTCGCGGTCCAGGATCTTGTTATCCCCCACACGAACTGCATACACATCCTGCCCGACCTTCCGCACGATTACCCCCGGCACATACCAGGATGCCTGCCGATGCCTGGACAGGACATCCTTGTGGTGCCGCTCCACCCACACGGTGTCTTGGAGAGCATACTTCTGGACTTTTCCCTGCTTGAAGTACTTGGCCCTCTTGTCATGCTCGTCCTGTAGTGCCTTGCACACCTTGGCCGCTGTGTCGTCCGCCTCAGCCATCATGGCATTCGCATCTCGGGCCACTTTGCCATGGTTCAACCACGGGAGAGTGCGTGACACTCGATCCCGTAGGAACAGAATACGATGAGGCGACAGTCCAGTGGGCCCCGGAAGGTCGTGATACGCTTGGAGTACCCTCCACAGCGAATTGTACCAATTCCGGCCCGGTTCGTCGATGTGCAGCTGGCGGAGCTTCTCGAACATCTGCCGCCCGGCCACCTCAGCCCAGCCATACGACCGGCTGTGGTACGCCACGGTCTTGGCGTGCCGAATACCCATGTGCTTGCACATCGTCTTGAACCACGTCCCCACAAACTGGCTGCCCCGATCGCTGCAGATGACAGCCGGGACATCAAAAATCGTCAGCCAATGCCTGATCATGGCATTAGCGACGGTCTTGGCCTGCAGCCACACTCCATGCTTGTCCTTCTTGTCCTTCTTCTTGGATTTCTTGCCCGGGACTGCCACGATATACCCGCTGTGCCTGTCCACCGCCAGGATGACACAGTCGTAGGTCTCTCCTTCCACGGTGACCTCAGGCATGGCGAATACATCCATGGCCACGGACCACATAGGGGCCTCCGGTATAGCCGTATACACCGGGTTGCCCGCTGTGGAGTGGTTGGGGCTCTTCGTGGCCCGACACACGGCACAGTCGCTGCAGTACCTATCCAGGATGGCGTAGTACCCCGGAGGGAACTTGGAACGCCACTCCAGGTCCTGCTGCATTTTGTCTCGGCCAGGGTGCATGAGCTGGGCGTTGTGCCAATGGTCGATGAGCTCCTCCACTCGGTTTTCGGGCACCAGCAGCTTGTCCTTGAGGAACAACTTGTCGCCATCCTCGGTCAAGCCCTCAGGCCATTCGTCGTCCGACGGGACGCTCACGGCATTCCAGTACTTGCTCCAGTGCTCGGATGCCGCGTAGTCATCCGACCAGTCCTCTGTGAGCACCGACTTGACTAGCTCTACAGGGGCCACCATCCATTGCTCGAGGGTTTCCTCTCGAATAGCTTGGACACGGGCACCCCGGAACTTGGCCAGGTCCGTACGGTTTGCCATCACCACAAAGCACTTGACCCCCTCTTGCTCCATGGCCCCCTCCATCTCGATGATGCGCTTGGCCTCCTTGGTCTCCTCGGCGTCGCCATGGCCGGATATGTCCATCCACGCCTTGCCCGCAAGGTAGGCCCAGCGACTGAGGCAATCTGCCACAGTGTTGTCCTTCCCCGGGACGTACACGACGCTGAGGTCGAGCTTGGCGACCGTCTCGTGCCATCGGGCCCTTCTAGCCGCTGGTCCTGAGGGGGTGTCGACATGCTCCTTGTGCCAGCTCTGTAGGGACTGGTGGTCCGTGCAAACCACCACCGGCTGCAGTCCGATGTGGCCAGAACACTTCCTGAGCGCACATACAATGGCGTATGTCTCCTTCTCCCTCGCGGTCCATGTTCGGTGTTGGCCCTCGGCCAGGATCCTGCTCCAAAACGCCACGGGAACATGAGTCCCGTCGCCCCGGACTTGCTCGAGGACTGCCCCCACGGCATAGTCCGAAGCGTCTGTCCGTAGCACGAATCCTTTGTCCGGGTCCACCAGGAACAGCCCCAACTGCCCCAGGAGTCGCTCCTTCAGGCTGTTGAACGCATCTTCAGCCTCAGGGGTCCAGGCAAGCTTCTTCTTGCTCCCCTTCCGGCCATCGAACTTCCCCACCTGCAGCATCTTGTGCAGCGGCCCCGAGATTTCTGCATACATCCAGACGTAGCCCGAATAGTAATTGCAGAACCCCATGAAGGACCGGAGTTCGCTGATGGTCTGGGGCTCCCCCCAGTGGTGCAGGGACGCCAGCTTCCCAGGCATGGGACGGCGTTGCCCGTGACCAACCACGTGACCCGCGAACTCCACTTCCTTCACGAAGAGTGAGGCTTTGGTGGGCTTGCACACCATGTTGTGCCTGTCCAACTCGCTGAGCACTCGGCGCAGATTCTTCTCATGCGTGTCGATGAGCTCGACCTCAGTCAGCTTCTCTGTGCCGGACCCGATGATGATGTCATCCACGAAGGGATCGGCACAGTCCCGGACAGGACCGAGTAGGTCCTCCATCATGCGCTGGAAAGCAGCGTTGCCATTCTTGGCGCCCATAGGCACCACTTTCCACTGCATGGGCCCCAGTGGCGTCGACATCGCTGTGCAGGGCCTGGAGTCCGGGTGTAGCGGCATCTGGTGGTAACCGTGTTTCAGGTCCAACACCGTGAAAATCCGCTTTTTCTGTTGCTTTTGGAGGATTGAGTCGATCAGGGGAAGCGGGTACGAGTGGTGCTCGGTCTGCTCGTTCAAACCTCTGTAATCCACCACCAACCTCCACTCGCCCTTCTCCTTCTTGGGCACGATGAAGGCTGGGCTGGCCCACTCACTGTCGGAGGGTTCGATCCATCCCCGCTCAATGAACTCGGCCAACAGCTTCTTCATGGCCTCGGCCCGATCGCCCTGAAGTTGGTACTCCCGATGCCGATAGATCTTCGGGTTCGGCTTCAGCTTGATCTTCGCTGTACCAAACCTCCCCCGATCTGGAGGGTTCTTGTTGGCGACGCCACTGAATAGCCGCGGATAGGCCTTGATCAGCCTCTCCTTCAGCTCGGCGACCTTCGGGTTCTCCTGGGCCTCTTCAGCCGCTTGCTCCGGTATAGACACAACCGACCGCACTGCGGTATAGGCCTCTTCTGGATCCGTTTCCGACTTCTCCTCGTCCGATATGCCGTCTTCATCGTCGTGGGGAGCTCTTCCCACCGATAATCTTCGGAAATTTGCGGCCTCGGGCTGGTGACTGTCGCTATCGGCACCCATTCTCGGAAAGTCCCATGTTGGTGGGTCCGACCCAACCGGACCATCGTATTGGTCCGCGATGTGATCCATGATCCTCGCCACGAACTCGTTCTTCTCGTACTTGCCGGTGACCAACATCTTGTCATCCCACCAATGCGGAGATGTGACCACGGCCCGCCTCTTCTTGGCTGCCACACGGTCGTGCATCCCCATCCGCATGTAGTTGACGACGTCGTCGATCTCGGCGTGGGACAGGACGTCAATGCCATCAATTGGCTGATTCGTCCCCTCCTTGGGCTCAAACATGACTTTTATTGGCACTGCCTCCACCCTACGGATGAATGCTTCATCACCCGGGGGCTGGGCTTGCGCCCCATCCACCAGGAAAGCCTTGGTACCCCACGCTTGACCCGGGGAGGGCATTGATACACCCTTGGCGTCGATGAACAACTCCTCCTCTGGCCCGAATGACATCTCGTTCAGGGTGATGAAGTCCAGCGTCGACTTGAGACCCTCCAGCGGACATGGGGTTGATCCTATGCCGGTTATGACCAGGATCCCCTTCGCCCTATCCGCGACGATCTTCTCCACCGTACGTCTGGTGTTATCCAGGGAGCCATGCCAATACATGGGCCCCCACTTCTTCATACCCCAATGCCTGTGCCAGGCTGAGTCTCCTCGATGCCAATGCCTCCTACACTTCCGCAAAAGTGGGGCATCCCGGGAAGCGAAGACGTCCGCCTCGGGCGCTTCGGCTCCCAGCGTCTGGATCATCCTGTGATACACCTGTGGCGCCATTCCATACTCCGTGAGCTGCGCTCCGCGGTCTCCTTCGGACTTGGCACCCACAGCTTGCACCGCTCGGACGATCCGATCCTCTTCCTCAGCATTCCATTGGGATGATCCGCATGCATAGTCCGTGGACAGCGATGTTAGGCATTCATCATCCTCCCGGACCAGCGTTGCACGATGGGGAAGGGCTCCAATGGCATTTGCCACCATGAAATCATACCCAATGATCATATCCCAATCGGTAATGTCGGCCACATAGAAATTCCCGGATAGAGTGCTTCCCTTCGCCTGATCAGGGCGGTTCAAGCGCTCATGCTCCCAGAATTCCATACTGATGGTGGCCTCATGGGTGCCGCCACCCATGATCTCTCCGTTGGCGACCTTCAGGCGGACCGGTCTCCGGCTGGGCTGCAGGAGTTCCTCCTTGAACAACCCCCTCCGGACCAGGCTCACCCGGGCACCCGTATCCACTAACACATCCACCACCTTCCCCTCTCGTCCACACCGTACTCGCACTTTCAAGTGCAACTGCCGCTCGTCGCCATGAGGTGTATGGACGACTCTCACGGCATGCAACTCTAGCACGTCCGGGTGCATCAGGACTTCAAGGGTATGGTCACGGATGGTGTAGATCTTGGGTTGGTCCTGCCCGTCCACGGGGCTCTCCGTGGTCGCTCCTTCCTTCTTGCCATGTCCCGTACCCACATGTACCTCCCTTGGCAGGGCGCTCCAGGGGTTGGGAGTGGCGAAACTCAGTGGTTTTGGCTCTTCTGGAGCCTTTTTCGGCACCCGATGTGCCTTCGCTTTCTCCGAGATTCCACTGATTTTCGGAGAAGAGACCTCCGAGGTCCCACTCCCGTGGGGGCTTCTCTAGACTTGGCTTCCCGCAGCCCCTTCTGGCTGCGATCTGCCAGGACTTTGTCCACCACGTTGCTGGGCTTTGAGTTCCTCCAATGTCCTCAACATGTCCTCAGCAACCTCCTCGATCAACCTCACTCGTCGGTCTTGGCCAGGTCCACCACCATAGCCTCTTCCTGCGCCTTTCCCTTGGCCTTTGCCTTGGCCTTTTTCCCCGTCTCCGCCCTTCGCCTTCCAATCGGAAATCCGCTGCTCCTTGGGCTTCTTCTCGGGGTGGGCGGCGAAGTAGGCCTTCTTGTCTGCCTCATACACCTTGCACTGACGGTGGTCGTGTGCATGGTTGTTTCCCTTGCCATAACAGACCCAGCACCCGTCGTGCTGAGACCTGTACTCTCGGAAGGAGAGAGGTGGGTTCCCGATCCTCCTTGGCGCTCTGCTCTTATTGGGTCCCACCTGGCTCCATCTGGACCGATCCTGCCCATGGTTCCTCACGTTGTGCGCCACAAACGCGAAGAAGTGGGCCTCCTCATGATCCTCCCGGGACCCGGTCCAGTGGTCTTGGCCACTTCCACTACCATCCTCCGCGGAGTTGGCCGTGTCCCCCTGGATCTCCCGATGATGGCGGTCTTCTCGGTGGCCTCGTTGTCGATGACCGTGTCGATCCTGCACGTGCGCCTCGTTCTTCGCATTGAGCTTCAACTCCACCGTGATGTACTTCACGATCTCGTCAAGGCTCATGCGGGCGAAGATGACTTGCATCCTCAGCGGCTCCCCGCGCTCCCATTCCACGTTGTTGAGGCGCAGCAACCTTTGCCCCATGGAGTCTCCAAACACCTCCACGTACACGGCGTTCTTCAGTCCCAACATCCGGTTGGGTTCGCCCAGGTTCCTCTTGAAGAACTCCATGATACCCGCATGGGTATCTTCCGCCGCCATGATCCTCACCGCCACGCGCTTCTTCGCCCTCTTCTTCTCCTCGTCCTCCACTATCCTCTTCCAGTTGCCGGGAAGGACGTCCTTCAGCAAGTGGCGGATCTCACTGGCCTCGTTCCAGTCTTCCACCAGCTAGAGGCATCTGCGGTACTTCCGCAGATACCGGTTCCACTCCCGGACCCGCAACTCACCGCGGTCCAGCGGCAGCGGGATGGACCACAGGTCCTCCAGCTTCTGGTTCGGAGCGTCCACCCGCTCCTCATCCTCCAACCACTGGAGGCAGGCCTGCTCCGTACGGATCAATCCTTCCCGGATCTGATCTCGCAGCTCCTCCTTCAGGTCCTGCGCCAGCCGGTGTGGGAATGTCCGGCATACCCACTTGTCCCGCGGCGCTCCCCGCATCTCGCCCACGACCTCCTCGGCGAAGTCCTCCCAGTCCAGGATGAAGTCGTCCAGGTTGGAGGGGTTGCCATCATAGTAGGGGATTTTGATTCCCCTGAGGTCGTCAATCCTGATGGCGTCTCCGACGTCCCCAGCCACCACTCCACCGAGACGGATACCACCTGTGGCCGGGGGGTGTGAGTACACTCCCCGTACATCCCTCTCCTCCATGGAGTGCGGTCCAGTTGGGCCTGAACCCATGGGGTTTGGAATGCGGGAAGGACTTGCTCCGTCGGCCGTCCATATCCCCGTGTTGGGGTCCTTCGCCCATAGGTTTCCGCCTGGATGACCTCGACCATGTCCGTCGGCGCTTCCCATGTGGTTCTCGATCTTCTCTTCCGCATAAACCACCATATTCGTTGTGATCGGTAGATTCTGGGCGGCATGGGACATCTGTACCGTCAGGCTCCTCGGGTCCGTGGTTACGTGCCCTTCCTGCATGGACCCAGCCGGTGCCGTGTGTTCCCCGAGCATTGTGGATTCGCTGAACATGGGAACAAACGGCAGCGCACCCGGGTCAACACGCGGAGGCGCGTATGGTGCCTCTGCAGGGCCGCCCATGGGTTTCTTCATGGCGCTCCTGAGGGTCTTAACCCGCTCCACCAGCTCTACCGCGGCCGGCTTTGCCGGGAGCTCCGGACCCGAGGCGAGGGGCTGTAGCTCCTTTAGCCTTTTCAGGCGTCCCGACATGTCCTCCACCAGGTGGAGGAGGCTGTCCACCACTCGCTGCTGCTTCTCCAGGGCCAGCTCCAGATTCTCCCGGTACCGGTCTCGTTCCGCTCGCAGCTCCTCCATGTCTTTCTCCGCGGCCGACTGGTCGTCCAGGATCCCCGCGACGTCCTCCTCTAGACCATCCTTGGCGTTGTCCAGGCGGTCAAGACGATGCACGATGGCGTCCATCCCCATCTTTGGGTACTTGCCCATGAGGAAGGACACGTGCTCGCAGTGGCACGCAGCGTGCTTTCCGCCTGATTCAGCACATCCCGCGGTTCCCGGCACCTCAGACTCATCGCCCATGGGCGTATCGCCTATGGCGTCCGTCTCTGGTCCCGTGTGCCGAGGCACAGGTGCCGTCCGGGCCCTGGCCGGCCTCTCCAAGCCCTCGGCATCGTGCCTCAGGGCGGGCTCGGGGGCGGTTTGTGCCCTGGCGATTGGCGCGGACATCTCCGACTCCGAAGGTGGCTCGTAGGCTGTCCGATAGCCCTTGGAGTGCCCCTCGGATTCCCACAGCCTGACCGGGCTGGGGTCCGTGTCCATAGCCCCGGCGTCCCTTGCCGCGGACTTGGGTGACCCGCGCTTCTGGTAGCGCCGGGCCCGTCCTCCACTGCTGCCTGAATGGCAAGCCTCATCAGAGTCCTCCGCGGCGGAGCGGAGGTTGCATGCCTTTCGGCAGCGACGCTCACACATGGAGACCAGGTCCTCCATGTCACGTCCTCCTCTTCCCGAATGTCGTACTTCACTTCGGGCTTCAACTTCCGGAGTTCGCCATGCTCTTGAACGTGGTGGTTCTTTGGCTCCAATCTCCGGCGTGGTCTCCACCGGGTCCACATTACCGGGTCCAAAATCCAAAAATATAGAAAATGTAATTCTCCTTCAACCCTGAACAGCAACCAGATCCAACAAATACAGCAATAGCCCAATTCACAATCCAAATCAGGCTGCGGGCTTCCGTTCAGCGCACCGGTCGTCTCATGGTGGCGAGCATGTACAAGAATTGCACCAAAGAGGAAAGCCCTGAAATTGGCATATGAACACAAATAAAGCAAAGTTGGGGAAAGAGGTAAACATACGCATTCACAGCCATAAACCCTTCATTCCCTGGACTCAAGACCTTCCCTTGACTCACCAACATATTGCCCTGAACCAGGTCAAATGAGATGGCTGAATGCCATATGTCACAAGTCACTACACAAACCCCAAAAATGTGTTCACTCCCAAGCCTATAAATCCTAGCCCAATAAGGAAGATGGCTTGTCATGGCCTAGAGTGGCACTCAGGACCATGCCCTACCCTGACATAACCTTGGTTGGACTTGGGGTCGATTGGGCTTAGAGATATGACTCATGAATTTGAACTCATAACATGCCAAAAAACTGCCAATTCACACCATATTGGTCATATATCAAATATATGCTCAAAATTGAAGTTACCACTTATCCGAAGGCTCAAGGCATGTATGGAATCGAAGTCTAGTATTCATGGAGGATAGAGACCAAAGACCAATGCCCATGTTCATCCACATTTTACCCTCGAAACCCCTTCGGATATGGGCGCCACGCACTGCCCAAGTCAGTCTTGAGACCAAATCTTGTAATCCTTCGTGCGCCAAGCCAAATGGAGTACGCGATCCGGCATATGGTGGTGTCGACTCCAAAGCATATGCCAACATATGAACAACATACCATGGTTCGACTCCCCATAGGCTTCTTGCTGTTTGCCGACCAGGTAAGTACACAAAACGCAAAAATGAGCAAAGATTGAGGTCAAAAACATGAAAATATGACCAAATACAAAGTTGTCATGATAGTATATCTCTATGCTCACCCATGATATCCGCTCATGATTCAATACACAAATGATTTGAACCATTTGCGAACAATTCCCCCACTTGGATCCCCAATCGGGCGCATGGAGATACCTACGCCACTCATATCTACATGCCCCATGAAAATGGGAGTGCACTCATGGATCTCTTTGCCAAACATACCATGAGCAATACATATGCGGTAGACTTAGTCTAGCGCTTTAAATTCCAGGACCCGGACATGGGCAAAGCCCTTGTCACGTATGGCTCCCCATCTCTTCGGCCACACGAAGATATATAACATGGGCGTGAGCATATCAAGACATATACCATGCATATAACACATACCCTCAAAATGTGGCTCCCACCACGATATGCCATGTCCCTCCATGGTCATAACTTCACGTTAAAAATACGTGGGAACCCAAATGAAATAATCTATGCAACCCCAACACTCATGCGGTACATTCGAAAGTCGCATCAAAATATTCGCTTGCACGGTCCAAGAGTTATATATCACTTTATACCATCTTGACCATTATCCCTTGCTACACCGAACATGTGTACACACCAAAGGCGTCTGATGCTCCCTAAATTAGGTTGAGACTAAGGCGCTTGCAACCCAACCTTCCTTATTCTCTTTCATCACACTCGCGCGTAGATATGGCCCTTCAAAGTGGTCCCACGATTCACTTTTGTTTCCCTTATATCTCCAAGTCAAATGGGTGGCAGGTATACGGGAAACCTGATTCGGGCATAGGGAAAAGAGTATGACCACTCGAAGAAGACAAAATCAAGTGCGGCGATGTCGAAGTCGAGTGCTTATTCAGAGGATTGCGGAAGCAACGAACCCTTTGCTGATGAAATCTGACCCTTCAACGGAGTATCCGCCAAAATATCTGGAAATAACAGTTAACCAATCGGTTAACGCAAAATCGCGATCCAACTGACAGTCACCGATACATCGACTATCAGAACGAAAGGCTGAAAAATTACGGAAACATTATGATAATAAAACCCTGATGATTCCTGATATTCCGATATATAAATCTCCGCTGGCGGTGCCTCGGTTCTGAATATGGCCGCTCATAGCCGGAATGGCCAAACCTATCACACTATCACATCGGGTTAGGTCAGGTGGATGGGAGAGTATGATATCAGCCAATGGCGGCTTGCGGGCACATATATACACACCCCAAGTGACCCCAAGATGGCCACGGGGGTCCGAACCGGCTTCAGGAGGAGAGAGTGACACCACTCACTGGCATATGCCACCCACCTGTTAAATGCATCGCTGATCTCGTTGCCTTTGAATCCGGCATGCCCTTTTATTCAGGCAGCCTTGAGAACCACATAGGGGGGCACTCCCTTGACTAGTACCTTTAGGGCCCAAGCCCAAGTGCTGTCTGTGGTGGTAGAGGGGTGTGCAGGCGGTAGGTTGGAAGGATCAAGAATTGTCACGATTTGAGTGTTATCTCCCAGAATGTAGACCACAGAATGCGAAAGGGCCACTGTTGCCCAGCGGATGAACATTATGGGAGCCCAGAATTCTGCGCCAGCTGAAGACTGGAAGGGGCAGGGGAGGCAGAAGACAAGCGTGGTGCTGCTGGTGAAGTACAAAGTGGCGGCCCACCCGTAGCCGCCGCGTCCGGCGGAGCCGTCAAGATAGACCCAGGGAACACCGGCGGCTGCACGTTTTAAGAGTAGTCCCGCTGTCGTACATCCCCAACCATGGAGGTCCGTGTCCTGGAGGAGGTGAGGGCCAGTGTGTAAGTGGTATTCGTGGGCACTCGGGGATGATCTGAGGTGCACTCCGCCATATGGGGGGGGGTGGCATTGCTTTTTCTGGGCTGGCAGCAAAAAACTAGGGGGTGTCGAGAAAGCGTGGGGCAGCGAGGTCTGGGTGTTGGAAAACGATGGGTTGCACTGAGACAACGGGGGGATGGAGGACGAATTCCTGCTCACCTGAATCGCGAAGGGTGAAGTGCTCCTCCCCTTGGTGGGATCGGAATTTGAGCTGTGCTGCAGTGGCTGAGGTTTCGGTGACTGTGCCCCGGTACATATCACAGGACCGGTCAGCGACCCCAGTGAACTTGACCCACAGTGGCTCGCCTGGAGCAAGCTGGTAGGGCAGGCAAGGGCTCCAAGGTCCTAGTGTGTTGAACTGCAGGCCCAGTCCCTGCGCCGCGTCGACCCCGGTGTCCTGTAAATGTGATCTGTCTAAGGTCAGGAGGGCAGTGCGCACGGCGCCGCATACGTCAGGGGGGCCGTCACCGTTAAGGTATCGAATGGCTGAATTGACAGTATCTTGGAAGACAGCACAAAGCGCCTACCTCCCGATCCTCCTTTACGGCGTGGGGTGTACTTATCCTTGGCGGATAGTTTAGGGGGGAAGCGAGAGGCATCCCTTGGGCACCGGAGGTATCCCCAAAATTTTTTTGTGCAATTTCTTGAGCTGGGCTGTTGGGAGGGGGTGGGCCATGAGGCGGTAAACCAGGACGGGGACGAGCTGGATGTTAACCAGACGTATGTGTTTGGAGAGCGTTGGAGAGAGGGGTTGTAATGTTCTGAACAAGCTGTGAATTTCCGAGACTGCCAGGTCCATGGTATTGGAGCGCTGGTCGTTTGTGTAAATGTATACTCCCAAATACTTATAAACAGTGTGCGGGAGACCTGTTTCTTTGCTGATGGTTGATAAGGGGGGTCCTGTGCTGGTAGGACAGCTGCGTTGGGGGGCCGTTGCCATGGAATGCACTTCAGTGTTTCCCAAATTCATGTCCAGACCCCACAATCTACCAATGGTGTCAAAAACGTTAGTGTGCTTTGTATGTGGTAGGGGCATGTGGTTTGAGGTTTGAAGTTTGACTTTTCGGGTACTAGGCGCTTTTCCGGGGCGCCACCTGGTCGGGCCAGGTGATATCCTCCCCTTCCCGACCTAGTGGGGGTCCCTTCATGACGCACCCCCTCCCTGGTGGCGGAGTCTGACGCGTTCACGGGTCTCGGAGCCCTGTCCCTCCCCGGCCTTCCAATTTTGCCACTCCCCGGTCAGTGCGTTACTTGGCAACCGTGGTTGCAGGCGCTTACCGACTACGCCGCCCCCCTGATGCGTGGTTGCCCGGGCTGCTGGCGCCGCCGGGCCCGTGCTACTGGCTTGTCACCAGTGGGACCCCCATGGGCTAGCGCGGAGGCTGCCTAGCCACGGGGCTAGTGCGTAGCACTGTGTGCTACTACAGCCTTGGCGGGTGCAGTGCCCTGGTCGTGTGTGCACGGCGCTCGCGCCATGGCTGGGGGGTTGGGGCCGGTGCCGTTTCTTTCTCCTCCTCTTGGTCTCCACTCTGCCCTCGCGTCCCTCGCGGTGCGTGTTGCGGGTTGTCCCGCCCGGGTGTCCCGTCCCTCCGCCTGCCCCCAAGCCATTCCATGCGGTCTGTGCATTCCGCGGGCTAGGTCCGGTTGCCCTTCGGGTCCGCGCTGCATGTCCGTTGCGTGTGTATGCGCTCGTGCTCCCGCGGCGTAGGCCCCCCCCCCCGGGTCGGTGTGGCGCGCGCCCTACGCACGGTTCCGGTGCAGGGCGCCGGTGCAGCCGTTCCAGGCGGTGGGCGCCCCTCCATGTTTTCTGCCCCGGTCCCGTGCTCCGCCTGTTTAGCTCTTGGGGGGGTGGCACGGTCCCTTTGTCCCATTGCTTGGCTCTGGGTCGCGCGCCCCCTGGTGGGCGGGCCCGTGCGTCCAGGGCGGTTTGGCGCCTGGGGGTTGGGCGGGGGGAACGGTTGGTTTGCCGCCCCTCCCTGGGGGCGTGGTTGCGTCCGGGTCGGTAGAGGGGCCCCGGGGGGCGGGGGGCGGGGTATTGCCCTGCCTCGGTCAGTCCCTCTGCCTCCCTTGAGCGGGCACCAAGGCAGACTTCGTCGGCGTCACTCAGTCCATGGAGGGTGTGGTCCCCATACTGCTCCGGTTCGTGTCCGTGCGCCCCAACCGAGCGCGGTCTGGGGGGCGCCCTTGCCTACCGGCGGGCGGCTGGCGGGCAGGTTGGCGGGCCGGCTGGCGCCGCGGCTTGCCAAGGTCACTGTGGGAGCGGGCGGGTGACGGTCCGGTGGCGCGCGGCGCGTGGACCCAGTGGCGCTCGGCCCCGCGCGTTGCGGCCCTTTCGGGGGGGAGGGGTGGGTTCTCCCCTGGCCTGGCGGACGGGTACAGGGCCGACTTCCCTTAGCCGGCCCGCAGCATTCCGCTGGCCGGGGGGGGGGAAGGGTTGGGGGGGGGGTCACCGGAGTTACCTGTCGCCCCCCTCCGTTGGCTCTGGTGCAAGTCCCCGGCGGCTGTTGGGGGTGGCTTGAAGGCCCACGCCCGGACCTCCTCTACGGCAGGGTTCCATTGCGCGTCACTGGGGGTGGCTGGGTGTCGCCTCGGCCGCGCGGTCACTGCTTCGGGGGGGACGCTCTCTCTCGTGCCCTGTGGCGTGCCAGTGGCCGGAGGGGGGTGTGAGGCAGCGTGGCCCTGTGCCCCCCTCCCTGCGACGAGCTCGGCTGGGGCTGTCTGGTGTCCTGCGGCGCCGGGCGCGGCCCGGGGGGTTAGCAGCTGGCGGGTCAGTCCCTGCTGTCGTGTCTGTCCGTGTGCCGTGTGCCGCCGGCGGCCTGTTACGGTCCCCCCTGCCGCGCGCCCTGGCTCGGGGGCAGCCGGGGGGGGGGGACGGGGGGGGTGGGTCCTGGCTCTGGGGGTTGGTGCCCGTCGGGGGAGCAACCCGAGCCGCTGATCCGTACTCCCCTCCCGCCCGCCCTCCGGGGCCGGGCCACTGGGCGCCGGGCCGTTGTGTTGGCCTTCGACCACGGCCTTGCTGCTGCCTGCGGTGCCGCCTCTGCGTCGTGCGGCGCTGTGGGGGGCGGGGGTTGGGCCCGGCGTTCGCAGGCGCTGGGGGCGGCGGCCCGGGTCAGCAGTGAGTGGGTAGTGGTCAGCGGGTCAGAAGGACTCCTTTGCCGCGCGCGTCCTCGTGCCCCGCGCCGTCCGCGTACGCCCACCAGGCCGCGTCCCCGCCCGCTTGCCGGCAGCCTTCGCGGTCTCCAGGATCGGGGGTTACGCTTGTCCACCTTATGTCCTGCTGCACGGACGGCGGCAGGGGGGGTGGGGGCACTCAGGGTTGGGGGGCCTGGGCCTGCCGGGGGGGGCGCTCCGGGCCGTCAGTCCCCTCCTGACGCCCCACGTGCTTGCTGTCTGGGGTCCGAGACCCGGCCTGCCGGACGTCGGGCCGTTGCCTTATCTATCCCACATCCTATGTTCCTAACAAGGAAATGGAATATGATATACCCTATCCCATATATATCCCATATATAGGGCCATATAATGTTCCCTTAGGGGTAATATGCCAGGGTAGGGTTGTGACCTGCTTCACCCCCCCACTTAAAACGACTGCCACGGGCAGGAAGTATATGCCCAAGAGGAACGTAGCGGTCACAAAGAGCAGCAAATGGCAGGTTAGCAGGATTCTCTCCCATAGGGAATCGAACCTACGCAGGCAATCTTGGAACCGGCCGCACGGCCGCTGAAGTAGCTCCGATCGGTGGGAATCGAACCACCGCCAAATTCCGGAAATCTATCAAGGGGATCCCGCAGATCCCGCAAAAAGTAGTACGCGAAATCGCGAGCTGTTGCGCGCACATTCTGGTCCCCGCGTGTCGCATAAGGCATTGTGGCATCCAGCAGGTCA